>JAVIAB010000139.1:89858676-90182854 GCA_032433765.1 Megaustenia siamemsis | reverse complement strand
ATAATTTGAATTGAATGTTTTTTTTTTCCCGCCGCACGCCAGCGTTTACCTGACGAAGTCCTATTTAGTAGGAACTGAATTTTGCGCGTTAATTCATTTTTCCCTGGCAGCCGTGTGCACAGGAGTCCCTCGCCGTACAGGCAGATAACTCCGACTTCGGAGGTACTCATATTTTTTCCGTCGATGAGTAATTGACGTAATTGCTGATCGAGATGTCTGTGTCTCCCGCAAGCTGCTCATCGCGATGTCTGTGCCTCCGCAAGGCTCATCGCGATGTTTATGTCTCCCGCAAGCTGCTCATCGCGATGTCAGTGTCTCCCGCATGCTGCTCATCGCGATTTCAGTGTCTCCCGCAAGCTGCTCATCGCGATGTCTGTGTCTCCCGGAAGCTGCTCATCGCGATGTCTGTCTCTCCCAAGGTGCTCATCGCGATGTCTGTGTCTCCCAAGGTGCTCTCATCGCGATGTCTGTTTTTTGTTAAAATTAATCCAGTCTTCAATGTGTACCATAACATCTCCTACCGTTGCGTCCGGAGTATAAAGCGTTCAAGGTGATGCTGCTACGATCATCTGCTAGCTTTCCAAGTTTTCTTTATTAACTAATGAAGGATTGACTCAAGAATGCCTTCAAATATGAATGTGTCTATACATTACATTGCAATTCTCTTAGAGAATGTTTGTGTTTCTAAGTTACTGCACAAACTTCTTTGATGAATTACAATATGAAATAAATGTTGTAAAAAGAGTAAAATAAACAGAAGCAGCATTGTGACATAGGGTGACAAGTACTATAATATGCTGAAGCACTGAATAACGCAGCACTTAACAGATCCATTAACAGAGTGTCAATGTAAAGATAAGTGTTTACTCCACAACGTCGCCAAATCCACATACGTCCATCAGTAAAGGAGATGTTGAATATGCTAGCGTCTGTGAATAGGAGAGCATTCCACTGTAGTCTAGTCCATCTGACATGTTTGCTCTAGTCATTGCAGGCGGTGTTGCTGATGTCTGTGAGTTAAGTTAGGCCGAAAAAGGTCGTCTTGCAGTAACGCATCTATCTCTGAGTCGTCATATGACTGTCATTCGAGAGACTTGCCCACGTCTACCCACTATTGTTCTTGCTGTTTGACTTGCCCACGTCTACCCACTATTGTTCTTGCTGTTTGACTTGCCCACGTCTACCCACTATTGTTCTTGCTGTTTGACTTGCCCACGTCTACCCACTATTGTTCTTGCTGTTTGACTTGCCCACGTCTACCCACTATTGTTCTTGCTGTTTGACTTGCCCACGTCTACCCACTATTGTTCTTGCTGTTTGACTTGCCCACGTCTACCCACTATTGTTCTTGCTGTTTGACTTGCCCACGTCTACCCACTATTGTTCTTGCTGTTTGACTTGCCCACGTCTACCCACTATTGTTCTTGCTGTTTGACTTGCCCACGTCTACCCACTATTGTTCTTGCTGTTTGACTTGCCCACGTCTACCCACTATTGTTCTTGCTGTTTGACTTGCCCACATCTACCCACTATTGTTCTTGCTGTTTGACTTGCCCACGTCTACCCACTATTGTTCTTGCTGTTTGACTTGCCCACATCTACCCACTATTGTTCTTGTTGTTTGACTTGCCCACATCTACCCACTATTGTTCTTGTTGTTTGACTTGCCGACGTCTACCCACTATTGTTCTTGTTGTTTGACTTGCCCACATCTACCCACTATTGTTCTTGCTGTTTGACTTGCCCACATCTACCCACTATTGTTCTTGTTGTTTGACTTGCCCACATCTACCCACTATTGTTCTTGTTGTTTGACTTGCCCACGTCTACCCACTATTGTTCTTGTTGTTTGACTTGCCCACGTCTACCCACTATTGTTCTTGTTGTTTGACTTGCCCACATCTACCCACTATTGTTCTTGTTGTTTGACTTGCCGACGTCTACCCACTATTGTTCTTGCTGTTTGACTTGCCCACGTCTACCCACTATTGTTCTTGCTGTTTGACTTGCCCACATCTACCCACTATTGTTCTTGTTGTTTGACTTGCCCACATCTACCCACTATTGTTCTTGTTGTTTGACTTGCCGACGTCTACCCACTATTGTTCTTGTTGTTTGACTTGCCCACATCTACCCACTATTGTTCTTGCTGTTTGACTTGCCGACGTCTACCCACTATTGTTCTTGTTGTTTGACTTGCCCACATCTACCCACTATTGTTCTTGTTGTTTGACTTGCCGACGTCTACCCACTATTGTTCTTGCTGTTTGACTTGCCGACGTCTACCCACTATTGTTCTTGCTGTTTGACTTGCCCCGTCTACCCACTATTGTTCTTGCTGTTTGACTTGCCCACGTCTACCCACTATTGTTCTTGCTGTTTGACTTGCCCACGTCTACCCACTATTGTTCTTGCTGTTTGACTTGCCCACGTCTACCCACTATTGTTCTTGCTGTTTGACTTGCCCACGTCTACCCACTATTGTTCTTGCTGTTTGACTTGCCCACGTCTACCCACTATTGTTCTTGCTGTTTGACTTGCCCACGTCTACCCACTATTGTTCTTGCTGTTTGACTTGCCCACGTCTACCCACTATTGTTCTTGCTGTTTGACTTGCCCACGTCTACCCACTATTGTTCTTGCTGTTTGACTTGCCCACGTCTACCCACTATTGTTCTTGCTGTTTGACTTGCCCACGTCTACCCACTATTGTTCTTGCTGTTTGACTTGCCCACGTCTACCCACTATTGTTCTTGCTGTTTGACTTGCCCACGTCTACCCACTATTGTTCTTGCTGTTTGACTTGCCCACGTCTACCCACTATTGTTCTTGCTGTTTGACTTGCCAGAAGAGAACAATTCCTTAGGTGGCTCAGGACAATATAATGATCTTGCGCAGGGAAGTAACTCGTAGTTGACCACTCCCAGTGGTTCGGTAACGTTCATTCAGACGTACATTAAGTGCTGTGGTGGCAATCCATCCTTCTGGCAATGGCCCGAGAGCTCATTACAGTTTCCAACACACCAATGTCTTGATAGCGGTCGTTTTCAGATTGTCGTGACATTTCAACCACATGTACTGGATGTTTTGTCTCAACGACCTTTTTCTACCGAGTAAACAGCCACAACGTAAAGATCGTATCATAGCTATTAAGAATTGTGTTGCATGTGTAACTTTCATTGTTTTCATGTTGTCGGTACAAAAACCCTTGGGTTGAATCGTGCACTTTTTTAACTTTCTACCTCATGAAAAAACACGGGGAAAATCTATTCCCACACTCATATTTACATTTGACACTCTGTTCCTGGGTCTGTAAAGTGTGTTATTAATGTACTTCAGCATATTTAAAAAAAAGATTACACTAACGTTTTAAGGTATTGCAAAAAATTAAAACAAAATATAGTGAAGAAAGGTCATTACGTACTCGACACCAGCTTCTTCTCTGAAGATATCGATCTCTTCCAGAAACAGGCTTTTGTTTGATTGGTCAAAAAGATTCCATGGAAGTAAACCTGTAAGAGATTACGCAAGCTTCCATTTCAAGGTCACAGTCTGGACATTCCCAACATCTTGGGGCAGCTTGACATTGAACCTGTAACTCTGCCCAGGTTGAAATGTCACAGGATTGTTGCTAACAGCAGATTTAAAACTGAATTAAAATTAAAATTTAAATTTAAATGGACAAATAATTCATAAAACAGCACCAACAAAGATGTCATTAAAAATATAGTTTATCATATTTGGCAAACTAAGAAATGAAAAGGAAAATAATATTTTTGAAAATATTATCAGTGAAGAAAATTAAGATTCTAGTGAACTCATAAATGTCAAGGAAGGACAAAAAAATAACAAACACCACATATGCAACATAGATAGAAGAATATTTCGACGACCTATTGAAGATGGCACCAACTACATATAGAGCAACAAAAATCACACACAATGCACAAACACTAACCTATGACGAAAGAAGTTTAAAGTCTATAAGTAGAAATAATAGAAATAACGGCAGCAGAAGAAACGTGAGTTACATGGCTGCACAGAATATTCAATACAGCACGGCTCCAACAGGGACTCGCGATAGCTCAGGTTAGTGAACTGCACTACAAAGGACAAGAGGTAGGGTTCGATCCCAACCGACGGCTTCCGGCTCACCAAGACTGGACAACAGGTAACCATCGTACCAATGTGGAAAAAGAAATGTAGCAAGAGAGACTACAACTATATAGAGGTATCTCACTTCTCACCCAGTAGGAAAGTTATACGTCAACATTATAGGAGAAAAAGACTCAGACCAATTATAGAACTACATATCAGAGATTCTCAAATGGGGTTCCGAACAAAATAAAGGAGCTTCTTTAATTAACTTCTCTTACTGACGCACCATTCACCATAAAATAGTTAGTAGAAAACACGATAGAACACAATCAAAACTTGTTATCAGCTTTCATTGACCAAAAAAGTATTCGATCAAGTAAACAGAGAACAACTATAGGAGATGCTAACAACATACGGAGTAAGTCAACATCTAATCAACATATGTAAGTCTCTACATCAACATCTAATCAACCTATGTAAGTCTCTACATCAACATCTAATCAACCTATGTAAGTCTCTACATCAACATCTAATCAACCTATGTAAGTCTCTACATCAGCATCTAATCAACCTATGTAAGTCTCTACATAGCAGCAGTTGCACAATGCAAACAGCAGCTGGCTTGACTTTGCCATAATGTATTTTTCATCATCATCATCATGTACCATGCCGGTTGGCGTAGGCGATCATGTCCCTCCACAATCTTCTATCCACAGTGCATCGTATCAGTTCTGTTGTTGAATGTTTTCCATGCCATGACACCAAGCTATCCAGTATTTTCTCTCTTTGTCGTCCGCGATCTCTGTTTCCTTTTATTTTGCCAGTTGTAACCAAGTATTCAAATTTTCCTCTTCTCATGATGTGCCCGAAAAATGTTGATTGCTTCTTTCTGATGTTTTTTAAGAGCTCCCCTTTTTGTGTTGGCCTATTTGAGTACTTCCTCATTGGTCTTTTTATCTGTCCAGGGAACTTTCAACATTCTTCTGAGAAATCCCATCTCTGTGGTCTCTAATCGTCTTTTCATTTGTTTGTCTACTGTCCATGATTCGCTTCTATAGATCAGAATTGGTTCTATATAGCACCGATGAACTCTCTTTCCTCATTTTTATTGACATAGATTATTTGCATAAGATATTTTTCATTTTCGGAAATGCCATTTTGGCCTGATCTAATCTGCTTTTTATTTCTGTGGTGCATCTCCCATCTGATGTTATTATTCTGCCCAAGTATTTGAAACGTTGCACTTGTTTCAGGTTTGTCTCGTTTACCTTTACGCTGATTGATGGTGATATTGTTTCTTCGATATAACCATTACTTCTTTTTTAAAGTAAGACTTGGAATGTATTTTTAGAATTGTCTAAAGAGTGTGCCAGTGCATGTTGTCGGATACCGTTTTGAGAACTATCTTTACTGCTTTATTCAATTACTGAGTTCTGCCGGGGGAACACATAGGACAGGAGAACAAAGGTCGATTGTCATGAGCAGTCGCCACGAGATGCCATGTCTCAGTTTTTTTGTTTAATTTTTGTTTCTTCCATCCACGAAAAAAAAAATGTTCCCTTCCGTTATTCAAACCAGAGTTCTACTGACTTGGAACACTGCGAGATATCGATTCGGTCGCCCACTCTCCTTTGGAAGTTACACAATTACAAAACAAATAGAATTATTGATATGTTTTTAGTATTAGAGTATTACACAACATGCCCTTTTTTGGAATCCCCAGGGGAAAAAACAAAGAGGAAGACCAAGAAATTCTTGGAGAAGACAGGCAGAAACAGGAATGAATATGATGGGGGAGACATGGAATGATCTTAAAAGAATGGCAAGAAATAGAACGACTTGGAAAGTGTTTGTTGAAGACCTATGCTCCACAGGGAGCTGAAAGGTAGAAGAAGTAGAATGTTTTTAGTGTAAAACACTGAACACAGACTAGAAACAGGAAAGATTTACCCCCCAAAAAATGTAGTGACAAGCAAAGATAACAATGTGTTTGAAATGACAATGTTATGAACAAAAAATGGAGATCATTTAAAAAGCTTAAACACTGGCGATCATAAAAAAGATTGATAATATCAAAAGATTTTAAGCATGTCAATGATTATACTTGACACATGTCTTCGATTGTCACTGACCTGGTTAAGCTGACCTGGTTAAATGAAAGCCATTGATAACCAGATCGATTGTTCCCCGCTGTTGTGTTCCAATCTAGGAGATAGTTTGATAGTCACAATAAAGTGGTATCCTACAGACAAAAAGACGAAATAGTATGGATGAACACTCCATCTAAAGTGGTATCTAATTAAAACAAAAAACATAAAATAGTAGGAGTAAACACTCCATCTAAAGTGGTATCTAATTAAAACAAAAAACATAAAATAGTAGGAGTAAACACTCCATCTAAAGTGGTATCTAAAAAAAATAAAAAACATAAAATAGTAGGAGTAAACACTCCATCTAAAGTGGTATCTAATTAAAATAAAAAACATAAAATAGTAGGAGTAAACACTCCATCTAAAGTGATATCTAATTAAAATAAAAAACATAAAATAGTAGGAATAAACACTCCATCTAAAGTGATATCTAATTAAAACAAAAACATAAAATAGTAGGAGTAAACACTACATCTAAAGTGGTATCTAATTAAAACAAAAAACATAAAATAGTAGGAGTAAACACTACATCTAAAGTGGTATCTAATTAAAACAAAAAAAACATAAAATAGTAGGAGTAAACACTCCATCTAAAGTGATATCTAATTAAAATAAAAAACATAAAATAGTAGGAGTAAACACTACATCTAAAGTGATATCTAATTAAAACAAAAAACATAAAATAGTAGGAGTAAACACTACATCTAAAGTGGTATCTAATTAAAACAAAAAAACATAAAATAGTAGGAGTAAACACTCCATCTAAAGTGGTATCTAATTAAACAAAAAAACATAAAATAGTAGGAGTAAACACTCCATCTAAAGTGATATCTAATTAAAACAAAAACATAAAATAGTAGGAGTAAACACTACATCTAAAGTGGTATCTAATTAAAACAAAAAAACATAAAATAGTAGGAGTAAACACTACATCTAAAGTGGTATCTAATTAAACAAAAAAACATAAAATAGTAGGAGTAAACACTCCATCTAAAGTGGTATCTAATTAAAACAAAAAACATAAATAGTAGGAGTAAACACTACATCTAAAGTGGTATCTAATTAAAACAAAAAAAACATAAAATAGTAGGAGTAAACACTCCATCTAAAGTGGTATCTAATTAAAACAAAAAAGACTAATAGTAGGAATAACACTATAGTTTGTGTCCTTTGGCGA
The DNA here is from genome assembly GCA_032433765.1 of Megaustenia siamemsis. NCBI lineage: Eukaryota > Metazoa > Mollusca > Gastropoda > Stylommatophora > Ariophantidae > Megaustenia > Megaustenia siamemsis. The sequence goes on along the minus strand of JAVIAB010000139.1, from coordinate 90,175,429 downwards.
CTTGACAGGCGGTTCGTTGAAACAATCATGAAACCAGTAGTTTGGTAAAAATGTACAAAATCACAGTTTTAAGATGTATGAAATCTCAATCTACAGATAGGGAATAAAATCGCAGTTTTAAGATGTAAGTGGCAGCAGGAGGTCGACGGCTGGGAGTCATGACCCAGGCGGGCCCACATTCCTTAGAGTGTCAAAAGCTAAAGGGCCGAAACACTTGCTCGACGGTGCTACTTCTGATGATCAGATTGCCTCCTGTCGCGGAGATCTGTATAAAGAGTCTCCTATTACTACAGAGAACTTGTTGCTAAAAAAGTATCATTTAATTTGTTTAATAATTAAATTAAAACGACAAGATGGTCTACAGGAGGAGAATGAGTACCCAGAGTGCATCTAGATATGGGTTCTTCTGATGATCAGATTGCCTCCTGCTGCGCAGCTCTATATAAAGAGATTTCTATTTTTGATCGTCTAACACTAGTGAAAGCATTTAGACGTAACTGATGTCCATGTTTCACTACTGGGTCACGGCGGTAAGACTAAATACTTGCTGCTGTCTTCCATTATTTAACTCCCAGGATATGTCTTCAACAAACATTTTCCAAGTCATACTGTTTTTTGCCATTATTTTAAGATCATTCCATGTCTTCCCCATCATCTTTATCTCTGCTTCTGTCTGTCTTCTCCAAGAAGTCCTTGGTCTTCCTCTTTGTCTTTTCCCTTGGGGATTCAAAAAAAGGGCCTGTTGTGTAATACTCAATGGAAGCAGTAGGACCAAGACTAATGAGAGCAACATTTAAAACAACCAAAAAAACAAAATAAATTACACATTATACAATGCTGTGCACCAACCAACGATAAGGATGATTTAGTTAAAGATGATTTCTATAAACAGCTTCCTGCTGTTGGACCAATTAAACTTAACTAATGTAGATGTTTCACCAAATAGCTATGCAAAGATCTCGAAATGTGTAGCTGTTGAGAGTAGTAAATAATCCCACAAAAAAAGAACACATGTGAATAATAAAAAAGCTCAATTTGCCTTAAAGTCTTGAAAGCTAAAGCTCGTTTCCTTCAAATGAAAATGAACAATTAAATTAAAAAATATCTCACGGCAAAATGGTGGTCTGCCTCCGGTTGTGAGGTAATATTTGATTGGATAACCTGGTGATGGTTCAACCTTCTTGGCGTGAAAACCCATCTTTTGACATCCCCATTTACCGCAGGAGTGACAACGATTGTTCTGAAAAGTGTAATATATATCGCTTAACTCAAAGTAACAATAGTGTTGATTGTTTAACTTAAAGTAACAAAAGTGTTGATTGTTTAACTTAAAGTAACAATAGTGTTGATTGTTTAACTCAAAGTAACAATAGTGTTGATTGTTTAACTTAAAGTAACAATAGTGTTGACTGTTTAACTTAAAGTAACAATAGTGTTGATTTTTTAACTTAAAGTAACAATAGTGTTGATTGTTTAACTTAAAGTAACAATAGTGTTGATTGTTTAACTTAAAGTTACAATAATGTTGATTGTTTAACTTAAAGTTACAATAATGTTGATTGTTTAACTTAAAGTTACATAGTGTTGATTGTTTAACTTAAAGTTACAATAGTGTTGATTTTTTAACTTTAAGTAACAATAGTGTTGATTGTTTAACTTAAAGTAACAATAGTGTTGATTGTTTAACTTAAAGTAACAATAGTGTTGATTGTTTAACTTAAAGTTACAATAGTGTTGACTGTTTAACTTAAAGTAACAATAGTGTTGATTGTTTAACTTAAAGTTACAATAGTGGTGACTGTTTAACTTAAAGTTACAATAGTGTTGATTGTTTACTTAAAGTTACAATAGTGTTGACTGTTTAACTTAAAGTAACAATAGTGTTGATTGTTTAACTTAAAGTAACAATAGTGTTGATTGTTTAACTTAAAGTTACAAAAGTGGTGACTGTTTAACTTAAAGTAACAATAGTGTTGATTGTTTAACTTAAAGTAACAATAGGGTTGATTGTTTAACTTAAAGTTACAATAGTGTTGACTGTTTAACTTGAAGTAACAATAGATTTGATTGTTTAACTTAAATTAACTATTGTGTTGATTGTTTAACTTAAAGTAACAATAGTGTTGATTGTTCAACTTAAAGTTACAATAGTGTTGACTGTTTAACTTAAAGTAACTATAGTGTTGATTATTTAACTTAAAGTAACAATAGTGTTGGTTATTTAACTTAAAGTAACAATAGTGTTGATTATTTAACTTAAAGTAACAATAGTGTTGATTGTTTAACTTAAAGTTACAATAATGTTGATTGTTTAACTTAAAGTTACAATAATGTTCATTGTTTAACTTAAAGTTACAATAGTGTTGATTGTTTAACTGAAAGTTACAAAAGTATTGATTGTTTAACTGAAATTTATAATTGTGTTGGATATTTATCCCATGTTACTGCTTATTCTTAAACATTAACAGTAATTACAGGACATATTTTGTTTTACAAATGATTGCCGTAAATGCTACTTTCTTGCTATTATAGCATACATATATACAATGTTTATTTATTATTGTTAAGATAGTTAACATAATAGCGCTCATAAGAACCTGCAAAAGACAGTATTAACAATTTACTAGAATACCATAGCAACACACAACAAACAGTATAACAATTTACCAGGAACGCCATAACAACTTGCCACACACAGTATACCAATTTACCAAGAATACCATAACAACTCACCACAAACAGTATAACAATTTACCACGAATACTATAACAACTCACAAGAAACAGTATAACAATTTACCACGAATACCATAACAACTCACCACAAAGTCTTGCTCACTGTCACAAGGATAAGCCAAATACGGGCAAGGGGAGTTAATGCTTTCGTTAAAAAACTGCACTGCCTTTACGTGACTACAAATCACTGTTTCACTAAGAACTGGGGACAAAAAGCGTCAGATTGACATTTTTCTACACAAAGTTATTTTTCAACAAACATTTATATGATATTATTGTTCGCTTAATCGTTCTTATAAATGAAAAATGATCTATAGGGAGAAGTTATATACGTTTATAGGTAGCTGAGTTGGCCTTATGCTTTAGCGTTTGTTAGAGAAACACGCCATCTTTCATGAAAGCAAAGTCCAAAATATTTAATCATTCCTGCACCTTCTTATCAAATGACTTATTACTTGAATTATATTTCATGAGGCCCATCCTCTTCATATTTTATACAACTTAGACTTGAGATGTTAGTCTTTATCTTGTCTATCGACAACGGTTCTCATTTCTTTGCCAGGCCGCAAGTCTGTTACATCATGATACCGCAGCAAGCACAGAGTAGGCAGTGACTAGGGCATTCATCTAGTTAGAGCCACAAGACTACACCCACGCCTGCATACTAATTGATTCGATGAGCATGATAAGAAAAGTAGAGGCGGGCTCTGTACGTATGCAATGGGTAGAGTCATTGCAGAAGTAATAAATACGTAGGGTCACCTTAGTCAACGTCTCTGGACATTTGGGAGTACGCGGACATGAAAGAGCGGACAGGTTGGCTAGCTTCGCTGTTGTTGAAGAGAGGTCACCAATTAATCGGGCGGACGTCATCAAATCCCCTGATGATGTGGGTAGGGCACAGGACTTCGACAACCATGAGTCCACGTCACTCCTTCGGAGATGGGAGTTAAGATGGGCACAGCCAGAAATGAGAAACTTAGTGGGTGCATAAGAGGACTTACCAACCAACACAGAACTGGAGTCGTCAGTCGCCTGACGCTACGGGACTTGCTGAGGAAAGAGGGGATCTAAGCACCTATGAGCATGTTTGGAGTGCAATGATGATGGGCCGCAATAACTCAATAACCACAGAAACTCCCAAAGTATTCGTGTTGCCTGTTCTGTAAATGCAGTTGACAAAGTCGACCTCCGTGCAGGTCCTATTTTCTTGCACTGACAACGATTTATTACATTTGCAGTGAGTGATAGTAAACGAACTGAATCTATCTCATCTACACTATGAAAAATAGTGTATTGATTGAATTTATATCGTCTATATTGAGCTCTTCAAATGTATTAACACTTACCTATGATTGTCAAAGCTGGAAAACATCAAAAGAAATTGAGAAAAAACTAAACGCTTTTGAAAACATATGGCAAAGAAAAATACTCTTGTGTACGATGGAATGAATTCAAGACTAATATAGAGAAAAGAGAAATGGCCATACAACCAAAGAACACATCTACAATTAAGGAAAGAAGATTGACATATGTTGGATACATACTGAGAAGGGACAAGAGGATTACAAAACAGGCTCTTCTATGGAACATTAGGATTGCAGAAAAAGAGGAAGACCTAAAGAGCCACTTAAAAGAACACTTATAAGAGAAGCAAAGTTGGCACGCATAAACTCATTAGATAAGACCGAATATCTCGCCAGAATAGTGATGGGTGACGAAAACAGTACAAACCCTTTGGGACGTCTAACAGCGAGGGGAAAAACCAAGATCAAGAATAATGAGCGATAGTGGTACTGACTGAGCTTATATTGTCTACAGTGAGCGATAGTGGTACTGACTGAGCTTATATTGTTTGCAGTGAGCGATAGTGGTACTGACTGAGCTTATATTGTTTACAGTGAGCGATAGTGATACTGAGCTTATATTGTCTACAGTGAACGATAGTGGTACTGACTGAGCTTATATTGTCTACAGTGAGCGATAGTGGTACTGACTGAGCTTATATTGTCTACAGTGAGCGATAGTGGTACTGACAGCTTATATTGTCTACAGTGAGCGATAGTGGTACTGACTGAGCTGATATTGTCTACAGTGAGCGATATAGATACTGACTGAGCTTATATTGTCTACAGTGAGCGATAGTGGTACTGACTGAGCTTATATTGTCTACAGTGAGCGATAGTGATACTGACTGAGCTTATGTCTACAGTGAGCGATAGTGATACTGACTGAGCTTATATTGTCTACAGTGAGAGATAGTGGTACTGACTGAGCTTATATTGTCTACAGTGAGCGATAGTGGTACTGACTGAGCTTATATTGTCTACAGTGAGCGATAGAGATACTGACTGAGCTTATATTGTTTACAGTGAGCGATAGTGGTACTGACTGAGCTTGTATTGTCTACAGTGAGCAATAGTGGTACTGACTGAGCTTATATTGTCTACAGTGAGCGATAGTGGTACTGACTGAGCTTATATTGTCTACAGTGAGCGATAGTGGTACTGACTGAGCTTATATTGTCTACAGTGAGCGATAGAGATACTGACTGAGCTTATATTGTTTACAGTGAGCGATAGTGGTACTGACTGAGCTTGTATTGTCTACAGTGAGCAATGGTGTACTGACTGAGCTTGTATTGTCTACAGTGAGCAATGGTGGTACTGACTGAGCTTGTATTGTCTACAGTGAGCAATGGTGGTACTGACTGAGCTTATATTGTCTACAGTGAGCGATAGTGGTACTGAATGAGCTTATATTGTCTACAGTGAGCGATAGTGGTACTGACTGAGCTTATATTGTCCACAGTGAGCAATAGTGGTACTGACTGAGCTTATATTGTTTACAGTGAGCGATAGTGGTACTGACTGAGCTTATATTGTCTACAGTGAGCAATAGTGGTACTGACTGAGCTTATCTTGTCTACAGTGAGCAATAGTGATACTGACTGAGCGTATATTGTTTACAGTAAGCGATAGTGGTTCTAACTGATTTATATAAGGTAAAATACAATATAGCTGACTTTATATCATGCATGATGAGTTATAGTAGTAAAAGCTGACTTTGCATAATATACAGTGTATGGTAGTAGTACTAGCTGACTATATAATGAACAACGATGTTCTGCCATTATAACCGTCCGATACTTGCCACACAAATCGAAATATTCCGCAACAATATCCCCTTTCACGTATCTCAATTAAGGTCTTGACCTCTAAATCATGTAGCATACCAAACAATGCAACTAATGATGTCTGTGATATTGACGACACCTTCGTTGTGTCAAACAAAGAGCGTTCTAAAACTGAATACGTACAACAAAGAAGAGCACACACTGTAAATATATAAATGATTCATCCGCGTCTTAAAGCACATGAGCTATGTGGTTTTATTACCCATTTTTTTCAATGACCAACGATATATTTTATGTTTTGATCGTGTTTCGATATTCCGATTGTTTACTATGAATGATGATATTGTATGATGGAGAGCAGATAGCTGTGTTCACTTTCTGTGCGGTTTCGCCTTATGTGTTTTGGCGTCTGCTTATACTATGATGGGAACTTCAGCTGCCTTTCTTTGTTTGGGAGGTGAAATAGTAATTCGGATGATTCCACTGGCACGGGCGGTTGAGTAATTACGGATTTTGATTCGTTTACAGTGATACCGAGGCCTTCCATAACCATATTTTATGATAAACCCGTAAGCCGTCTAGTCAGTATCGAGTGCCTTAACTTCTCAGCCATTACATCATAATAACATAGCTTAAAGCATTTTTAAAAAGATAAAACTAGGAAATGGTTTATAATAAACAACACAACTCTACAACTCTCATTTGTTCAGTAACTCCTTCTATTCCAATTCTCATCACTAATATTGCATTAGAGATAAGATCAGAATTGAAGAACTGAGAAACAAAAGCTAGAAATAATGCCCGTCATAGAATGCGTAAAAACAACAAATGAAATGGTTCGGCGAAGTGATAAAACAGAAAGATCCAAACACAACACAACAACCCCTAATAAACAGTGCGAGAACTCCGGACTCATATGTAGACTACGAAAAGGTGGATTGATGGAATATTAAGAAGGAGAGAAGTTAAGAAAGATCAATACATGTGAGATGCGATGCTAGAGAAAAGTAACAAACAACACAAGAAGAAATAGAATACCAAATGAAACCATAAGAAAAATGGTAGGAACAAAACCCTGCCAAGAATATATAGAACAACAACAACTTAAATGGTTTGGCCACCTGGTCAGAATGAATCCTCACCAATCACCATCAAGGGCGTTCTTCTCGAGAATGCATGGAAAAAGACCAAGAGGAAGACCCAGAAAAGATGGATAGATGCAGTGACAGAGACATGTAACAACAAAGGAAAATCACTAATTAGACAGTCCGAGCAGCTCAAGAACGACAAATGATATAACAACGACACCTTTTAGGTATCAGAGAAAAGAGAAAAGAAGAAAGAAGATGGAATATTAGAAACACTAGGAAACATAGCAGAGGCCAACAGAACAAAAAAAAGAACGCAAATTGTATTTTCTTCGACGCTGAAAGGCAAATGAGGAAAAAAAAAGAAAGAAAGAAAGAAAGAAAGAAAGAAAGAAAGAAAGAAAGAAAGAAAGAAAGAAAGAAAGAAAGAAAGAAAGAAAGAAAGAAGGAGATTTATATTGCTTTGTATCACTAATCGAAAATACTTACATGTTATTAAGTCAAGATTGAAACCTTCGTAAGGATTTTCATCACAGGACGGTTGTTGACGTCCCAGGTTAGGAAAAAAATCTAAATGGCCGCTTAATGTCCTCGTACCAATGCCTGCAACGAAGGAAATATTTTCTTTTGCTAAACATCGCACAATCTCTTTTCTGCTTGTGAAATATTCAAGATGAAAAAATAGCTCTCAAACTTCATGGTTAGTGTTTAGTGATTGAACTAATAGGCCAGGTCCAGGACGGGTTCTGTCGACGGCTTTCGGGATCATCCAGCTTTAAATGGAGCGCGGATTTTTGGAGAAGAAAGACGTCACTGGTGTAATAAAAAAGTAAAATACCCCCGTCACGCCAAGTGGCGTATAGGGAATATGGTGTTAGTGACCATATACATTACAGACCTTCAGCACATGATTTTTTAGAGTAATGGTGGTCGTTATTACGTCCGTGCCGCTTCACTTTCCCGGAAAAAATCTGCCAGTAAAGGCTGGGTGAACCCGGAGCCGTCGGTTGGGATCGAACCCTACCCCTTGTCCTTTGTAATCCAGTTCACTAACCACTGAGCTATCGCGGCTCCTTCAGTGGCGTAGTGCCTATCACCATTTTCCATATCAACGATATTCCGAAGGGCTGTAATAAATATTGGCACCGACACCATATTCCATGTACACTGTAATGTATTGGTGTAACGGGATCTTTTCTTTCTTTCTTTCTTTTTCTTTCTTCTTTCTTTCTTTCTTTCTTTTTTCTTTCTTTCTTTCTTTCTTTTTTTCTTTCTTTCTTTCTTTTCTTCTTTCTTTTTTCTTTCTTTTTTTCTTTCTTTCTTTTTTTCTTTCTTTCTTTTCTTTCTTTCTTTCTTTCTTTCTTTCTTTCTTTCTTTCTTTCTTTCTTTCTTCTTTCTTTTCTTTTTCTTTCTTTCTTTCTTTCTTTCTTCTTTCCTTTTCTTCGTTCTTTCGTTCTTTCTTCTTTCCTTCTTTCTTTTCTTTTCTTTCTTTCTTTCTTTTTCTTTTCTTTCTTTCTTTTCTTTCTTTCTTCTTTTTCTTTTCTTTCTTTCTTTCTTTCTTTTCTTTCTTCTTCTTCTTTCTTTTCCTTCTTTCTTCTTTCTTTCTTTCTTTTTTTTTCGTTCTTTCCTTCTTTCTTTCTTTCTTTTTTTTCTTTTCTTTCTTTCTTTTTTTCTTTCTTTCGTTCTTTTCGTTCTTTTTTCTTTCTTCACATTTCCCATATCAACGATATTCCCAAAGGCTGTCAAAAATATTATCACTGACATTAGTGTATCGGGGTCTATCTATCTGCCTGTCTACCTTTCTTTCTTTCTTTCTTCCGTAAATCTGAAAAATATATATTTCCAGTTTGAAACTAACTACATTTACCCCCTCCCGCCCCCAATTTCCTAAATACATAAAAACCGTCATGTTGAAACGTTTCTGTAGAGTTAACCAAACTTGTCCAAGTAGAAAACAAACTAAAATAAAACCCTTGATAATTTCCGTTTCCAATTCTTGCGACCCTATACTTTCATGGAAAGCTAAACCTAAATCTAAGTAATCTATGAGATCTTGTGCGTGTCTAATATCCTTGTTTGTCTACTGACGAAGGCTAGGTAGTAGTAACGTTTAACTCATCTTTTATATTTTTTTCGTAAAGCTCTATCATACAGTTGTATATGTTTACATTCCTTACTCTTGTAAGGTTACCTTTGTCTTGTTTTACAACAGCCTTGGCATTATTCCGTATATTAATTATACATGTTTAGTATCTCTCTTTGCGTTCTATAGAGAGAATGTTGCAAATCAGATTGTTCAAGGGAAATAATAATATATTTCCGACTTGTTGCAGGAGCTACTGAGTTAAGTCCACTGTGCACACCGTGAGCTGTGTGTCTTATCCGTTTTGATCCTGTTTCGATATTCCAATTGTTTACGATGAATGATGATATCGTATGACAGAGAACAGTTGGCTGTGTTTACTTTCTGTGCGGTTTCGACTTATGTCTTTTGGTATCGTGTGCTGAGACTGCTACGATGGGGACTACAGTCACCTTTCTTTGTTTGGGAGATGAGATATTAATTCGGATGATTACGCTGGCACGGGCGGTTGAGCATTATGGATTTTAATTCATTTGCAGTGATACCAGAGCTTCCATAACCAAATAACCAATCACATCTGGACCTAATAAAGATGACATCTCATAAGTAGGGTTCCTGAGCAGAAACGTGGATCATTCATGGCTGCAATGAGAAAGAAAGCACAAATCTTCATTGACAACAACAAAGTTAATGCAAAAGACAGACTTTAGATATTTAGGAAACATCATTAATCCTGTGAGAAATAAAGAGACTAACAAAGAATGTGGCAGAGCGAACCAAGTGACTGGTCAATTGATTTCAATATTACAGATCAAACATGTAACATCTAATACATAGAGAGCGCTATCTATTGTCCGTTCAGAAATTCGTGCCCACAGAGTTTATTAATTATCTCGGAAACTGTTTGATGAATTTCTGTAATTCTTTTTCATGTAGTCTTATTTTTTCACCGACCTTCAGTCTAATTTTTTGCCCCTACTGACATGCATTTATGAAAGATTTTTGCTTATTTGAGGTATATAAAACTATGATCTTCTCGCTTGTCCTAAATTTTAGGATTTTACAATACCCACATTCGTTGTAATCAACTCATCATTTAAAAAGGCAAATTTCACGTGCTCTCACCAATATATTAAAACCAGGTCGCAGTCACTGAACCGTTAAATTGGTCAGAGACGTATTTTGACAAAATATTTACTATTAATGTATATCCCATTACATGTGATAAAGTGTAAGCTGTTGTGAAGTGACTACTTGATTTTTAAAACCATGGAGAGTTTAATGTGTAAATTCATCACTATGCAAAAGATAACTGTGTTATTGTACAGGCAAAGTTTACATATCTCTATGACGGAGATATACAATTAAATAAATAATTTTGCCCTCTTCAATGTGATATGGATACGCCTTTGGCTTGCATTGTTAGAAAATTAACATAATTTACAGTACAATCTAATGTTTAGGGCACGTGGTTTTATATTTTCCTAAAATTATATAACAAAAAACGAATTGTGCAAAAATCAGACTACCTTTATACTTACATGTTATAAAATCTGAAGGTCGGTGAAAAAATAAAATTTCATGAAAAAGAATTACAGAAATTTATAAATCAGTTTCCGAAATAATTGATAAACTCTGTGGGCACTAATTTGTGAATGAACTATAACAATGTTTCTACCAATACTCTGATATCGGTGCCAAACGCGGGTATTGACAGAAAAGGGGAAAAATGTAAAATAGTTCTACAGAGATTAACCGGCTTATAAACAATTTCATATTAAAAAAAAAAAAGTAAAGTACCCCCTTCTCTCCAAGTGGCGTATAAGGAATATGGTGTTAGCGACCATAAATTTTACAAACCCTCAGCACATGATTTTTGGGGCAATGTGGTCGGTGTTACGCCCATGCCGCTTTACTTTCCCAGGAAAAATTTCCGGTACCCATTAAAGGCTGGGTGAACCCGGAAGCCGTCGATTGGGATCGAACACGACCTCTTGTCCTTTGTAGTCCAGTTCACTAACCATTGAGCTATCGCGGCTCCCAGTTTCATACAAAGGGAAATAAAATACATCAGCAGCTACAAAAGACAAAGTGGACTGAAAAGAATAATGGACGGCATGGTTCAAGAAAACGGAACAGGGCCGGACGAAGAATGTGGTTTCAAGACATTGGATAGATCTTGAACTTGACAACTGCATAAGTTGAAGATCTGACCAGAGACAGATTCTTTCAGACGAACTGTGATGAGTACAAGGGTCTGCAAAAGACACAAGACCGGATGATGATTGGTGGATGAAAGTGTGACGTGTACAGTAAACTGGATTATTGAGAGGAAGAGTTGGGTAAATCGTTCGATTTCATTATCTCGTTTGAGTTCACCTGAATCCAATGACAAGACAGTTAAGATGTTTGGAGATGATTCGGGTGAGGTGGATGACTACGTATCTTGCCATGCTCATCACTCTCAACAGTGCGTTGCCGGTAAATGCAATTATTTCCCTTGAACCAACAAGTGGTTTCTTCCTTTCATTGTGTCAACCACAGACTACCAACGCTGAAAGACAAATTACATTCCTAACAATAAAAGCTGTCCGTTGTATGACTTCAACAAACAAATGTGTTGTCAACTTGTAGAAGAAGTAAAGGCCAGTGCACAAAAGGACAAACACAATTTTATTCACATTCTAGTTTCAGAAGCTGAAAAAGTAGAAAAAAAGGAATAGCAAAGCTCTAGACTCTGTAATGAAGCAAGTGTGCGATCATTCACAAACAACTAACGTCCCTATCAAAGACAAGTAAGGTGAGATTTTGCATTCACAAACAACTAACGTCCCTATCAAAGACAAGTAAGGTGAGATTTTGCATTCACAAACAACTAACGTCCCTATCAAATACAAGAAAGGTGAGATTTTGCATTCACAAACAACTAACGTCCCTATCAAATACAAGAAAGGTGAGATTTTGCATTCACAAACAACTAACGTCCTTATCAAAGACAAGAAAGGTGAGATTTTGCATTCACAAACAACTAACGTCCCTATCAAATACAAGAAAGGTGAGATTTTGCATTCACAAACAACTAACGTCCTATCAAAGACAAGAAAGGTGAGATTTTGCATTCACAAACAACTAACGTCCCTATCAAATACAAGAAAGGTGAGATTTTGCATTCACAAACAACTAACGTCCCTATCAAAGACAAGAAAGGTGAGATTTTGCATTCACAAACAACTAACGTCCCTATCAAAGACAAGAAAAGTGAGATTTTGCGATCAGAGAAAAAACAGAAACAATGATGGGCAGAACATTTGTAAGAAATATAAAAAAAATATCACAACCATTAACCGTCCCGTATCTTAATGAAGTTTTGTCTGCATTAGATACGCCCTATGAAAAATTTTCATTTTTTTTTAAATATAAAAAAATCCATCTAGAAACTAAAACAATAACAAGGCTTGAGGAGATGATGTTCTCTCAGCAGAAATGCTAAAAGCGACAAACAACAACACTTTAAATCATCTTTTAACTCTGCTCAACGAAGTATGGCACAAAGAGTGCCCTGCTTAACATCAATAGATTTTCTACAAAATGTGTGTTTTATACCAGCTTTTATTGAGATTCAGTTTGTTGTGTGAGAACAGAAATTGGCAATACTGATTCACAAAAGAAAATGTTGTGAAACAAGGATGCGTCAAGTGAACACTTTCTTTCGGAATTGTAATTGATTGTGTGGTGCGAAATTCAATAGAAGACAGATAATTAGGCATTACATTGATTGACAATAAATTCTTGGAAGATATCTCAACTTTGCAGATGACCTGGCACTCATGAGCCCAACACACGCTGATGCACAAGAAAAGAATAGAACGATTCCAGATTTCTGGTCAATAGGCCTCCAGATCAACACGACGAAAACGAAAGTCCTGGATATTATCAACATTGCTTCTGATATTACAATAAACAATGACATTTGACAAAACTTTGCAAATGTTACCTACCTAGGAAGCAAAATACTCAGAGATGGAGACATAACCTCAGAAATCATGACACGCACCGCACTAGCATCACATTCTTTCAAAAAGCTGATAAAATATCTAGAGATTGCAAGTTTTCAGTAAACGAAAAATACTTTGTTCAACTCTTATGTAACATCCGATGTGAAAGTTGGAAGTCCACAAAGACTTTAGATAGGAAATTAAATGCCTTTTAAAACATATTTCTTTGTCGGATCTCAAACATAAACTGCGAAGAATACATTCTCAACAAACGGAGAAGAGATGAATTAAAACACGAATGAGTGACTAATTTATAAGAAGGCATTGAAAATACATCGGTCGTGTGCTGAGAATGATTGGAGAAGACTTCTCAACCAGGTATTCATGTGGAAACCATATGGTAAAAGAAAGCAAGGCAGACCAAGAGAATAGCTAGGCAGAATAAATACTAGGGAAAGCTCAACCATGGAACTAAGAAACAACCAAGAACTACAAGAACTAGCAGCAAATCGTCAATCACCGAGAACTATCTATCTATCTTTCATTTGCCTGAAGTATTGTCTATATCCGCAATGTCATTTCCTGTATAAATTTCACTGTCTTTTGTAATTCTTGCAGTGGCCCATATAGTTTTCTCTTTAGTGTTGCATCTATGGGCCAATGGATTTTCCTCAGTCTACTATATTCAGTGCAGTCTTGAAGTATGTGTTCAGCAGTCTGGGGTGCCCACATGTACAAGTAGTTGAGGTGCCGATCTCGAATTTTGTATACATGTGGCTCTGGAATCGATTGTGTTCTGTTCTGAGGCGTATAATGATAACTTGTTCAACTATGACATCCGCCCTATGTGCCGTCTTCGGCCCGAGAGTGAAAATGAATGAATGAAATATAATCTCATTTCGTTGATGTTAATGAATCATCGACTACTCCCAGGTGATTTTGCTGACCTGTCGAATGCGTTGTCAATGTAAAAAAAAAAAAAAAAAAAAAGTAAAGTACCCCCGTCACGCCAAGTGGCGTAAAGGCTATATGGTGTTAGTAACCATAAATTTTACAGACCCTCGGTACATAATGTTTGGGGTAATGTGGTCGGTATTACGCCCTTGCCGCTTTACTTTCCACAGAAAAAAAATCCGGTACCCATTAAAGGCTGTGTGAACCGGAAGCCGTCAGTTAGGGTCAACACTACGTCTTGTCCTTTGTAGTCCAGTTCACCAACCACTGAGCTCGTTGCCTATGTGGTAGCCAAATAATGACCGGCAGCGACGTGGAGTCACAAGTGAGAACAGGACCCCGTATTTGGAAAAAAAGGTGATATAAACTACCAGGAAAGGACACACACTTTCGTGAAAGATAATTGGTTATATTCTGGTGTGATATGATTGTAAGATGTGATAATTTATAAATGGCTTACCGTATGATGTTAAATGAAAGATTAGTCTAATGAGGTTAAATGTTAAATTAATTATGGTACGGTTCGAGAAGTTGCATGGTTTATCTGAAGAATTATTTTACTTTAATATGCAGGGTGATAACTATTTATTACATCAATAAAATATATACATTATCTAATAAATTTCAAAAATGATGAAGAGGAGAGGCAAGACGCCGGCCTCGAGACAGAGAGGTTGTGGGTTCAAATCCCGGCTATAACGGTTGGGATTATTATTTATGATTTCACTCTGCAGCAATCACCCCTGGTCGCAGTAGCGTGGCCTGGCTTGAAACGTCAATTAACCATCGACGGAAAAATATGAGTACATCCAAAGACGGAGTTATCTGCCTGTGCGGCGAGGGATTCCTGTGCACACACTGCCAGGGAAAAACGGATTAACAAGCAAAATTCAGTTTAGACTCTAGGGACTACGTCAGAGGTGTACGCTGATGAACGGAAAAAAATAATAAAAGCATTTAAATATATATATACATATAAAACAAGGCCGCTTTTGCTTACACTGTTACTTGATACGTTTTTGGCACTAGCGATTCACCTACAATTTCTGTCAGCTCTCGCTGCTTTCTAATATCTGGCAAAATCCGGACTCGTCCGCTCCTCGGTGTTTTCAGTCCAGATCTTCCAGACTACCTTTACGCTGACCACTCTCACCTACCACATTTCCCTTGCATGATCGTCTTTGCCAGCCCCGACAGGTGCGTCTCAGATTTCGTTTCGTCTCTGTGATGAGAAGATTGTCTTGTTGACAGATGTTATTTTGAGATTCTGTATCGCTTAACTTTATTTATAATGTCACTTGATGGGAACAGATGCAGATGGCTGATCTTCTAATGTAGTAGCGTCCGTCGGTCATAGTTGACTGTAGTAACCTCCATCAGTCATAGTTGACTATAGATTTTCCAGCGCCCCTAGAAATGTTATTTTTTTCCTTTTATTCTCTTTCGCCTTGTATTCTCTTTTACTATGAATCTTGCTGCTTCTTGTTTGAGTTGTAGCTTTAGAGTGTGTTTCCAAAGATTGCGATCTGCAGCTATTTATTTCCAGGCTACAGGGTTTATGTTCAGTGTCTTCAAATGTAAAGTAATAAATAATTGATAACTTGCTGTGAAATGATAAACGGCTTACCAAAATGCAGAAAATATGTAATGTCAGTATGGATGACGTCCACAAACATGGCATCCGTCTCGTCCAGTCTCACTCGCTTGTCTGTGTCCTCAAAGTAGGGGCCTGCAGGGTCAAGACCTGGATCGGTGGATAAATCAAATCACGTCAGTTAATCTCAAACATTAAGTAGACATCAAATATGTATACAGAAATAAAAGAGCGAGCGATATCATAAATCAATATCAAGTAAAAGTGAATCTCGCGTTGATTTCGTGGCAGTCTCAGGTAACAATGGATGGAAGTCAATATAAGGATGATCTACTTAATCTGGCATATTATAATGTACGCATAATTATCAGTCTATACTGGAATTGAAGAAAGAATAACGAGAATGTTCTTAAATAGTCCAACGCAAAAATAAAGTTTACCAAGGTGAGACAATCTTCATCTTGTGGTCGTAATGAGGAGGGAACAACTGGTACAATTTGTGACAACAGGAAATAGTGTATGGAAGAAGATATAGAAGGAAATACACAGGATCAGAAGATGATTTAAGAGAGTGGTTTAGTAGTTAGCTGATACAGAACTGATAGACAATTACTGAGAGAGATGTTGTAGAAAAACGTTCATCTACTCCAGCATGCAAGGTACACGATGATGATGATTATCTCACGCTGGCAACAAGATAGTCTCAGAAGACGGGAGCTCAGCGCTGTGTGAGTAAGATCTCATGTTTATTTACCCACAAAGTAAAGTAGCCCCGTCACGCCAAGTGGCGTATAGGGAATATGGTGTTAGTGACTATACATTTTACAGACCCTCGGCACATGATTTTTGGAGTAATGTGGTCGGTATTACGCCCGTGCCGCTTTACTTTCCCAGAAAAATATCCAGTACCCATCAAAGTTTGGGTGAACCGGAAGCCGTCGGTTGGGATCAAACCATACCTCTTGTCCTTTATATAGTTCACTAATTACTGAGCTATCGCGGCTCCCCAGTTACCCACATACTTGCACATTTATTTATCTAAAGGTAACCTACCTGCATTTATATTAATTTACACACTTACATACTCATTTACTTCCCTTCATACTTACATACATATCGGCGTATATTCATGCTTACCTACGTTTTTAGTTACTTACATATCTTCATGCTTACCTTCATACTTAGTTACCTACATCCTTCATGCTTCCCTACATATTTAGTTACCTACATCCTTCATGCTTACCTACATGTTTAGTTACTTACATATCTTCATGCTTACCTACATGTTTAGCTACCTACATATCTTCTTGCTTACCTACATATTTAGTTACCTACATCCTTCATGCTTACCTACATATTTAGTTACCTACATATTTTCATGCTTACCTACATATTTAGTTACCTACATATCTTCTTGCTTACCTACATATTTAGTTACCTACATATTTTCATGCTTACCTACATATTTAGTTACCTACATATCTTCTTGCTTACCTACATATTTAGTTACCTACATCCTTCATGCTTACCTACATATTTAGTTACCTACATATCTTCTTGCTTACCTACATATTTAGTTACCTACATCCTTCATGCTTACCTACATATTTAGTTATCTACATCCTTCATGCTTACCTACATGTTTAGTTACCTACATCCTTCATGCTTACCTACGTGTTTAGTTACCTACATAACTTCATACTTACCTACATATTTAGTTACCTACATCCTTCATGCTTACCTACATGTTTAGTTACCTACATCCTTCATGCTTACCTACGTGTTTAGTTACCTACATCCTTCATGCTTACCTACGTGTTTAGTTACCTACATAACTTCATGCTTACCTACATGTTTAGTTACCTACATAAATTACTTATATATTTATGCACCTACATACTTACCAGGGAACCGCGATAACTCAGTGGTTAGTGATCTGGACTACAAAGCACAAGAGGTAGGTTCGATTCCAACCGACGGCTTCCGGGTTCACCCAGCCTTAAATGGGTACCGGATTTTTTCTGGGAAAGTAAAGTGGTACGGGCGTAATACCGTCCATATTACCCCAAAAATCATGTGTTGAAGGTCTGTAAAATGTATGGTCACTAACACCATATTCCCTAAACGCCACTTGGCGTGACGGGGGCACTTTACTTTTTTTTTACTACATAATTACCCACATATATTTACCTGCATACCCACATATTTTTTTACCTACAAACTTACCCACATATTCATTTATCTACATTCCTACCCACATATTTATTTACCTACATACTTATCTACATATTTATTTACTTAAATGCTTACCTACATATTTAATTACCTGCATATTTATTTACCTACATATTTATTTACCTACATTTTACTTATGTGTTTTCCTACATTTTCCCTGTGTGTACCGGGGTCTCATTATGAGTAAAGAATAGTGACACTGTGACCTTCCAAGCATGTCGTAAGAGGCGACTAAGGAGATTTATCGATGGCTTGACAAGCTGTCATTGTAAAAAGTATTGTTATGGAAACAGGGCCATACATTTTAGAGACAGTGATCTCTGCAATATGTGCTATTTTGCAAGCAAGGTTTCTGTTTTTGTGATTGTGGTTCTGCTCTATGTGCCGTCTTCGGCTCGAAAGGACAATAGATAGATAGATAAATAGATAGACAGATATATATTTATTTACCTACATATTTATTTACCTACATATTTATTTACCTATATTTGTATTTACCTACATACTTACCTACATATTTATTTACTTTCATGCTTACCTACATATTTAATTACCTACATATTTATTTAAATTTTTATTTGCTGACGATGCAGCCCTAGTCGCTCATAGTGAGGCCACCCTACAGTCGCTGATCAACAACCTGGATAAAGCATGCGACCTTTTTTCACTGTCAATTAATGTTCAGAAGACAGTAATACTAAATCAAGGTGACTTCAAACCTATATCTATTACTCTAAAAGACTGCCCACTAGAATCAGTACGGAAATTTACATATCTTGGATCCACAGTTACGCAAACCATCTCTCTTGATGAAGAAATAAACTGTCGAATTGGTAAGGCAGCTACGACCTTCGGCAAACTCACAAAAAGGGCATGGAACAACACGAAACTAACTCAAAAGACTAAACTCTTAATATATCAAACTTGTGTGCTTAGCACACTACTATATGGATCCGAAACCTGGACAACATACTCAAACCAGGAAAAAAGACTAAATGTCTTCCACATGCGATGTCTCCGCAAAATAATGCACATCAAATGGCAGGACAAAATAACCAACTTAACTGTCCTGCAACGTGCTAAGACCCTAACAATCATGTCGATGCTCAGAAGTCGAAGGCTAAGATGGCTGGGGCATGTCCAACGGATGGAAGAAAAACGCATTCCTAGGCAAATACTATATGGCGAGCTAAAACACGGAAAACGACAAATCGGCAGACCTAAACTACGATATAGAGATATCTGCAAATCATCTCTGAAAGACTTCTCCATCTGTGAAAACGACTGGCAACATCTGGCAAGTGATCGCACATCATGGAGAGCACGTATAAGGAACGGTATAACAACATTTGAGACTGTTCTAAGACAGGACTTAGAAGAGAAGAGACTCATGAAAAAGGATGGTAAACCCTGTGGACCAGCGAGCCTGACCTGTTCATTATGTGACCGCGTGTGTTTGTCAAACATTGGTAGAATTAGCCACGAGAGAAGCTGTTCGGCAAAAACAATACCTCAAAAAAATACGCAATAGCCTCCACTAGACCGTCTGACAAGACGAAAAGGGCCATATATATATATATATATTTATTTACTTACATGCTTACCTACATATTTAATTATCTACATATTTATTTACCTACATATTTATTTACCTACATTCTACTTACGTAGTTCTAAATATGTCACGAAACTCGTACATAACTGCTGTTCTACATTTTAGAACATGTCCCACTTGCAACGGTGAACCGTACCGCTGCAGGATTTCTTTAAAACTTTCAAATCCTTTGACTCATAAGATCTTGTTTTTCCTAGAAGCTAGATCGTCAGCTTCTGTTTATTAGTGCAATGACAACTTTTAGACTGCATTCTCATGGTCTAAACTGCAGGTCTTCCATTTGGAAGAAGTTTTTTTTTCTACTGTATTTGATAGAGGTATAACGTTGTCATGTGTAGTGTTGTCTAACCAATTTTTGTCTTAGCCCTTTAAGCCCTAACGGGACCTAAAGGTCCCAATACATATTTGATCTATTACAAAAGAGGTGAGACGCAGAATGGCTCAGGCAAAAGCAGCTTTCCAAACAATGAGGAAGATACTATGCAATCTATTTTTGACAATAGAAACAAGAAAAAGAGTTCTTAAACGTTATGTAGAGCCAGTCTTAACATATGGATGTGAATCATGGACAATAGGTCAACAGACAAGAAAATCACTGGAGTCTGTAGAAATTTGGTTTTACAGGAGAATACCATGAGCAGCTAAAAAGAGTAATGAAAACATTCTGAAAGAGGTCAACGTAAAAAGAGAGCTAATTTCCAATATTAGGAAGAAACAATCATCTTTTTTTGGCCATGTAATAAGAAGAGAACAACTGGAATATATTGTAACAACTGGAAACATTGAGGGACGAAGAGATAGAGGGAAGCAAAGAGAAAAAATAACGGACAGCTTAAGAGAATGGCTTGGCAGAAAGTCAATAACAGAATTGATAAATAGCTGCCGAGATCGAAAGTTGCAGAGAGACATGATCACCTACACCAGCAGGCCCGGTACTTGATGATGATGATGATATTATCTCCGTTAACAAGCGTTGTTTCTTGGCCGGACGTGTAGGTCAAGCAGACTATATCACTGGGATCGCCAACGGGAGGTTTAGCAACGTGACCTCCTGAAATAGGTTGTTTACTACGCTTTCATATTGTCTAGCTGGCTTTGTTTTTCGTCCCTATACATTTCAATACGATTTATAAGATGATAAGAGACTTCTGAATCCCACCTCAGATTTAAAGTTTTTTAAACAATTGCTACAAGATGATGCATGTTGTATTGTTAGGAACCACTACTGTGATCGAATCACATAAAATTTTTAAAAATATCGACAACAAAAAGTCGAGGGCTGAGATTGCTTTATACAAACAATGCAACATTTATGTCCCGGTAGCTCAGTGGTTAGTTAACTGGGCCACTAAGAACAAGAGGTCGGGTTCAATCCTGAACGACGGCCTTAAATGTGTACCGGTTTTTTTTTTCTGGGAAAGTATACCGGCACGGGCGTCATGCTGACCACATTAACCCAAAAATCAAAAGGTGCGCCGAAGGTCTGTAAAAATTATGGTCACTAACGCCATATTCCCTATATTCTACATGGCGTGACGGGGCGCTTTACTTTTACTTTTAATAGAAGAATTGTGCTATTTATTTCTTGTTGTTTATTCTTTTGTCATTTTTATTCTTGGTTTTAAGTAGTGAAACAAAAACCTTTACAGAGGAGGTTATATGAGCGCAGATACACACTCACGGCGTTCAACAAGGCCTGGTCTTGAACTGACCAGCGACTCATAGCTGACTGCGTGCATCAGTAGAAGAAAAAAATGTCAAAATCTAACTACACTTCCAGCGTTATGGTCTAGAAACAGTCTCACTAGTCGGGACAAGCAAGCAGGCTTTGTCGAGGAAAGGCAACACCGTATCCCAAAAAACCACCCAGAAATCGGAACACAGAAAAATGCAAACAAACATCTCGCCTCGCTGTACTCTACAATACAAACATCTCACCTCGCTGTACTCTACAATACAAACATCTCGCCTCGCTGTACTCTACAATACAAACATCTCACCTCGCTGTACTCTACAATACAAACATCTCGCCTCGCTGTACTCTACAATACAAACATCTCGCCTTGCTGTACTCTACAATACAAACATCTCGCCTTGCTGTACTCTACAATACAAACATCTCGCCTCGCTGTACTCTACAATACAAACATCTCGCCTCGCTTTACTCTACAATACAAACATCTCGCCTCGCTGTACTCTACAATACAAACATCTCGCCTCGCTGTACTCTACAATACAAACATCTCGCCTCGCTGTACTCTACAATACAAACATCTCGCCTCGCTGTACTCTACAATACAAACATCTCGCCTCGCTGTACTCTACAATACAAACATCTCGCCTCGCTGTACTCTACAATACAAACATCTCGCCTCGCTGTACTCTACAATACAAACATCTCGCCTCGCTGTACTCTACAATACAAACATCTCGCCTCGCTGTACTCTACAATACAAACGTCTGCGCCAATTTCAGTTGTGAAGAAGAGGAAAAGAAAACGTTTACGTGTGCACAGACTGTAAGGTTACGGATATATATAAGAGAAAGAGTAAACAAATATAAGAGAAGGGAGAAACAGATATAAGAGAGAGTAACAAAAATGTAAGAGAGAGAGAGAGAGCGTGTGTGTAAACAAACCTAAGAAAAGGGAGAAACATAGGAAAAATGTAAACATGAGAGAAAGAGTAAACGGATAGAGAGAGAGAGAGAGAGAGAGAGAGAGAGAGAGAGTAAGTGAACAGCTATAAGAGAGTAAGCAAATAGATATAAGCAAGTAAGCAAACATATATAAGAGAGGGAGTAAAGATATTGTAACAGAGTGAGATAATGTAACAGAGTGAGATAATGTAACAGAGTGAGATAATATAATAGAGTGAGATAAAGTAAGAGAGTGAGATAATGTAACAGAGTGAGATAATGTAACAGAGTGAGATAATGTAACAGAGTGAGATAATATAATAGAGTGAGATAATGTAACAGAGTGAGATAATGTAACAGAGTGAGATAATGTAATAGAGTGAGATAATGTAATAGAGTGAGATAATGTAACAGAGTGAGATAATGTAACAGAGTGAGATAATGTAATAGAGTGAGATAATGTAATAGAGTGAGATAATGTAATAGAGTGAGGTAATGTAACAGAGTGAGATAATGTAACAGAGTGAGGTAATGTAATAGAGTGAGGTAATGTAACAGAGTGAGATAATGTAATAGAGTGAGGTAATGTAACAGAGTGAGATAATGTAATAGAGTGAGGTAATGTAACAGAGTGAGATAATGTAATAGAGTGAGATAATGTAACAGAGTGAGATAATGTAACAGAGTGAGATAATGTAATAGAGTGAGATAATGTAATAGAGTGAGATAATGTAACAGAGTGAGATAATGTAACAGAGTGAGATAATGTAACAGAGTGAGATAATGTAACAGAGTGAGATAATGTAATAGAGTGAGATAATGTAACAGAGTGAGATAATGTAATAGAGTGAGATAATGTAATAGAGTGAGGTAGTGGCAACTGGCAGGCTGACTTGGTTGTTACCCGCTCGCAGTAGACAGTAGCAGTATCATATACCAGAGGAGGACGAGCGACGACAGTTTTTTGGCGAAGAAAATCGAGAAAGGGAGCGATCAAGGAAAAAGAGAGATCAAAGAAGACCCTACGCGCTCGAGCAGGTTAGGGTTAGGAGCGATCAAGGAAACGGAGAGATCAAGGAAAAGATCGGACGAGAGCAAACAGTCTTTGAAACTGGAGAGCGGAGAGATCAAAGAAAAGATCGGACGAGAGCAAACAGTCTTTTGAAACTGGAGAGCGGAGAGATCAAAGAAAAGATCGGACGAGAGCAAACAGTCTTTGAACTGGAGAGCGGAGAGATCAAAGAAGACCCTACGCGCTCGGCAGCGGTGGGTTGGCTGTTGAGTTATTGAGTTATTGAGTTATTTGCGGGTCATCATCATTGCACTCCGAACATGTCCATAGGTGCTCAGATCCCCTCCTCAGCAATTCCCTCAGTGTCCAGCGACTGACGACTCCAGTTCTATGTTGGTTGATAAGTCTTCTTACACGGCCACCAAGTTTCTCATTTCTGGCTGTGCCCATCTTAACTCCCATTTCCATCATCCGAAGAAGCGACGTTGATCTGTGTTTGTCGAAGTCCCGTGCTCTTCCCACATCTCGGAGTGCATTGATGATGTCCGCCCGATCCATCGGTTGCCCGTCCTCAACGACAGCGCAGCTAGCCAACCTGTCCGCTCTCTCATTTCCCCGCACTCCCGCATGTCCAGGGACATAGACAAAGGTTACCTTACGTATTTTGGATTTCTGCAACGACTCTACCCATTGCATGCGTACAAAGCCCGCCTCCACTTTTTTTATCATGCTCATCGAATCACTCAGTATACATGCGTGGATGTAGTCTTGTGACTCTAACCATTTGAATGCCTTGGTCACTGCCATCACCTCCATTGTCATGCTAGGCTGTTGAGTCATTGACGAGTATATAAACTCAAGGCAGAGACAGAGATAGGGCAGAGAAGATCAGGCAGGAAGTTAGGTAATAGTCAGTAGGGTTCCAGTTAGATTAAGATCAGTTAGGAAGAAGAATTAGATACTCAAAGTTAGAACACACAGAACAAGTAGAAGTTTAGATTAAGAAGTGAAGCCAGGTTATTAAGAATTTAGAATCGTCAAGTTGTAGTTCAATTCCTCAGTTGAAGTTATTAAACAAGTTGATAGAAGTTTTAGGAACGTAAGCTGTGAAAGTGTTTAAAAAGATTCTGAGAGTTGTGTATCCATTTCATCCAGTATCGTAAGTTAAACAAAGTTGATAACAATTGCCTGATGTTTAATAAATGTATAAAACGCACTTATGGACTGTTCAATAAACACCGGTGGTAATCTGCTGAGCGTCCAAGACTTAACGAAGTTAACTCTAAGAGAAGTGCATCATATTATATCACGTGCCACGAGAATTATTAGAAGTCAATAAAATTGATTACGATTTATATATATGAGGGAACAGAGTCTGTTATGATTGACGCTGTGATCAATGTAATGTGATTGAGTGTATACAAGCCAATAACGTTAAGGTAGCACAACAATAAAATGCACAACAGAACCCTATAACAATATAAGCGAGTAAGCAAACATATATAGGAGAGGGAGCAAACAGACTTAAGCAAATAAGCAAACAGATATACGAGAGGGAGCAAACAGAGAGAAAGAGATAGCAATATAGATGTAAGAGAGGGAGCAAACATATATAAGAATAAGCAAACATATATAAGAGAGGGAGCAAACAGAGAGAAAGAGATAGCAATATAGATGTAAGAGAGGGACAAACAGAGAGAAAGAGATAGCAATATAGATGTAAGAGAGGGACAAACAGAGAGAGAGAGAGCAAACAGATATAAGAGAGGGACAGACACAGAGAGAGAGAGCAAATAGATGTAAGAGAGGGACAAACAAAGAGAGAGAGAAAACAGATATAAGAGAGGGACAAACAGAGAGAGAGAGAGAGAGAGCAAACAAATATAAAAGAAGGAGCAAATTGATACAAGAGGGGTATGGAAAGCATGAACAGAACTGGAAAGTACAGCTCCAATAACTAAATAGCTCATACAAATATAAAGGTTCAGTGCTTTAAACATGCACACCAAGAACAGATTCAATCAAATACCTTACCGGTTATCCGTCCCAAGTCAGGGATTCTCTGGCCTGTATAACCCGCCGTTTGTGCCCCATACTGTGCCCAATGATGTGAACATCTTCTAGTTTAATGGCTATTGACCCCTTTGTATTGGAGAGAGATACAAGTACATCTAATTTCAGTATATGGCGTTATTTATCAACTATTGTTATGAAATAATGGTAACAACAAAAAGAAAGACATCACGTCAGTGCAAAATAAAGACAAGTGGAGCAATATTAAAACAGGTAAATGAATTTAAATATTTGGGAACTTTGTTAACCTCAGACGGAAGATGCACAAAAGAGGTGAGATACAGATTGGCTCAGGCAAAAGCAGCTTCCAAAAAATTAGGAAGATACTATGCAATCCATTTTTGACAATAGAAGCAAGAAAAAGAGTTCTTTAATTTTATGTAGAGCCAGTCTTAACATATGGATGTGAATCAGGGACAATAGGACAACAGACAAGAAAATCACTGAAGTCTGTAGAAATGTGGTTTTACAGAAGAATGTTGAGAATACAATGGACAGCTAAGAAGAGTAATGAAAACTTTCTGAAAGAGGCCAAAGCAAAAACAAAGCTAATTTCCAAAATTAGGAAGATACAATCATCATTTTTTGGTCATGTAATGAGAAGAGAACAACTGGAATATATTGTAACAACTGGGAACATTGAGGGACGAAGAGATAGAGGGAAGCAAAGAGAAAATATACCAGACAGCTTAAGAGAATAGCTTGGCACAAGGTCAACAACAGAAATGATAAATAATTGTCGAGATCGAAAGTTGTGGAGAGACATGATCACCTACGCCAGCAGGCCCGATACTTGATGATGATTGTTATGAAGACATAATCATACAAACACTCAACGTTGATTATAACTTATAATGTCGTATTGATCTTCATCCTTCCCGCACCGTTATAAATGACATGGGGCTTGTGGTGTTTTTCCCGACCCATCTCTATTCTTGGCGAGATATTTAATCTTATCTATTGAGTCTATGGAGCCGCGATAGCTCAGTGGTTAGTGAACTGGACTACCACGGACAAGGGGTAGGGTTCGATCCCAACCGACGGCTCCCGGGTTCACCCAGCCTTAAATGGGTACCGGATTTTTTTCTGGGAAAGTAGAGCAGCACGGACGTAATACTGACCACATTACCCCAAAAAATCATGTGCTGAAAGTCTGTAAAATATAGGGTCACTAACACCATATTTCCCTATATGCCACTTGGCGTGACGGGGTACTTTACTTTTTTACTAATGAGTCTATACTTGCCAATTTCTAGTCTCTTATAAGTGTTCTTTTCAGTGTCTCTCTGCATACTTTTGCTTTTTTAATATTTCAGTCACATGCGAATTATGTTTTTTTACGTCTCAGTCAGTTAGATACATATTACTTGTTCACATCTCAGTCAGATACATCTCTCTCTCTCTCTCTCTCTCTCTCTCTGCGATCAGGACTCAATCAGAGTAGGATTCCAGACTCTCATATGAAATCAGCTGTCAGGCTAAGTGTGTTGATCACCCCCACAGGCAGAACATCACAATTAGAGTCTGCCAGATCCACTCTGATTGAACACCCGTTAAAACGTTGCACTGTGTTCTGCGCCGGTGGCCCAGTGCATCCGATTTCAGCCAGCATTTTATTCAGGTTTGCATTCCTTAGCCTTTGATTGTCCCCAATCTTCCTGCAAGGCAGCAGATGATCTTTTCTGTAGGGGGATTCTGCCCTTTGATGGTCGGCCCTCCCAGGTTTACGAGCACCATATGCCCGAGTCACTAGAGGTGACTAACACAGACATGCACACACAAAGACATGAGATGTGACCAACACAGACATGCACACACAAAGATAGGAGATGTGACCAACACAGACATGCACACACAAAGATAGGAGATGTGACCAACACAGACATGCACACAGCGATATGAGGCATGATAACACTGACACACATCAAGATATATGACACATGACTAACATAAACGTGCACATAAAGATATGAGATATGATCAACATAGACATGCACACACAAAGATATGAGATGTGACTAACATAGCTATGCACACACAAGGATATGAGATGTGACATACACAGATATGCACACACAAAGATATGAGATATGACTAACATAAACATGCACACAAAGATATGAGATATCTAACCCAAACTTGCACACACAAAGATATGACACATGACTAACACAGATACACACTAAGATATGAGATATGACTAAACACATACACACATACAGATATGAGACATGATTAACACGGACACACAAGGATATGAGATATGACTAACATGACACACACCAAGATATAAGCCATGGTACACACACACACACACACACACACACACACACACACACACACACACACACACACACACACACACACACAAGCTAAGATATGAGCCATGGCTAGCACAGAAACATATCAAGATATGAGCCGGAAAAACCACCAAGAAATGAACCATGTCCAGCACAGAAACACATTAAGGTATCCATATGCTTGGGTTTGTTGTAGTATCCCCGATTAACTGTTCACAGGTTTCGTTCAAACAGTTGTTCGGAGATTTTAGAGTGCAGTCTGACCCGTAGAATGTTCCCTTGCATGTACAGTTCCCGGTTGACTGTTCACAGGTGTCGTTGAAACAGTTGTCCGGACATTTGAGAGTGCAGTCTGATCCGTAGTACGTTTCCTTTCACGTACAATCTGCACTTCCCGGATCACATATGGTGTCACAGCCATCAGAACACGTCTGTTTGCACTGTCGCCCAAAATTACCATCGGGACAAGTGTCACTACAGATGTAGCCAGGACGTTTACATTGTAGGCATTTTCCGGATTTTTCCTCACATAAAGGACAGACACTAAGACAAGACCCGGAGCAGTCATGTCCATAGATCCCATGTGAACAGTTGCCGTGACACGTACCGATGATGACGTTGTAGCCTTTGCAGCACACACTGCACAAAACGACCAAGAATGCCTGTCCAGACAATAGGTGTCTGTAAATGTTTGCACCTCACTCACTGTCAATGCACTGTCGGCTTGCGAAATGGTCGATGAGAACTCAATCTTAATGTGTGCCATTATCGCTTGTGTGATGACTACAATAGTGTTCACAGAAATGTTTGGGTATGATATATCATTATACTGGAACACTACACCGCCACTGTCAGAGAAAGCCTTTAGAGTGGCATTCTTTACCCGAATCATAATGCTAGCTCGATGATAAATTCAAATGGTGTGAATCTTCCGGGACGTGGCATAGTTCAGTTACCAGTAAACAGAATTGGTTTCACTTCTCAATTGTGTATGTGTGCAGTCATTGTCATAGAGATCGGTCTTTGTTTTGCCATTAACTGCAGCCTCTGGTCCACATCCGTCTCCTGTATAGCAAGCATTAAATGTGTCGGTCTGGTTTGTGTTTTGTTTGAGAGCCACATTCCTACCCCCGCCAATGTAGATGGAGCAGATATTTGCAACTATCGCCCCTTCAATCCGTAACTTGTTGATCAGACCAGCCCCAGAGCAAAAGACATCAATCTCGTGCGAACTAACTACAAACCGTGATTCATTATTACATGAGGCAGAACCATTTAGTTTTTTACCGTGAATCTGTCTGGATATGTTAAGTCATTCACATAAATCCTAAACCAGGAGAACGGCAAAGATTGATTGAGAGTTACCTCAACTGATGTAGAATCTGTGTCCGGATTACATGTGGTGTTGTTATCAAACAGGAAAGTAGGTTAAGATTTTTGGGCGTATTTGTAAACGAGATCCAAGTACTGATACTGGGGTCCGAAATATTTGTGCTGACAACTGTCATTGTTTGGGCATGTCCCTGTAGTTTTGTCACAAACTGAGTCATTATAGCAGTGACATTGTAACGTACAATTCGTTCCAAACCAACCGGCTGCACAAATTATAGCTCGTTTCAAATCATGTGCCCAACTTCAAAACGCTATTCCTCAGTAACCGTTTGTTAAAAACTGTTGAAATTTTCCAAATGTTATTAGAATGCAAAAGACCCTTTAAATGTATATTTAACAAATATTTTTCAGCTGCAGTTTTATTAAAGCGGCGAATTTCTTTGATGTTTGTCAAAATTGTAAATTGTGAACCCCTAAAGAATAGAAATTACCGTAGTTGCTGGTCTGTGTTCACTAGTTAAAGGCGTGGCCGTAATGGGGAAATAACTGGATAAGACAAAACAACAGGAGAATTATTGTCTTCTCAGTTCGAGGACGGACGATAATATCAAGGTATACCTGTATGTCCAATTTTCATAGATGTGTGGTCCTGAAAAGGACCGTTTGTTGAACTAATTTAAGGTAATATAGGGGCCAACATTGTGGGGGCTATATACTTTCATTCTGAATCAGACGAGTCTAAAAGATTAATAACTGTTTTGGTTGAACATTCCACAAACCATCATTTTTCCAATATTCCTCTTCCTGTTTTAAGACGTGGTCTTCACATTTATCCCAATAATCTTTGTCTATATTTAATAAAGCGAGATTAGCAAGAGTCTTTACATCGCATATTTTGAATGTTGTATTTTCATCTGCCACTTGTTCTTTTAATTTTGCCCAGATTAGTTCTATTGGATTTAAATGAGCATGGTAAGGTGGCAGCCTCAAACTTATATGACCGTGCTCTTGGATAATCTTATCTATTTGAAAAATCTGTGTCCTTTGTTTTTGCTTTACTAGAGATAGTAATTCAGGTTTTAAGTACATGTTATTAAATTGTATGTGCTCCTTTGTGAGCCATATCTTAATAGCATCTTTTGTACTGGATGACGTCGGGACTTTATCTTCAAGTGCAACAATGTTGTGGTACGCTGCATTGTCCATTATTAGGCAAGATGGTCGATCTAGTGATGGGAGAGCAGAATTTTCAATCCAATGTCTAAATATGTGACCATTCATCTCAGAGTGATAATCCCGATTGTCTATGGATTTTGAAAGAAAAATGAGCTCTGCATTCTGTATTAGTCCATGTTGTCGACTACCTGCATGAGCAATTATCAAGCGCTGTCCTTTGCTGCTAGGTATTAATCTCTTAATCTTTCCATCTGATGACTGCCATTCCCTTTGGTTAGTGTGGTGAGCATTGATCCATGGTTCATCCAAGTACACAATATCATAACCTTGCTTGCGCACCTCTTTTACTTCACGTAAGTACTTGCTTCTCATGACTACTATATGTGGCTTCTCACAGATGATGTTTCGTCCATTGGAATACTTTCTGAATGTAAAGCCTGCAGCTCTCACATTCCTCCATAATGTAGACTTTGATATGTCAATACTGTTGTTCTTTTTCAGCGATACTTTTAATTTTCTTATTGTAACAGTTTCATCCATACCCAACATTTTGTGAATTTCACTTCTAATAAGTTCACTGTCGAAATTATCCAACATTTTTGCTCTTCCTTGTGATTTTGTATATTTTGAACATTGACGGTCACGTGCTTGAATCCAGCGATTAAATGACCGATAAGATAAATCCAAAATGTGTCTTCTCCTATTCTCAGGGTTTTCTAAAGAATGAAATAATCTTCCTCGTTTAGCCTCTTTGCAAAAATAGTCATACATTTTTATTGCGATGTTTTGTAAACTGCAGAATTTCATTTTAAGACTCATGATAAATGTTATCGTTCCACGTCTTCGCCACTGAATGAACGGAAATGGAACACACAATGTGTCGTGTTTTTTACAAGTGTCTAACTGTGTCAGAAAACCCACGTTGAAAGCGTGCAAACACGTCAATTTGACCGTGTATGGATTTTTACTCGCTATTTTTAACTTAAAATACTGTAAACATTAAGTTTTGACTACGTCAATGGGTCGTTATAAATTTATATAAATCAAATAAGCAACAATAATAACCAAATGTTTTTTTTAATGAAATTAATTCCCTGTTGGGTTCTAATCATTATAACTTTACATGCTAATTTTGAACAACTTACAAAAAGCGGTTAAAAAGATATCGATTTTAAAAGTTGGGCACGAGTTATGAAACGGACTATAGGTCATAACTTCCAATGTCTCGAACGAAGCCAGCAGAATAAAGACTTGATCTACAGCGGTGGTTAACGAACTGTTTACAAACATTTATTATTAAACCCGTGGTTACATTAAAAAAAATCCGCCAACTCGCTGTGATAACAGAGAGCGTGATGCTCAAAGTCAACATTGTATAAACCATAGTTCGGACGCGGACGAGCTTCCATCTTGGTGCGTCCCATCAGTCAGATACATATTACTTGTTCACATCTCTTTCAGTCAGATACCTATTACATGTCCACATGTCAATCAGTCAGATTACCTTTTACATGTCCACATGTCAATCAGTCAGATACCTGTTACATGTCCACATGTCAATCAGTCAGATACCTATTACATGTCCACATGTCAATCAGTCAGATACCTGTTACATGTCCACATGTCAATCAGTCAGATACCTTATACATGTCCACATGTCAATCAGTCAGATACCTGTTACATGTCCACATGTCAATCAGTCAGATACATATTACATGTCCACATGTCAATCAGTCAGATACCTGTTACATGTCCACATGTCAATCAGTCAGATACCTATTACATGTCCACATGTCCACTTGTCAATCAGTCAGATACCTCTTACATGTCCACATGTCAAACAGTCAGATACCTATTACGTGTCAGTCATCAGATACCTATTACTTGTTCACATGTCAGTCAGTCGGATACCTATTACATGTACACATGTTAATCAGTCAGATACCTGTTACATGTCAGTCAGTCAGATACCTATTATATGTCCACATGTCAATCAGTCAGGTAGCTATTACATGTTGACAACTCTGTTATGTAGGCATTACTTTTGCTGCCTCGCCTCCTCAAAAGGGTTATACTGTGATTGGAACCACATTGATTTTATTAAAGAAAATAAACATAAAATGGTATTGAGCAGTTCGACTAACAGAAAGACAAGCCCAGCTACAATGTTTCGGCAAAAGCCTTCATCAGGTATAATAACAAAACAATCTATTCACATGAAACACAACGTTCCGAGTTAGAATACACAACTACACAGCTGTAAAAATAGCGGAAAAGACAGTAGCCAGGATTTTTGTAGAGCCTGGTTAAAGGAGTAATAGACAATATGGCAGGTTGGATTTTATTAGACAAATGAATCAAACAATGAAGAATTGATTGGGAAAATGAAAGGAGGTGTCCCGTTGGCTTTTATTGCCAAGTCAACGCCGATGCACAAACAATTTTTCCGTGTAGATATAGGCACAGCTGGCTTCTCTTGACAAAGTATCAATAGGCTTTAGAGAAGGGCTCTGTTTGGGTCGGAGCAGTAATAACTGTCTATGGCTAGCAGTGAAAAACAGCTTGAATCGCATGTGACTGAGCATTTCTTGTGTGTGAGTAGGTGATTTATTATATATAATATAATATTTTTTTTCCTTGCATAGTCATCATCATCAAGTACCGGGCCTGCTGGCGTAGGTGATCATGTCTTTCCACAACTTTCGATCTAGGCAGCTATTTATCATTTATGTTGTTGACCTTCTGCCAAGCAATTCTCTTAAGCTGTCTGTTATTTTTTCTCTTTGCTTCCCTCTATCTCTTCGTCCCTCAATTTTTTCAGTTATTACAATATATTCCACTTGTTCTCTTCTCATTACATGGTCAAAAAATGATGATTGTTTCTTCCTAACATTGGAAAGTAGCTCTCTTTTTGCTATGACCTCTCTCATAACATCTTCATTACTCATCTTAGCTGTCCATGGTACTCTCAACATTCTTCTGTAAAACCACATTTCTACAGACTCCAGTGATTTTCTTGTCTGTTGTCCTATTGTCCATGATTCGCATCCATATGTTAAAACTGGCTCTACGTAACATTTAAGAACTCTTTTTCTTGTTTATATTGTCAAAAATGGTTTGCATAGTATCTTCCTCATTTTTGGAAAGCTGCTTTTGCCTGAGCCATTCTGCATCTCACCTCTTTTGTACCTCTTCCGTCTGAGGTTAACAAAGTTCCCAAATATTTAAATTAATTTACCTGTTTTAATATTGTTCCACACTTGTCTTTATTTTGCACTGAGATGATGACTTTTTCTTTGTTGTTACCATTACCTCTGTCTTTATGCTATTAAGGCTGAGTCCTTTATTTTTGCATTCTTTCACTATAATGTCCAACATTTCTTGTCACTCATTTTCACTTTTAGCGATCAAGACTGTATCATCAGCATACCTTAGATTACCTGGCATAGTACTGTTACAAAAAGAACTGGCTTATAAACACCATTCTACAGAGGAATTTAAAATCTAAGGCCACGTGGAAGGACACAGCGGGCTTGAAAGAACAATAATGGAAGATATAGTTCCTGAGCGATGTATCAGGGACAGACCAAGAACAAGATGGTTTCAAGATATCAAGGAGACAATGAACATTACAATAGAAGTGGGAGATGTGGCGATAGACAGAGATTTTCTCAGACGAGCTGTGGTGAATGCAACGCTCTGCAAATAACATGCGACCTGATGATGATCATGAATGGCTACAAGTACCTTTAATGTTTATGTAACAAGAATGATCAGAACTAGTCATAACGTTGTTAGTTATTCTATATTGTCTGACGAAACGTTTTCAATAACCCCTCATCCATTAGATTAGATTAGTTTATTTGCTATACGGGCATGTTTAGTGATGTTGCAACTGTAACCGCAGCGATGATATACCATTATATATTTTCTGTTCGCCTGTTGACCTCTGTTGGTGTTATATTTCCTATTGGTTCTAATATTACATCAATCATTTGTTCGTACTAAACAATCCTAGAAAGGTTAGAGAGA
This sequence comes from Megaustenia siamemsis, assembly GCA_032433765.1. Lineage (NCBI taxonomy): Eukaryota > Metazoa > Mollusca > Gastropoda > Stylommatophora > Ariophantidae > Megaustenia > Megaustenia siamemsis. The sequence goes on along the minus strand of JAVIAB010000139.1, from coordinate 90,141,432 downwards.
CAAAGCCATTCTGTACATGGCCATACATTGAACAGATATGGCTCTCACTGTAAACGTTTTCACCATCTCTGCGATCTGGGCTCCCACGACTCTTGTGTTGGCTGCGGCCTGTGTGTAGGGAGGCAGATTGCCCTTCGACCAGTCAACAAAAATCACATTGTAGTCTCCGTTCTTTAGAAGCTCGTTTATCACTTCCTGTTGAAAGGAAAAACAACACATTCTCATCTCAAAATGCGATGCACTAATGTTTACTTTAAAAAAAACAACATACAACAGTGCCTCATATATTTATATATATATATCCGCACCATACATACACATAATTAATTTTAATAGGGGTACATTAATTCTTACGTTCGATGTAAGTAAGGAACTGTCGTTAATACTGTTGCTTAATAGCCGATTGTATTGTAATTCTGTAGAGTTGTCATGAATTATCATGTAAATAATACTGTTTAATTCAATGATCAAGTCTGTGAGAACTATAAATATTGTCAATCCGTGTAATATTGGAATACGATGATGACATCTAATCATTAATCCATTACTATGTTCTCACTTAAGAGAAAACATATCGCAAAAAGACAGAGCAAAGAAATCGAGCAAAAAATTAAAACAAACATAAATCATGGCCATAAATAAGACAAAAATAAGTGCTGAGATTGAAAACCAGGGACTTGCCGTAGCGAACGCTCACGTATTAGGGGAGCCAGCAATGTTACCAGCCACAAAAACAGACATAAAGAAGTGTACTTTGTCGACTGAAATGATATAAATTTAGTACAATGAATATTTATAATCACGGAAGAAAAATTAGCGTGCACAAACTGATTGATAACTGCATGATTTCTGCGACGACGTAAAATGAAACATTTGCTGTACGTTTTAGTGTGTGGTGTACAATTGCTAGTGTCTCGCACTAAAATAGCTGTTGGCAATATAATCAATGTTTTGGAGCGGAGCGGGCGGCTGTAGAGGTCAATACTTTATAGTTTTGTGTCACTGATTATGTCAGTAAAATCCATGAATTTTGTTTTCCACGGTCGTTCTGGAGGCCAATAATTTTGAAAAGTGACGTAGCTTATCTAGTTTAAATGAGCTACAAAATTATGTTTTTTTTTTTTAAAAATAAACCACGAAGTGATGGAATCGATTTATTTTATAATGAGCAACGAAGTGATGGAATAGATTTATTTTATAATGAGCAACGAAGTGATGAAATCTATCTATTTTATAATGAGGAACAAAGTGATGGAGTCTATTTATTTTAACTTTAGCGTCAAAATTGGTTTAGCTCAAGAGGGTCAGATCATCTGTGAAATCGAGGTCTTCAAAGATTTTATAGTCAGTCCATTTGATGTCCACCACGTGCTCGTCACTTATAATTTTGGACATGGCCCAGTCGATTTCTATAAGATGATCATTCGTCCCGGATTGTCCGGGACAGTCCCGGAATTTGACATTTTTTGAACCTTTGTCCGGATTAGCTGCCGTACCGGTTTTGTCCCGATTTTGGCATATTTTTTAGCTTTTGTCCCGGATTTGATAAAAATAATTTGGGACACAAACGTTTACCAATTTTGCCATTTTGGTATACGGCGTACATTTCTTCAATTAAAAAAAAATATTATTCCGTTGCTGTGTAGACAATTTTGTTAATATCAAAACAGTAGAATGCGCTCCTAGTTTTAAATCTCGTATATATTCGTTGTGTTACTAACTTTCACTTTCACTTTCGCAAAAAATGGCACCGAAGCGTAATTGTAGTTTTAATCAAGATTTACAAAAGGAATACCCTTTTATAAAAAAAGTCTACATCGTCATCAGACTTCACTGTAGATGTAATATATGTTCAACCGGGTTTACTATTAACCATAGTGGACGTGGTGATATTAAGAGCCACATAAATAGTGATAAACATAAGAGAGACGTCGCTACTGCTGCATCAAGCTCGTCGTTGACACATTTTTTCGAGCTGAACAGGTTGGTGACAAAGAAGAACAGTTAGCTGCTACAGAAGGTGCCTTTGCATATCATACAGTGATGCACAATCACACGTTTAGATCTATGGACTGCACATCAAAATTGCTTCAGGTAACTTTAGAACCAAAATTTGCTTGTGCACGTACGAAAACAGAAGCTATTATTCGGAATGTGTTCACACCCCATGCTCTAAACGAGTTGAGATGTGACCTAGAAAACGTAACATTTATCTCCATACTGACAGATGCCTCCAACCACAAAGAAATCAAGATTTTTCCTTTGCTTGTCAGATACTTTGATCGCATTAAGGGACTGAAAGTTAAAATATTAGAGAAGTCATTGCCGGGTGAAACATCTGATATAGTAAGCAGTTTTCTTATTGACTGTCTAACTGAAAATGGTTTAGAACTGAAAGTAGTTGGATTATGTGCAGACAACACAAATTCTAATTTTGGGGGCGCTGAAAGAAAAGGACAGAACAATGTTTTCACAAAGCTGAAAGAAAACCTTGGACATAGTTTGATAGGTTTTATGGTGTGCTTGCCATATTTTCCACAACACTGTTCGAGCAGCTGCAGACGTATTGCCTGTTGATGTTGAAATGACTATTGCAAAAATGTATCTGTACTTCAAATCATACACAGTTAGAGTTGAAAGTCTCAAGGAGTTTTGTCAGTTTGTCGACACAGACTTCCAGATGATTTTAGGTTATGCACAAACTAGGTGGCTTGCGCTCTTGCCTGCTGTTGAAAGGGTTCTTTACATGTTCCTGCCTCTAAAATAATATTTTCAATCTCAAGACAAATGCCCAGTTTTTATACAGGAATTCTTTGAAAACCCACTGTCTGAGGCATGGCTTATTTTGGTTCACAGTCAGGCATCCTCTTTCCACGAAGCAGTGCAGAAAGTAGAGGGACAGATGGTCACTGTATTTGAAGTCATTGACAACATCAATAGGTTGAAAGCTATCTTGGAGTCCAAGCTGGAAGACGGCTTCTTGCCATCAAGAGTTCAGATAATCCTTAAAAAGCTGGAAATGGAAGGATTTCCACGTGATGATGTGAACAAGTTTAACGCCAGTGTTTCTTCATTTTATGAAACAGCTTTAAGTTATTTGAAGAAATGGGCTGCAAATAATTTTCAAAACCTAGAGTCTTACAGCTGGGTAATGCTGAACAGAACACCAAATTGGGAAGATATTGAGAAGTCTTCATCATTAGTGAGTCAAACAGTGCCTTCAGTCGACTTTCCAGAAAATGAAATGTATGACGAATATGTCTACATGAAACAGTTCGTTACTTCACAAAAAATTAGTGAGTGGAGTCTTAATAAAACATTACCAGGGCAGCGTTGGGTTGAACTAGCTTCCCACTTCAGAAACAATCATGTGCCCGTTTCACATATTCTGAAGTTGGCAGAGTTCTTTTTGTGTGTACCTGAAACAAATGCTGCAACAGAACGAGTGTTTTCTCTGATGAACAGTTTGTGGACAAATGATAAAACACAACTAGGTGTTGAAACTTTAAAAGCCATGTTGATAACCAAAGTGAACTATGAGGGAACATGTGTCGAATTTTATAAAATGCTCCATACAAAGAAGGACATTTTACAGAAAATTCACTCATCTGAAAAGTACAACATCTCTGTTTCACCTTCAATTTAAGTGAGTATCACTGTTTTTTTTATCTCCTGATTATCCTGATAGCGTATTGTAGCTCTATATTATTAGATGTTTTAAAATGTATGTATTATTCACTTGAAAATGACAGCAAGAAGAAATGTAATTTTTTTGGTGGAAAATTGAAGTAAAATTATTCCGTCCCGGAATGGGATTTCAAAAATATGGTCACCTTAGTTTCAATTCCGAGTAAAAAGTCTAATTATAGAGGTCGTCACTCTGACACATTGAAGAAAAATTCCTTCTGTAATCGAACAATTTGTGTATTGTCACCACTTTTTTTGATCACTTGCACTAACACAATATGAAGGATATATTAATGGAGGAGAAGACAGAAGAGCAAGATGCAGACCGCGTAAGATGTACAGACAAGATGAAAGAAGAGCTACAACAATACAATTGACAATCAGTGAAAAGGGCGAGAGTCAGAACTTTATTTCTCCATCGACTCCCGAACGGGTATAAGAGGAAATGAAGACAGAGAGAAAGAAAGAAAGAAAGACCGAACAAATCGCATTTTAAATATCCGTCTAGAACGAAATGTGCACGAGCAGCCACGTGATATATGTATCAATGTATGTGTCTATATATGTATGAGTATGTACCCGTGGTCAGTCTGATCTCCATACAACATTTTGGTGGGAATCAACTTAACACAATTTAATAAGGCAGTAACATTTATTATACTAAATTTAGATCGTATCTTATATAAGAAGTAAAAAGAAAATAAAGTACCCCCCATCACGCCAAGTGGCGTATAGGGAAATATAGTGCAAGTGACCCTATATTTTACAGACCTTCAGCACATGATTTTTGGGTAAATGTGGTTGGTATTACGCCCGTGCTGCTTTACTTTCCCAGAAAAAAATCCGGTACCCATTTAAGGCTGGGTGAACCCGGAAGCCGTCGGTTGGGATAGAACCCTACCCCTTTGTCCTTTGTAGTTCAGTTCACTAAGCACTGAGCTATCGCGGCTCCATATTATATAGAGAAAAATAATGTTTATTTTGTCCTGATACAATATTTTAATTTTTTTTAAAAACTCTGTATCTTGATATAATTGTTCAGCTATCAACAGAAGTAATGGCCATATCGAACGAACAATCATCACTATCATGCACAAATAAAAATAAATAGGAAAAATCTGAAACAAGTGTAACGTTTGAAATACTTGGGCACAATAATAACATCAGATCGAAGATGCACCACAGAAATAAAAAGCAGAATAGCTCAGGCCAAAACAGCATTTCGGAAAATGAAAAATATCTTATGCAACAAATCTATGTTAATAGAAGTGAGAAAGAGAGTTCATCGGTGCTATATAAAATCAATTCTGACCTATGGAAGCGAATCATAGACATTAGACAAACAAATGAAAAGAAGATTAGAGGCCATAGAGATGGAATTTCTCAGGTCAACACAAAAGGGAACTCATGAAAAACATCATAAAGAAACAATCAACATTTTTCGGGCACATCATGAGAAGAGGAAAGTTGGAATACTTGGTTACAACTGACAAAATAAAAGGAAAGAGAGATCGCGGACGACAAAGAGAGAAAATACTGGATAGCTTGGTGTCATGGCATGGAAAACAGTCAACAACAGAACTGATACAATGTAGATAGAAGATTGTGGAAGGACATGATCACCTACGTCAAGCGGTATGGCACATGATGATGATGATCAATACACCAAGGGTTAACATCATTACCTGCCACATAACATTAATTCTAATGTCATCGAGAAATCCATGAATGAGGATCTTTGTTGGGCGAGCTTTAAGGTTCGTCCAGGCTACAGGAAACAAATTCAAATTCCTGGCGTCCAGTTCTTGAGGTGTGTTACTGGACTCTCGTGTGTACAGGAGAAACAGAGTCCTTGAAATTAGCAGCGAAAAAAAAACACACAAGAGCAAATCAGTTTATATAGAGTAAAAAAAATTTAATTAATGTTCTAAAATAAGAAAACAGTTGTGCGTTCAATAGTTAATTTGTTTACGTGCTGATTTCCGCAGTACGAGACTTTAATAAACGTTACATGAACACCATACTCAAATGCCGACCACGAAAATAAGATATGGATTGATGGAATATTAGAAACAGTAGGAAACAAATAAAACTTGTTTCAAAACATCGGGGTCATGTGAAGGAGTCCCTCAGAGCGGGGTGTTTGTATTACAAATCCTGACTCGTTGGATCACCGCCCTAAGGACAGTGTCCACCGTCAGAAGACAATGGCAAACCACTAACATACAATGCCTAGACAATTACACATACAAAACATGCTGGGTGAATTGCAAAGTCCTGTAAAGGATATGCTATTTAATTTAATCTCATTCAGATTATATTTTGCTGATCGGCATGATACTGACCACTAATCAAATCATATTCCATCGATGTGACCCTTTTGGTCGCAAGCTTTCTAAACGAAGAAGACATTATTATATTTTGTATTCTTTTCTCAAACTCAAGCAACAACCTTCACAATGTATTATACATGTATTCTTAATTATTTTTAGAGGCAAGTAATATTCGAAGAATGTTGCAGAAACAAATTTATGTTCATTCATTCTAATGTTTATTTTTTCCCGATATTTCGAAATCAAGCCGTTTTGTATTTTTCGTTTATTTAAATACATATGTGTGTGTCGTTTGTGCATTTTTTTCCACCAGAAGGCCTACAGAGCCGGAACGTTGTTTTGATTTTGTGCTATCACACACCTACGTAAAGCTGTAACCATAACAATTGTTCCTCTTTCTAATTCTATCTCAGTTTTTCTCTGTTCCTTCCAGGTTCGATAAGATCAACCATTTTTTAATTCATTGTGGCATCTTTACAATTAAATAAAATATTCTTATTTTCGCCATTTCTTCTCATTGTATGTATCTTCTCTGCAATGAATAGCACCTCTACTTTCTGTCTTCTCATTGTATGTATCTTCTCTGTGATGAATAGCACCTCTACTTTCTGTCTTCTCATTGTATGTATCTTCTCTGTGATGAGTAACACCTCGAGGTTCTGTCTTCTCATTATATGTATCTTCTCTGTGATGAATAGCACCTCTACTTTCTGTCTTCTATTTGTATGTACCTTCTCTGTGATGAATAGCACCTCTACTTTCTGTCTTCTCATTGTATGTATCTTCTCTGTGATGAATAACACCTCTACTTTCTGTCTTCTCATTGTATGTATCTTCTCTGTGATGAATAGCACCTCTACTTTCTGTCTTCTCATTGTATGTATCTTCTCTGTGATGAATAGCACCTCTACTTTCTGTCTTCTCATTGTATGTATCTTCTCTGTGATGAATAGCACCTCTACTTTCTGTCTTCTCATTGTATGTATCTTCTCTGTGATGAATAGCACCTCTACTTTCTGTCTTCTCATTGCATGTATCTTCTCTGTGATGAATAGCACCTCTACTTTCTGTCTTCTCATTGTATGTATCTTCTCTGTGATGTATAGCACTCTACTTTCTGTCTTCTCATTGCATGTATCTTCTATGTGATGAATAGCACCTCTACTTTCTGTCTTCTCATTGTATGTATCTTCTCTGTGATGAATAACGCCTCTACTTTCTGTCTTCTCATAGCATGTATCTTCTCTGTGATGAATAACGCCTCTACTTTCTGTCTTCTCGTTGCATGTATCTTGTCTGTGATGAATAGCACCTCTACTTTCTGTCATCTCATTGCATGTATCTTCTCTGTGATGAATAACGCCTCTACTTTCTGTCTTCTCAATGCATGTATATTCTCTGTGATGAATAACACCTCTACTTTCTGTCTTCTTATTGAGTGTATCTTTTCTGTGATGAATAACACCTCAACTTTCTGTCTTCTCATTGCATGTATCTTCTCTGTGATGTATAATGCCTCTACTTTCTGTCTTCTTAATGCATGTATCTTCTCTGTGATGTATAACGCCTCTACTTTCTGTCTTCTCATTGCATGTATCTTCTCTGTGATGAATAACACCTGTACTTTCTGTCTTATTATTGAATGTATCTTCTCTGTGATGAATAACACCTTTACTTTCTGTCTTCTCATTGTATGTATCTTCTCTGTGATGAATAACACCTCTACTATCTGTCTTCTCATTGCATGTATCTTCTCTGTGATGAATAGCACCTCTACTTTCTGTCTTCTCATTGCATGTATCTTCTCTGTGATGAATAACACCTGTACTTTCTGTCTTCTTATTGAATGTATCTTCTCTGTGATGAATAACACCTCTACTTTCTGTCTTCTCATTGCATGTATCTTCTCTGTGATGAATAGCACCTCTACTTTCTGTCTTCTCATTGCATGTATCTTCTCTGTGATGAATAGCACCTCTACTTTATGTCTTCTCATTGCATGTATATTCTCTGTGATGAATAGCACCTCTTCTTTCTGTCTTCTCATTGCATGTTTTATTGTCTGTGATGTTTAACGCCTCTACTTTCTGTCTTCTCTTTGCATGTATCTTCTCTGTGATGAATAGCACATCTACTTTCTGTCTTCTCATTGCATGTATCTTCTCTGTGATGTATAACGCCTCTACTTTCTGTCTTCTCATTGCATGTATCTTCTCTGTGATGAATAGCACCTCTACTTTCTGTCTTCTCATTGCATGTATCTTCTCTGTGATGTATAACGCCTCTACTTTCTGTCTTCTCATTTCATGCATCTTCTCTGTGATGTATAACGCCTCTACTTTCTGTCTTCTCATTGCATGTATCTTCTCTGTGATGTATAACGCCTCTACTTTCTGTCTTCTCATTGCATGTATCTTTTCTGTGATGTATAACACCTCTACTTTCTGTCCTCTTATTGAATGTATCTTCTCTGTGATGAATAACACCTCTACTTTCTGTCTTCTCATTGCATGTATCTTCTCTGTGATGAATAACATCTCTACTTTCTGTCTTCTTATTGAATGTATCTTCTCTGTGATGAATAACACCTCTACTTTCTGTCTTCTTATTGAATGTATCTTTTCTGTGATGAATAACACCTCTACTTTCTGTCTTCTTATTGAATGCATATTCTCTGTGATGAATAACACCTCCACTTTCTGTCTTCTCATTGTATGTATCTTCTCTGTGATGAATAACACCTCTACTTTCTGTCTTCTTATTGAATGTATCTTCTCTGTGATGAATAACACCTCTACTTTCTGTCTTCTCATTGAATGTATATTCTCTGTGATGAATAACACCTGTACTTTCTGTCTTCTTATTGAATGTATCTTCTCTGTGATGAATAACAACTCTACTTTCTGTCTTCTCATTGTATGTATCTTCTCTGTGATGAATAACGCCTCTACTTTCTGTCTTTTCATTGCATGTATCTTGTCTGTGATGAATAGCACCTCTACTTTCTGTCTTCTCATTGTATGTATCTTCTCTGTGATGAATAGCACCTCTACTTTCTGTCTTCTCATTGTATGTATCTTCTCTGTGATGAATAGCACCTCTACTTTCTGTCTTCTCATTGCATGTATCTTCTCTGTGATGAATAGCACCTCTACTTTCTGTCTTCTCATTGTATGTATCTTCTATGTGATGAATAGCACCTCTACTTTCTGTCTTCTCATTGTATGTATCTTCTCTGTGATGAATAACGCCTCTACTTTCTGTCTTCTCATAGCATGTATCTTCTCTGTGATGAATAACGCCTCTACTTTCTGTCTTCTCATTGCATGTATCTTGTCTGTGATAAATAGCACCTCTACTTTCTGTCTTCTCATTGCATGTATCTTCTCTGTGATGAATAACGCCTCTACTTTCTGTCTTCTCAATGCATGTATCTTCTCTGTGATGAATAACACCTCTACTTTCTGTCTTCTTATTGAGTGTATCTTCTCTGTGATGAATAACACCTCTACTTTCTGTCTTCTCATTGCATGTATCTTCTCTGTGATGTATAATGCCTCTACTTTCTGTCTTCTTAATGCATGTATCTTCTCTGTGATGTATAACGCCTATACTTTCTGTCTTCTCATTGCATGTATCTTCTCTTTGATGAATAACACCTGTACTTTCTGTCTTATTATTGAATGTATCTTCTCTGTGATGAATAACACCTCTACTTTCTGTCTTCTCATTGTATGTATCTTCTCTGTGATGAATAACACCTCTACTTTCTGTCTTCTCATTGCATGTATCTTCTCTGTGATGAATAGCACCTCTACTTTCTGTCTTCTCATTGCATGTATCTTCTCTGTGATGAATAACACCTGTACTTTCTGTCTTCTTATTGAATGTATCTTCTCTGTGATGAATAACACCTCTACTTTCTGTCTTCTCATTGCATGTATCTTCTCTGTGATGAATAGCACCTCTACTTTCTGTCTTCTCATTGCATGTATCTTCTCTGTGATGAATAGCACCTCTACTTTATGTCTTCTCATTGCATGTATATTCTCTGTGATGAATAGCACCTCTTCTTTCTGTCTTCTCATTGCATGTTTTATTGTCTGTGATGTTTAACGCCTCTACTTTCTGTCTTCTCTTTGCATGTATCTTCTCTGTGATGAATAGCACCTCTACTTTCTGTCTTCTCATTGCATGTATCTTCTCTGTGATGTATAACGCTTCTACTTTCTGTCTTCTCATTGCATGTATCTTCTCTGTGATGAATAGCACCTCTACTTTCTGTCTTCTCATTGCATGTATCTTCTCTGTGATGTATAACGCCTCTACTTTCTGTCTTCTCATTTCATGCATCTTCTCTGTGATGTATAACGCCTCTACTTTCTGTCTTCTCATTGCATGTATCTTCTCTGTGATGTATAACGCCTCTACTTTCTGTCTTCTCATTGCATGTATCTTTTCTGTGATGTATAACACCTCTACTTTCTGTCTTCTCATTGCATGTATCTTCTCTGTGATGAATAACACCTCTACTTTCTGTCTTCTCATTGCATGTATCTTCTCTGTGATGAATAGCACCTCTACTTTCTGTCTTCTCATTGCATGTATCTTCTCTGTGATGAATAACACCTCTACTTTCTGTCTTCTCATTGTATGTATCTTCTCTGTGATGAATAACACCTCTACTTTCTGTTATCTCATTGTATGTATCTTCTCTGTAATGAATAACACCTCTACTTTCTGTCTTCTCATTGAATGTGTCTTCTCTGTGATGAATAAAACCTCTACTTTCTGTCCTCTTATTGAATGTATCTTCTCTGTGATGAATAACACCTCTACTTTCTGTCTTCTCATTGCATGTATCTTCTCTGTGATGAATAACATCTCTACTTTCTGTCTTCTTATTGAATGTATCTTCTCTGTGATGAATAACACCTCTACTTTCTGTCTTCTTATTGAATGTATCTTTTCTGTGATGAATAACACCTCTACTTTCTGTCTTCTTATTGAATGCATCTTCTCTGTGATGAATAACACCTCCACTTTCTGTCTTCTCATTGTATGTATCTTCTCTGTGATGAATAACACCTCTACTTTCTGTCTTCTTATTGAATGTATCTTCTCTGTGATGAATAACACCTCTACTTTCTGTCTTCTCATTGAATGTAAATTCTCTGTGATGAATAACACCTGTACTTTCTGTCATCTTATTGAATGTATCTTCTCTGTGATGAATAACACCTCTACTTTCTGTCTTCTCATTGTATGTATCTTCTCTGTGATGAATAACGCCTCTACTTTCTGTCTTTTCATTGCATGTATCTTGTCTGTGATGAATAGCACCTCTACTTTCTGTCTTCTCATTGTATGTATCTTCTCTGTGATGAATAGCACCTCTACTTTCTGTCTTCTCATTGTATGTATCTTCTCTGTGATGAATAGCACCTCTACTTTCTGTCTTCTCATTGCATGTATCTTCTCTGTGATGAATAGCACCTCTACTTTCTGTCTTCTCATTGTATGTATCTTCTCTGTGATGTATAGCACTCTACTTTCTGTCTTCTCATTGTATGTATCTTCTATGTGATGAATAGCACCTCTACTTTCTGTCTTCTCATTGTATGTATCTTCTCTGTGATGAATAACGCCTCTACTTTCTGTCTTCTCATAGCATGTATCTTCTCTGTGATGAATAACGCCTCTACTTTCTGTCTTCTCATTGCATGTATCTTGTCTGTGATAAATAGCACCTCTACTTTCTGTCTTCTCATTGCATGTATCTTCTCTGTGATGAATAACGCCTCTACTTTCTGTCTTCTCAATGCATGTATCTTCTCTGTGATGAATAACACCTCTACTTTCTGTCTTCTTATTGAGTGTATCTTCTCTGTGATGAATAACACCTCTACTTTCTGTCTTCTCATTGCATGTATCTTCTCTGTGATGTATAATGCCTCTACTTTCTGTCTTCTTAATGCATGTATCTTCTCTGTGATGTATAACGCCTATACTTTCTGTCTTCTCATTGCATGTATCTTCTCTGTGATGAATAACACCTGTACTTTCTGTCTTATTATTGAATGTATCTTCTCTGTGATGAATAACACCTCTACTTTCTGTCTTCTCATTGTATGTATATTCTCTGTGATGAATAACACCTCCACTTTCTGATCTTCTCATTGCATGTATCTTCTCTGTGACGAATAGCACCTCTACTTTCTGTCTTCTTAATGAATGCATCTTCTCTGTGATGAATAACACCACTACTTTCTGTCTTCTCATTGTATGTATCTTCTCTGTGATGAATAGCACCTCTACTTTCTGTCTTCTCATTGCATGTATCTTCTCTGTGATGAATAACACCTGTACTTTCTGTCTTCTTATTGAATGTATCTTCTCTGTGATGAATAACACCTCTACTTTCTGTCTTCTCATTGTATGTATCTTCTCTGTGATGAATAGCACCTCTACTTTCTGTCTTCTCATTGCATGTATCTTCTCTGTGATGAATAGCACCTCTACTTTCTGTCTTCTCATTGCATGTATCTTCTCTGTGATGAATAGCACCTCTTCTTTCTGTCTTCTCATTGCATGTATCTTCTCTGTGATGAATAACGCCTCTACTTTCTGTCTTCTCATTGCATGTATCTTCTCTGTGATGAATAGCACCTCTACTTTCTGTCTTCTCATTGCATGTATCTTCTCTGTGATGTACAACGCCTCTACTTTCTGTCTTCTCATTGCATGTATCTTCTCTGTGATGTTTAACGCCTCTACTTTCTGTCTTCTCATTTCATGTATCTTCTCTGTGATGAATAAACGCTCTACTTTCTGTCTTCTCATTGCATGTATCTTCTCTGTGATGTATAACGCCTCTACTTTCTGTCTTCTCATTGCATGTATCTTCTCTGTGATGTATAACACCTCTACTTTCTGTCTTCTCATTGCATGTATCTTCTCTGTGATGAATAACACCTCTACTTTCTGTCTTCTCATTGCATGTATCTTCTCTGTGATGAATAGCACCTCTACTTTCTGTCTTCTCATTGCATGTATCTTCTCTGTGATGAATAACACCTCTACTTTCTGTCTTCTCATTGTATAATCTTCTCTGTGATGAATAACACCTCTACTTTCTGTCTTCTCATTGTATGTATCTTCTCTGTGATGAATAACACCTCTACTTTCTGTCTTCTCATTGAATGTATCTTCTCTGTGATGAATAACACCTCTACTTTCTGTCTCTTATTGAATGTATCTTCTCTGTGATGAATAACACCTCTACTTTCTGTCTTCTCATTGCATGTATCTTCTCTGTGATGAATAACACCTCTACTTTCTGTCTTCTTATTGAATGTATCTTCTCTGTGATGAATAACACCTCTACTTTCTGTCTTCTTATTGAATGTATATTTCTCTGTGATGAATAACACCTCTACTTTCTGTCTTCTTATTGAATGTATTTTCTCTGTGATGAATAACACCTCTACTTTCTGTCTTCTCATTGTATGTATCTTCTCTGTGATAAATAGCACCTCTACTTTCTGTCTTCTCATTTTATGTATCTTCTCTGTGATGATAGCACTCTACTTTCTGTCTTCTCATTGTATGTATCTTCTCTGTGATGAATAGCACCTCTACTTTCTGTCTTCTCATTGTATGTATCTTCTCTGTGATGAATAACGCCTCTACTTTCTGTCTTCTCATTGCATGTATCTTCTCTGTGATGAATAACACCTCTACTTTCTGTCTTCTCATTGCATGTATCTTCTCTGTGATGAATAGCACCTCTACTTTCTGTCTTCTCATTGTATGTATCTTCTCTGTGATGAATAACGCCTCTACTTTCTGTCTTCTCAATGTATGTATCTTCTCTGTGATGAATAACACCTCTACTTTCTGTCTTCTTATTGAGTGTATCTTCTCTGTGATGAATAACACCTCTACTTTCTGTCTTCTCATTGCATGTATCTTCTCTGTGATGAATAATGCCTCTACTTTCTGTCTTCTCAATGCATGTATCTTCTCTGTGATGTATAACGCCTCTACTTTCTGTCTTCTCATTGCATGTATCTTCTCTGTGATGAATAACACCTCTACTTTCTGTCTTCTTATTGATGTATCTTCTCTGTGATGAATAACACCTCTACTTTCTGTCTTCTCATTGTATGTATCTTCTCTGTGATGAATAACACCTCTACTTTCTGTCTTCTCATTGCATGTATCTTCTCTGTGATGAATAGCACCTCTACTTTCTGTCTTCTTATTGAATGTATCTTCTCTGTGATGAATAACACCTCTACTTTCTGTCTTCTCATTGTATGTATCTTCTCTGTGATGAATAGCACCTCTACTTTCTGTCTTCTCATTGCATGTATCTTCTCTGTGATGAATAACACCTCTACTTTCTGTCTTCTTATTGAATGTATCTTCTCTGTGATGAATAACACCTCTACTTTCTGTCTTCTCATTGCATGTATCTTCTCTGTGATGAATAGCACCTCTACTTTCTGTCTTCTCATTGCATGTATCTTCTCTGTGATGAATAGCACCTCTACTTTCTGTCTTCTCATTGCATGTATCTTCTCTGTGATGAATAACACCTCTACTTTCTGTCTTCTCATTGCATGTATCTTCTCTGTGATGAATAACACCTCTACTTTCTGTCTTCTCTTTGCATGTATCTTCTCTGTGATGAATAGCACCTCTACTTTCTGTCTTCTCATTGCATGTATCTTCTCTGTGATGTATAACACCTCTACTTTCTGTCTTCTCATTGCATGTATCTTCTCTGTGATGAATAAACCTCTACTTTCTGTCTTCTCATTCATGTATCTTCTCTGTGATGAATAACACCTCTACTTTCTGTCTTCTCATTGCATGTATCTTCTCTGTGATGAATAACGCCTCTACTTTCTGTCTTCTCATTTCATGTATCTTCTCTGTGATGTATAACACCTCTACTTTCTGTCTTCTCATTGCATGTATCTTCTCTGTGATGAATAACACCTGTACTTTCTGTCTTCTCATTGCATGTATCTTTTCTGTGATGAATAAACTCTACTTTCTGTCTTCTCATTGAATGTATCTTCTCTGTGATGAATAACACCTCTACTTTCTGTCTTCTCATTGCATGTATCTTCTCTGTGATGAATAACACCTCTACTTTCTGTCTTCTCATTGCATGTATCTTCTCTGTGATGAATAACACCTCTACTTTCTGTCTTCTCATTGTATGTATCTTCTCTGTGATGAATAACACCTCTACTTTCTGTCTTCTCATTGTATGTATCTTCTCTGTGATGAATAACACCTCTACTTTCTGTCTTCTCATTGAATGTATCTTCTCTGTGATGAATAACACCTCTACTTTCTGTCTCTTATTGAATGTATCTTCTCTGTGATGAATAACACCTCTACTTTCTGTCTTCTCATTGCATGTATCTTCTCTGTGATGAATAACATCTCTACTTTCTTTCTTCTATTGAATGTATCTTCTCTGTGATGAATAACACCTCTACTTTCTGTCTTCTTATTGAATGTATCTTCTCTGTGATGAATAACACCTCTACTTTCTGTCTTCTCATTGAATGTATTTTCTCTGTGATGAATAACACCTCTACTTTCTGTCTTCTCATTGCATGTATCTTCTCTGTGATGAATAACACCTCTACTTTCTGTCTTCTATTGAATGTATCTTCTCTGTGATGAATAACACCTCTACTTTCTGTCTTCTCATTGCATGTATCTTCTCTGTGATGAATTACACCTCTACTTTCTGTCTTCTTATTGAATGTATCTTCTCTGTGATGAATAACACCTCTACTTTCTGTCTTCTCATTGCATGTATCTTCTCTGTGATGTATAACACCTCTACTTTCTGTCTTCTTATTGCATGTATCTTCTCTGTGATGAATAACACCTCTACTTTCTGTCTTCTCATTGCATGTATCTTCTCTGTGATGAATAACACCTCTACTTTCTGTCTTCTTATTGAATGTATCTTCTCTGTGATGAATAACACCTCTACTTTCTGTCTTCTCATTGTATGTATCTTCTCTGTGATGAATAACACCTCTACTTTCTGTCTTCTCATTGCATGTATCTTCTCTGTGATGAATAACACCTCTACTTTCTGTCTTCTTATTGAATGTATCTTCTCTGTGATGAATAACACCTCTACTTTCTGTCTTCTCATTGTATGTATCTTCTCTGTGATGAATAACACCTCTACTTTCTGTCTTCTCATTGCATGTATCTTCTCTGTGATGAATAACACCTCTACTTTCTGTCTTCTCATTGCATGTATCTTCTCTGTGATGAATACACCTCTACTTTCTGTCTTCTCATTGTATGTATCTTCTCTGTGATGAATAACACCTCTACTTTCTGTCTTCTCATTGTATGTATCTTCTCTGTGATGAATAACACCTCTACTTTCTGTCTTCTCATTGATGTATCTTCTCTGTGATGAATAACACCACCTCTTTCTGTCTTCTCATTGTATGTATCTTCTCTGTGATGAATAACACCTCTACTTTCTGTCTTCTCATTGCATGTATCTTCTCTGTGATGTATAACACCTCTACTTTCTGTCTTCTCATTGCATGTATCTTCTCTGTGATGAATAACACCTCTACTTTCTGTCTTCTCATTGAATGTATCTTCTCTGTGATGAATAACACCTCTACTTTCTGTCTTCTCATTGTATGTATCTTCTCTGTGATGAATAACACCTCTACTTTCTGTCTTCTCATTGCATGTATCTTCTCTGTGATGAATAGCACCTCTACTTTCTGTCTTCTCATTGATGTATCTTCTCTGTGATGAATAACACCTCTACTTTCTGTCTTCTCATTGTATGTATCTTCTCTGTGATGAATAGCACCTCTACTTTCTGTCTTCTCATTGCATGTATCTTCTCTGTGATGAATAACACCTCTACTTTCTGTCTTCTATTGATGTATCTTCTCTGTGATGAATAACACCTCTACTTTCTGTCTTCTCATTGAATGTATCTTCTCTGTGATGAATAACACCTCTACTTTCTGTCTTCTCATTGCATGTATCTTCTCTGTGATGAATAACACCTCTACTTTCTGTCTTCTCATTGCATGTATCTTCTCTGTGATGAATAACACCTCTACTTTCTGTCTTCTCATTGCATGTATCTTCTCTGTGATGAATAACACCTCTACTTTCTGTCTTCTCATTGCATGTATCTTCTCTGTGATGAATAACACTCTACTTTCTGTCTTCTCATTGCATGTATCTTCTCTGTGATGTATAACACCTCTACTTTCTGTCTTCTCATTGCATGTATCTTCTCTGTGATGAATAACACCTCTACTTTCTGTCTTCTCATTATGTATCTTCTCTGTGATGATAACACCTCTACTTTCTGTCTTCTCATTGCATGTATCTTCTCTGTGATGAATAACACCTCTACTTTCTGTCTTCTCATTGCATGTATCTTCTCTGTGATGAATAACACCTCTACTTTCTGTCTTCTCATTGCATGTATCTTCTCTGTGATGAATAACACCTCTACTTTCTGTCTTCTCATTGCATGTATCTTCTCTGTGATGAATAACACCTCTACTTTCTGTCTTCTCATTGTATGTATCTTCTCTGTGATGAATAACACCTCTACTTTCTGTCTTCTCATTGCATGTATCTTCTCTGTGATGAATAACACCTCTACTTTCTGTCTTCTCATTGCATGTATCTTCTCTGTGATGAATAACACCTCTACTTTCTGTCTTCTCATTGCATGTATCTTCTCTGTGATGAATAACACCTCTACTTTCTGTCTTCTCATTGCATGTATCTTCTCTGTGATGAATAACGCCTCTACTTTCTGTCTTCTCATTGCATGTATCTTCTCTGTGATGAATAGCACCTCTACTTTCTGTCTTCTCATTGCATGTATCTTCTCTGTGATGAATAACACCTCTACTTTCTGTCTTCTCATTGCATGTATCTTCTCTGTGATGAATAGCACCTCTACTTTCTGTCTTCTCATTGCATGTATCTTCTCTGTGATGAATAACACCTCTACTTTCTGTCTTCTCATTGCATGTATCTTCTCTGTGATGTATAGCACTCTACTTTCTGTCTTCTCATTGCATGTATCTTCTCTGTGATGAATAACACCTCTACTTTCTGTCTTCTCATTGCATGTATCTTCTCTGTGATGAATAACACCTCTACTTTCTGTCTTCTCATTGTATGTATCTTCTCTGTGATGAATAACACCTCTACTTTCTGTCTTCTCATTGCATGTATCTTCTCTGTGATGAATAACACCTCTACTTTCTGTCTTCTCATTGCATGTATCTTCTCTGTGATGAATAACACCTCTACTTTCTGTCTTCTCATTGCATGTATCTTCTCTGTGATGAATAACACCTCTACTTTCTGTCTTCTCATTGCATGTATCTTCTCTGTGATGTATAACACCTCTACTTTCTGTCTTCTCATTGCATGTATCTTCTCTGTGATGAATAACACCTCTACTTTCTGTCTTCTCATTGCATGTATCTTCTCTGTGATGAATAACACCTCTACTTTCTGTCTTCTCATTGCATGTATCTTCTCTGTGATGAATAACACCTCTACTTTCTGTCTTCTCATTGCATGTATCTTCTCTGTGATGAATAACACCTCTACTTTCTGTCTTCTCATTGTATGTATCTTCTCTGTGATGAATAACACCTCTACTTTCTGTCTTCTCATTGCATGTATCTTCTCTGTGATGAATAACACCTCTACTTTCTGTCTTCTCATTGAATGTATCTTCTCTGTGATGAATAACACCTCTACTTTCTGTCTTCTCATTGAATGTATCTTCTCTGTGATGAATAACACCTCTACTTTCTGTCTTCTCATTGCATGTATCTTCTCTGTGATGAATAACACCTCTACTTTCTGTCTTCTTATTGAATGTATCTTCTCTGTGATGAATAACACCTCTACTTTCTGTCTTCTTATTGAATGTATCTTCTCTGTGATGAATAACACTCTACTTTCTGTCTTCTTATTGAATGTATTTTCTCTGTGATGAATAACACCTCTACTTTCTGTCTTCTCATTGTATGTATCTTCTCTGTGATGAATAACACCTCTACTTTCTGTCTTCTTATTGAATGTATCTTCTCTGTGATGAATAACACCTCTACTTTCTGTCTTCTCATTGCATGTATCTTCTCTGTGATGAATAACACCTCTACTTTCTGTCTTCTCATTGAATGTATCTTCTCTGTGATGAATAACACCTCTACTTTCTGTCTTCTCATTGCATGTATCTTCTCTGTGATGAATAACACCCTCTACTTTCTGTCTTCTCATTGCATGTATCTTCTCTGTGATGAATAACACCTCTACTTTCTGTCTTCTAAATTATGTATTTTCTCTGTGATGAATAGCACCTCTACTTTCTGTCTTCTCATTGTATGTATCTTCTCTGTGATGAATAACACCTCTACTTTCTGTCTTCCATTGCTGTATCTTCTCTGTGATGAATAACACCTCTACTTTCTGTCTTCTCATTGTATGTATCTTCTCTGTGATGAATAGCACCTCTACTTTCTGTCTTCTCATTGCATGTATCTTCTCTGTGATGAATAACACCTGTACTTTTTGTCTTCTTATTGAATGTATCTTCTCTGTGATGAATAACACCTCTACTTTCTGTCTTCTCATTGTATGTATCTTCTCTGTGATGAATAACACCTCTACTTTCTGTCTTCTCATTGCATGTATCTTCTCTGTGATGAATAACACCTCTACTTTCTGTCTTCTCATTGCATGTATCTTCTCTGTGATGAATAGCACCTCTACTTTCTGTCTTCTCATTGCATGTATCTTCTCTGTGATGAATAACACCTCTACTTTCTGTCTTCTCATTGCATGTATCTTCTCTGTGATGAATAGCACCTCTACTTTCTGTCTTCTCATTGCATGTATCTTCTCTGTGATGAATAACACCTCTACTTTCTGTCTTCTCATTGCATGTATCTTCTCTGTGATGAATAGCACCTCTACTTTCTGTCTTCTCATTGCATGTATCTTCTCTGTGATGAATAACACCTCTACTTTCTGTCTTCTCATTGTATGTATCTTCTCTGTGATGAATAACACCTCTACTTTCTGTCTTCTCATTGCATGTATCTTCTCTGTGATGTATAACGCCTCTACTTTCTGTCTTCTCATTGCATGTATCTTCTCTGTGATGAATAACACCTCTACTTTCTGTCTTCTCATTGCATGTATCTTCTCTGTGATGAATAACACCTCTACTTTCTGTCTTCTCATTGCATGTATCTTCTCTGTGATGAATAGCACCTCTACTTTCTGTCTTCTCATTGCATGTATCTTCTCTGTGATGAATAACACCTCTACTTTCTGTCTTCTCATTGTATGTATCTTCTCTGTGATGAATAACACCTCTACTTTCTGTCTTCTCATTGTATGTATCTTCTCTGTGATGAATAACACCTCTACTTTCTGTCTTCTCATTGAATGTATCTTCTCTGTGATGAATAACACCTCTACTTTCTGTCTTCTCATTGAATGTATCTTCTCTGTGATGAATAGCACCTCTACTTTCTGTCTTCTCATTGCATGTATCTTCTCTGTGATGAATAACACCTCTACTTTCTGTCTTCTCATTGAATGTATCTTCTCTGTGATGAATAACACCTCTACTTTCTGTCCTCTTATTGAATGTATCTTCTCTGTGATGAATAACACCTCTACTTTCTATCTTCTCATTGCATGTATCTTCTCTGTGATTTATAACGCCTCTACTTTCTGTCTTCTCATTGCATGTATCTTCTCTGTGATGAATAGCACCTCTACTTTCTGTCTTCTCATTGCATGTATCTTCTCTGTGATGATAACACCTCTACTTTCTGTCTTCTCATTGTATGTATCTTCTCTGTGATGAATAACACCTCTACTTTCTGTCTTCTCATTGTATGTATCTTCTCTGTGATGAATACACCTCTACTTTCTGTCTTCTCATTGAATGTGTCTTCTCTGTGATGAATAACACCTCTACTTTCTGTCCTCTTATTGAATGTATCTTCTCTGTGATGAATAACACCTCTACTTTCTATCTTCTCATTGCATGTATCTTCTCTGTGATGAATAACATCTCTACTTTCTGTCTTCTTATTGAATGTATCTTCTCTGTGATGAATAACACCTCTACTTTCTGTCTTCTTATTGAATGTATCTTTTCTGTGATGAATAACACCTCTACTTTCTGTCTTTTTATTGAATGTATTTCTCTGTGATGAATAACACCTCCACTTTCTGTCTTCTCATTGTATGTATCTTCTCTGTGATGAATAACACCTCTACTTTCTGTCTTCTTATTGAATGTATCTTCTCTGTGATGAATAACACCTCTACTTTCTGTCTTCTCATTGCATGTATCTTCTCTGTGATGAATAACACCTGTACTTTCTGTCTTCTTATTGAATGTATCTTCTCTGTGATGAATAACACCTCTACTTTCTGTCTTCTCATTGTATGTATCTTCTCTGTGATGAATAACACTCTACTTTCTGTCTTCTCATTGCATGTATCTTCTCTGTGACGAATAGCACCTCTACTTTCTGTCTTCTTATTGAATGTATCTTCTCTGTGATAAATAACACCACTACTTTCTGTCTTCTCATTGTATGTATCTTCTCTGTGATGAATAGCACCTCTACTTTCTGTCTTCTCATTGCATGTATCTTCTCTGTGATGAATAACACCTGTACTTTTTGTCTTCTTATTGAATGTATCTTCTCTGTGATGAATAACACCTCTACTTTCTGTCTTCTCATTGTATGTATCTTCTCTGTGATGAATAGCACCTCTACTTTCTGTCTTCTCATTGCATGTATCTTCTCTGTGATGAATAACACCTCTACTTTATGTCTGCTCATTGCATGTATCTTCTCTGTGATGAATAGCACCTCTTCTTTCTGTCTTCTCATTGCATGTATCTTCTCTGTGATGAATAACTCTCTACTTTCTGTCTTCTCTTTGCATGTATCTTCTCTGTGATGAATAGCACCTCTACTTTCTGTCTTCTCATTGCATGTATCTTCTCTGTGATGTATAACGCCTCTACTTTCTGTCTTCTCATTGCATGTATCTTCTCTGTGATGAATAGCACCTCTACTTTCTGTCTTCTCATTGCATATATCTTCTCTGTGATGTTTAACGCCTCTACTTTCTGTCTTCTCATTTCATGTATCTTCTCTGTGATGTATAACGCCTCTACTTTCTGTCTTCTCATTGCATGTATCTTCTCTGTGATGTATAACGCCTCTACTTTCTGTCTTCTCATTGCATGTATCTTTTCTGTGATGTATAACACCTCTACTTTCTGTCTTCTCATTGCATGTATCTTCTCTGTGATGAATAACACCTCTACTTTCTGTCTTCTCATTGCATGTATCTTCTCTGTGATGAATAGCACCTCTACTTTCTGTCTTCTCATTGCATGTATCTTCTCTGTGATGAATAACACCTCTACTTTCTGTCTTCTCATTGTATGTATCTTCTCTGTGATGAATAACACCTCTACTTTCTGTCTTCTCATTGTATGTATCTTCTCTGTGATGAATAACACCTCTACTTTCTGTCTTCTCATTGAATGTGTCTTCTCTGTGATGAATAACACCTCTACTTTCTGTCCTCTTTTTGAATGTATCTTCTCTGTGATGAATAGCACCTCTACTTTCTGTCTTCTCATTGCATGTATCTTCTCTGTGATGAATAACACCTCTACTTTCTGTCTTCTCATTGAATGTATCTTCTCTGTGATGAATAACACCTCTACTTTCTGTCTTCTTATTGAATGTATCTTCTCTGTGATGAATACACCTCTACTTTCTGTCTTCTCATTGCATGTATCTTCTCTGTGATGAATAAGTCCTCCACTTTCTGTCTTCTCATTGTATGTATCTTCTCTGTGATGAATAACACCTCACTTTCTGTCTTCTTATTGAATGTATCTTCTCTGTGATGAATTACACCTCTACTTTCTGTCTTCTCATTGCATGTATATTCTCTGTGATGAATAACACCTGTACTTTCTGTCTTCTCATTGCATGTATCTTCTCTGTGATGAATAACACCTCTACTTTCTGTCTTCTTATTGATTGTATCTTGTCTGTGATGAATAGCACCTCTACTTTCTGTCTTCTCATTGTATGTATCTTCTCTGTGATGAATAGCACCTCTACTTTCTGTCTTCTCATTGTATGTATCTTCTCTGTGATGAATAGCACCTCTACTTTCTGTCTTCTCATTGCATGTATCTTCTCTGTGATGAATAGCACCTCTACTTTCTGTCTTCTCATTGTATGTATCTTCTCTGTGATGAATAGCACTCTACTTTCTGTCTTCTCATTGTATGTATCTTCTATGTGATGAAAAGCACCTCTACTTTCTGTCTTCTCATTATATGTATCTTCTCTGTGATGAATAACGCCTCTACTTTCTGTCTTCTCATAGCATGTATCTTCTCTGTGATGAATAACGCCTCTACTTTCTGTCTTCTCATTGCATGTATCTTGTCTGTGATGAATAGCACCTCTACTTTCTGTCTTCTCATTGCATGTATCTTCTCTGTGATGAATAACGCCTCTACTTTCTGTCTTCTCAATGCATGTATCTTCTCTGTGATGAATAACACCTCTACTTTCTATCGTCTTAATGAGTGTATCTTTCTGTGACGAATAACACCTCTACTTTCTGTCTTCTCATTGCATGTATCTTCTCTGTGATGTATAATGCCTCTACTTTCTGTCTTCTTAATGCATGTATCTTCTCTGTGATGTATAACGCCTCTACTTTCTGTCTTCTCATTGCATGTATCTTCTCTGTGATGAATAACACCTGTACTTTCTGTCTTATTATTGAATGTATCTTCTCTGTGATGAATAACACCTCTACTTTCTGTCTTCTCATTGTATATATCTTCTCTGTGATGAATAACACCTCTACTTTCTGTCTTTTCATTGCATGTATCTTCTCTGTGATGAATAGCACCTCTACTTTCTATCTTCTTATTGAATGCATCTTCTCTGTGATGAATAACACCTCTACTTTCTGTCTTCTCATTTTATGTATCTTCTCTGTGATGAATAACACCTCTACTTTCTGTCTTCTCATTACATGTATCTTCTCTGTGATGAATAACACCTGTACTTTCTGTCTTCTTATTGAATGTATCTTCTCTGTGATGAATAACACCTCTACTTTCTGTCTTCTCATTGCATGTATCTTCTCTGTGATGAATAGCACCTCTACTTTCTGTCTTCTCATTGCATGTATCTTCTCTGTGATGAATAGCACCTTTACTTTATGTCTTCTCATTGCATGTATCTTCTCTGTGATGAATAGCACCTCTTCTTTCTGTCTTCTCATTGCATGTTTCTTCTCTGTGATGAATAACGCCTCTACTTTCTGTCTTCTCATTGCATGTATCTTGTCTGTGATGAATAGCACCTCTACTTTCTGTCTTCTCATTGCATGTATCTTCTCTGTGATGAATAACGCCTCTACTTTCTGTCTTCTCAATGCATGTATCTTCTCTGTGATGAATAACACCTCTACTTTCTATCGTCTTAATGAGTGTATCTTCTCTGTGATGAATAGCACATCTACTTTCTGTCTTCTCATTGCATGTATCTTCTCTGTGATGTATAACGCCTCTACTTTCTGTCTTCTCATTGCATGTATCTTCTCTGTGATGAATAGCACCTCTACTTTCTGTCTTCTCATTGCATGTATCTTCTCTGTAATGAATAACACCTCTACTTTCTGTCTTCTCATTGTATGTATCTTCTCTGTGATGAATAACACCTCTACTTTCTGTCTTCTCATTGTATGTATCTTCTCTGTGATGAATAACACCTCTACTTTCTGTCTTCTCATTGAATGTGTCTTCTCTGTGATGGATAACACCTCTACTTTCTGTCCTCTTATTGAATGTATCTTCTCTGTGATGAATAACACCTCTACTTTCTATCTTCTCATTGCATGTATCTTCTCTGTGATGAATAACATCTCTACTTTCTGTCTTCTTATTGAATGTATCTTCTCTGTGATGAATAACACCTCTACTTTCTGTCTTCTTATTGAATGTATCTTTTCTGTGATGAATAACACCTCTACTTTCTATCTTCTTATTGAATGCATTTTCTCTGTGATGAATAACACCTCCACTTTCTGTCTTCTCATTGTATGTATCTTCTCTGTGATGAATAACACCTCTACTTTCTGTCTTCTTATTGAATGTATCTTCTCTGTGATGAATAACACCTCTACTTTCTGTCTTCTCATTGCATGTATATTCTCTGTGATGAATAACACCTGTACTTTCTGTCTTCTTATTGAATGTATCTTCTCTGTGATGAATAACACCTCTACTTTCTGTCTTCTCATTGCATGTATCTTCTCTGTGATGAATAACACATCTACTTTCTGTCTTCTTATTGAGTGTATCTTCTCTGTGATGAATAACACCTCTACTTTCTGTCTTCTTATTGAATGTATCTTTTCTGTATGAATAACACCTCTACTTTCTTTCTTCTTATTGATTGCATCTTCTCTGTGATGAATAACACCTCTACTTTCTGTCTTCTCATTGTATGTATCTTCTCTGTGATGAATAACACCTCTACTTTCTGTCTTCTTATTGAATGTATTTTCTCTGTGATGAATAACACCTCTACTTTCTGTCTTCTTATTGAATGTATCTTCTCTGTGATGAATAACACCTGTACTTTCTGTCTTATTATTGAATGTATCTTCTCTGTGATGAATAACACCTCTACTTTCTGTCTTCTCATTGTATGTATCTTCTCTGTGATGAATAACATCTCTACTTTCTGTCTTCTCATTGCATGTATCTTCTCTGTGACGAATAGCACCTCTACTTTCTGTCTTCTTATTGAATGTATCTTCTCTGTGATGAATAACACCACTACTTTCTGTCTTCTCATTGTATGTATCTTCTCTGTGATGAATAGCACCTCTACTTTCTGTCTTCTCATTGCATGTATCTTCTCTGTGATGAATAACACCTGTACTTTTTGTCTTCTTATTGAATGTATCTTCTCTGTGATGAATAACACCTCTACTTTCTGTCTTCTCATTGTATGTATCTTCTCTGTGATGAATAGCACCTCTACTTTCTGTCTTCTCATTGCATGTATCTTCTCTGTGATGAATAACACCTCTACTTTATGTCTGCTCATTGCATGTATCTTCTCTGTGATGAATAGCTCCTCTTCTTTCTGTCTTCTCATTGCATGTATCTTCTCTGTGATGAATAACGCCTCTACTTTCTGTCTTCTCTTTGCATGTATCTTCTCTGTGATGAATAGCACCTCTACTTTCTGTCTTCTCATTGCATGTATCTTCTCTGTGATGTACAACGCCTCTACTTTCTGTCTTCTCATTGCATGTATCTTCTCTGTGATGAAAAGCACCTCTACTTTCTGTCTTCTCATTGCATATATCTTCTCTGTGATGTTTAACGCCTCTACTTTCTGTCTTCTCATTCATGTATCTTCTCTGTGATGTATAACGCCTCTACTTTCTGTCTTCTCATTGCATGTATCTTCTCTGTGATGTATAACGCCTCTACTTTCTGTCTTCTCATTGCATGTATCTTTTCTGTGATGTATAACACCTCTACTTTCTGTCTTCTCATTGCATGTATCTTCTCTGTGATGAATAAAACCTCTACTTTCTGTCTTCTCATTGCATGTATCTTCTCTGTGATGAATAGCACCTCTACTTTCTGTCTTCTCATTGCATGTATCTTCTCTGTGATGAATAACACCTCTACTTTCTGTCTTCTCATTGTATGTATCTTCTCTGTGATGAATAACACCTCTACTTTCTGTCTTCTCATTGTATGTATCTTCTCTGTGATGAATAACACCTCTACTTTCTGTCTTCTCATTGAATGTGTCTTCTCTGTGATGAATAACACCTCTACTTTCTGTCCTCTTATTGAATGTATCTTCTCTGTGATGAATAACACCTCTACTTTCTGTCTTCTCATTGCATGTATCTTCTCTGTGATGAATAACATCTCTACTTTCTTTCTTCTTATTGAATGTATCTTCTCTGTGATGAATAACACCTCTACTTTCTGTCTTCTTATTGAATGTATATTCTCTGTGATGAATAACACCTGTACTTTCTGTCTTCTTATTGAATGTATCTTCTCTGTGATGAATAACACCTCTACTTTCTGTCTTCTCATTGCATGTATCTTCTCTGTGATGAATAACAGCTCTACTTTCTGTCTTCTCATTGCATGTATATTCTCTGTGATGAATAACACCTGTACTTTCTGTCTTCTTATTGATTGTATCTTCTCTGTGATGAATAACACCTCTACTTTCTGTCTTCTCATTGTATGTATCTTCTCTGTGATGAATAACGGCTCTACTTTCTGTCTTCTCATTGCATGTATCTTCTCTGTGATGTATAGCACCTCTACTTTCTGTCTTCTCATTGTATGTATCTTCTCTGTGATGAATAGCACCTCTACTTTCTGTCTTCTCATTATATGTATCTTCTCTGTGATGAATAACGCCTCTACTTTCTGTCTTCTCATAGCATGTATCTTCTCTGTGATGAATAACGCCTCTACTTCCTGTCTTCTCATTGCATGTATCTCGTCTGTGATGAATAGCACTCTACTTTCTGTCTTCTCATTGCATGTATCTTCTCTGTGATGAATAACGCCTCTACTTTCTGTCTTCTCAATGCATGTATCTTCTCTGTGATGAATAACACCTCTACTTTCTGTCTTCTTATTGAGTGTATCTTTTCTGTGAAGAATAACACCTCTACTTTCTGTCTTCTCATTGCATGTATCTTCTCTGTGATGTATAATGCCTCTACTTTCTGTCTTCTTAATGCATGTATCTTCTCTGTGATGTATAACGCCTCTACTTTCTGTCTTCTCATTGTATGTATCTTCTCTGTGATGAATAACACCTGTACTTTCTGTCTTATTATTGAATGTATCTTCTCTGTGATGAATAACACCTCTACTTTCTGTCTTCTCATTGTATGTATCTTCTCTGTGATGAATAACACCTCTACTTTCTGTCTTTTCATTGCATGTATCTTCTCTGTGATGAATAGCACCTCTACTTTCTGTCTTCTTATTGAATGCATCTTCTCTGTGATGAATAACACCACTACTTTCTGTCTTCTCATTGTATGTATCTTCTCTGTGATGAATAACACCTCTACTTTCTGTCTTCTCATTGCATGTATCTTCTCTGTGATGAATAACACCACTACTTTCTGTCTTCTCATTGTATGTATCTTCTCTGTGATGAATAACACCTCTACTTTCTGTCTTCTCATTCCATGTTTCTTCTCTGTGATGAATAACACCTGTACTTTCTGTCTTCTTATTGAATGTATCTTCTCTATGATGAATAACACCTCTACTTTCTGTCTTCTCATTGTATGTATCTTCTCTGTGATGAATAGCACCTCTACTTTCTGTCTTCTCATTGCATGTATCTTCTCTGTGATGAATAGCACCTCTTCTTTCTGTCTTCTCATTGCATGTATCTTCTCTGTGATGAATAACGCCTCTACTTTCTGTCTTCTCTTTGCATGTATCTTCTCTGTGATGAATAGCACCTCTACTTTCTGTCTTCTCATTGCATGTATCTTCTCTGTGATGAATAACACCTGTACTTTCTGTCTTCTTATTGAATGTATCTTCTCTGTGATGAATAACACCTCTACTTTCTGTCTTCTCATTGTATGTATCTTCTCTGTGATGAATAGCACCTCTACTTTCTGTCTTCTCTTTGCATGTATCTTCTCTGTGATGAATAGCACCTCTACTTTATGTCTTCTCATTGCATGTATCTTCTCTGTGATGAATAGCACCTCTTCTTTCTGTCTTCTCATTGCATGTATCTTCTCTGTGATGAATAACGCCTCTACGTTCTGTCTTCTCTTTGCATGTATCTTCTCTGTGATGAATAGCACCTCTACTTTCTGTCTTCTCATTGCATGTATCTTCTCTGTGATGAATAACATCTCTACTTTCTGTCTTCTCATTGCATGTATCTTCTCTGTGATGAATAGCACCTCTACTTTCTGTCTTCTCATTGCATGTATCTTCTCTGTGATGAATAACACCTCTACTTTCTGTCTTCTCATTGTATGTATCTTCTCTGTGATGAATAACACCTCTACTTTCTGTCTTCTCATTGTATGTATCTTCTCTGTGATGAATAACACCTCTACTTTCTGTCTTCTCATTGAATGTGTCTTCTCTGTGATGAATAACACCTCTACTTTCTGTCCTCTTATTGAATGTATCTTCTCTGTGATGAATAACACCTCTACTTTCTATCTTCTCATTGCATGTATCTTCTCTGTGATGAATAACATCTCTACTTTCTGTCTTCTTATTGAATGTATCTTCTCTGTGATGAATAACACCTCTACTTTCTGTCTTCTTATTGGATGTATCTTTTCTGGGATGAATAACACCTCTACTTTCTATCTTCTTATTGAATGCATTTTCTCTGTGATGAATAACACCTCCACTTTCTGTCTTCTCATTGTATGTATCTTCTCTGTGATGAATAACGCCTCTACTTTCTGTCTTCTTATTGAATGTATCTTCTCTGTGATGAATAACACCTCTACTTTCTGTCTTCTCATTGCATGTATATTCTCTGTGATGAATAACACCTGTACTTTCTGTCTTCTTATTGAATGTATCTTCTCTGTGATGAATAACACCTCTACTTTCTGTCTTCTCATTGCATGTATCTTCTCTGTGATGAATAACACATCTACTTTCTGTCTTCTTATTGAATGTATCTTCTCTGTGATGAATAACACCTCTACTTTCTGTCTTCTTATTGAATGTATCTTTTCTGTGATGAATAACACCTCTACTTTCTGTCTTCTTATTGAATGTATCTTCTCTGTGATGAATAACACCTGTACTTTCTGTCTTCTTATTGAATGTATCTTCTCTGTGATGAATAACACCTCTACTTTCTGTCTTCTTATTGAATGTATCTTCTTTGTGATGAATAACACCTCTACTTTTTGTCTTCTCATTGCATGTACAAAAAATTATTAAAATACTCTCCCTTATGCTAATTACAAACCTGCTTTTTACTTGTATATTTTTGGGATGTTTTCATTTTCTTTACATGTTTATAAAATTATGAACATCTTTATTCCAGGATTAAAAATCAGTTTTTTTTTGTTTTAAAACTACTTTGCCATTTGCTTATTTATTATTCATCTTTGGGATGTCCATAATTTCAAGATAATAGTAGAATTAAGAGATGTGTCCCCGTAACTAGTAGTCTCATGTATAACCAATGAGAGAAGATAGGTATGAGTCGGCAGTGGTAGTAGTAGTTTTGGTAGTAGCATTAGTAGTAGTATTAGTAGTATATTAGTAGTAGTATTATCAGTAGTAGTAGTAGTATTAGTAGTAGTAGTATTAGTAGTAGTAGTATTAGTAGTAGTAGTATTAGTAGTAGTAAAAGTATTAGTAGTAGTATTAGTAGTAGTAATAGTATTAGTAGTAGTATTAATAGTAGTAGTAGTAGTATTAGTTGTAGTAGTTGTATTAGTAGTAGTACTAGTATTAGTAGTAGTAGTATTATTATTATTATTAGTAGTAGTATTAGTAGTAGTAGTAGTATTAGTAGTATTAATAGTAGTAGTATTAGTAGTAGTATTAGTTGCAGTAGTAGTATTAGTAGTAGTAGTATTAGAAGTATTACTATTATTATTAGTAGTAGTAGTATTAGTAGTAGTAGTAGTAGTATTAGTATTAGTAGTAGTAGTATTAGTAGTAGTAGTATTTGTAGTAGTAGTAGTATTATTATTATTAGTAGTAGTAGTAGTAGTAGTATTAGTAGTAGTAGTAGTATAAGTAGTTGTAGTATTAGTAGTAGTAGTATTAGTAGTAGTAGTAGTAGTAATAGTATTAGTAGTAGTAGTATTAGTAGTATTAGTAGTAGTAGTATTAGTAGTAGTAGTAGTAGTAGTAGTAGTAGTAGTAGTAGTAGTAGTATTACTAGAGTGAAGCTTTAGAGTGTGTTTCCAGAGATTGCGGTCTGCAGCTTTCTCTTCCCAAGCTGCCGGGTTTATGTTCAGAGCCTTCATGTCACGTTTACACACGTCTACAAATCGATGTTTTCAGCATCCCTTAGTTCATTTGCCATCTGATTGTTGTCCACGAAGCAATAGCTTTTGTATGAGGCCATCTTTCATACGGTGCCAAGCCAGCGTAACCTACGTTGTTTGAGCAGCGTGTAGATGTTCGGGAGGCCTAGCCTAATGTGACCAATACTAATTCCAAAATTTCAACCGCATCAGACAAAATGATCAGCAACAAAACTCCTCCATTCATTTTTCTTCTCCTTTCTTTCCTCCATTGCCGTTGGAGGGGAGATACAATCTGCGATTCTTTGCTCTTCTGTTGGCCTCTTCTGGTGTTATCCCTCTTAGTGACTATAGTACTCCCTTTATCCATCTCTTTCTAGGTCTTCCTCTTAATCTGGCGTTTTCGTAGCGTTTGTTTATGGCTCTTTGAGTCAATGTTAGTTCTTTTTGTCTTGTTATGTGGCCAAACCAATTTATCTGTTGTTTCTTTATGTATTCGATGACTGGTTCAATTTCGAGTTTCTTTCAACAGGTCAGTATTTCTTATTCTGTCCCTTAAGCTATTTCCTGTCATTCTTCTGACACATTTCATTTCGATGGTCGTTATCTTTCTTATTGTTCTAGAGTCCAGCGTCCAATTCTGGCACTGATAGCACAGAGTTGGTAGAAAAACTTATTTGTATATTGCCCTTTTTGCTTCCGTAGTTATTGCTTTGTTTTTCAATAGTGTTGATACTTGGCCTATAACTTGGCATGCTTTGTTACACCTTATATATATCTCTGTCTCTTGGTTATTGTCTTGTGTTAACGTGCTACCCAGATATTTAAAATTGTCTACTTGCTTGAGAATTGTATTATCTATTATGATGTTTAGTTTTTCTTTCTTTCTCGCTATTGCCATTACTTCGGTTTTGCTTATGTTGATCTTCATGTTGTATTGTTTACAAGTGTTGTTTAGCCTGTTGATATGTTCTTGCAGGTCCTCAGTTGTTTCATGTATCAGAACTTGGTCGTCTTCAAATAGTATTTCGTCCTCTCTTCTGCTGTTTCCTGGTACGTATATTTCGTTCTCTTTTATGTTATCGCTTGATATCACCCTTGTTGGTATACTTCCTTTGCTTGGGTATGCTAACTTGCATTCATTGTGATTGGTAAATCAGTGACTCACTTTTAGTGACGTTTCCAGATCTATTTCTGTCAGTCTTTTCAACGCCTATATTTTTTTATTCTAAAGAAAATTATGTGATCCAGCCAACAACAGTTATACATTAACATGTGTCAATGCTGATGGAAATAAATAACTTACTGGATAAAGTTTGGTGACTGGGGCAAAAATGTGAGAGGCCAGTTGGGGCTGATGAAAGGAGGTCCAATAGCGAAGCATCCCAGGCTGCCGTAGCAAACTTCAGATCCTTAAAATAAGTTTTAAAAAAATAGTGTGAACAATATATATATATATATATATATATATATATATATATATA
The DNA here is from genome assembly GCA_032433765.1 of Megaustenia siamemsis. Classification (NCBI taxonomy): domain Eukaryota; kingdom Metazoa; phylum Mollusca; class Gastropoda; order Stylommatophora; family Ariophantidae; genus Megaustenia; species Megaustenia siamemsis. Next base: position 90,108,716 of record JAVIAB010000139.1, on the reverse strand, counting down.
TATGTATGTATATATTAGTAACCAAATATAATGTCTTTTCTTACATCGAGCCGAACTCCCATCCACTATGGCAACACTTAAGAGTCGTAGACTAAGGTGGCAAACATTCACATTCCCAATCAAATATAGTATAGCGAACTTAAGGACGGAAAGAGACCAAAGTACAGACTAGAGTTGAGATATAAAGATCGAAACCATGAAGAAACTACGCTTTCAATTTTTCTTCATTTTTGAAAACAAATATTGCCTCTGGTGAAATGGAACCCGGGACCTTCTTGTTTAGAGGCCGACTTCTTACGTTGAAACTATCCAGCCCACTACATTTATCATGTAAGTTCATTTTCCATAACTATTACTTTAAATTTTATCATGTAAGTTCATCTTCCATAACTGTTACTTTAAATGTTATCATGTAAGTTCATCTTCCATAACTGTTACTTTAAATGTTATCATGTAAGTTCATCTTCCATAACTGTTACTTTAAATGTTATCATGTAAGTTCATCTTCCATAACTGTTACTTTAAATTTTATCATGTAAGTTCATCTTCCATAACTGTTACTTTAAATGTTATCATGTAAGTTCATCTTCCATAACTGTTACTTCAACTTGTTTTATGTAAGTCTATTTTTCGTGGTAATGAACTCACATCTCTATAACAAAAAATATAAACCAATCCAGTTTCTCTCCAAACTGCACAGACCCATCAGTGAGTAAATCGATATTATCGTCAACAAGCTTGTTTTAACACTCACCTTTCCTTTTCAACATGTCCTGCATTAACCATCAATTGTTGATTAATTTATTTCTTCTTTTGTTCTTTATAAATGAAGCACAATATTACTGAACTCTATTCATCTAAATGTGATCTCAACTGTTATTGTTGCCATCTTTTCGGTGTGTTTCATTTTTATATTTTATTTGTTTTACTTGATGAAGCCTTTTTGCAGAAACGTTGAAGCGTCTTGTCTTTATAGTTTAGCTACCCCATAATATTATATTATTATATATGTTTTTTCACTGTCTTCTGTTTTGCACATTCAGATTTGTCATTTCCCACTGAGTTTTAAATTACTAGACGCGTGAAAGATTTTCTAAAGAGAGCGCTTAGATAGTAACTGAATTCATGGAATAATACGAAAATAAATAACTGAAGTCAAGAATGAATGCTCTGATGAATAACTGCATCGATGAATTAATTAGGGAAGTGATAAATATATATATATATATATATATATATATATATATACATATGCAGACAAGGAAACAACCAGACACATAAATAGATAAATGACTGTAAGATTGAATTGATTAATGACAACACGACGTAATGAATGTGTTGTTAAATTGTGTAACATTTCTAATGATTTACTAAGTGACTGAATGACTGAATATATAATTGAGTAAAAGTAAAGAGCCCCGTCACGCCAAGTGGCGTATCGGGAATATGGTGTTAGTGACCATATATTTTACAGATCTTCGGCACATGATTTTTGGGGTAATGTTGTCAGTATTACACCCATGCCACTTTCTTCTTCTTTTTCTACCTTTTTAGTTCCCAGTGATGCATAGGTGCATAGCATACAGAGGTGCTGATGTTAATAGTGACCACAACCTGTGCATTGGGAAAATAAGATTAAAATTTAGAAGCCAACAGAAGAGGTCAATTACACATAAAATTGATAGTCATAAATTGAAAGATGAAGCCATAAAGGAAAAGTTTAACATAGAACTAAGTAATTGTAGCAAGTGCCGGATTGAAGAAAATGCAAAAACGAGCTTGGATCTCAGACACCACATGGAAATACATCAAAGAAAGAAGAGAAGCGAAGAGAGCCATGACTAATGTAAAGACAGATCTTGGAAAGGTTCTGGCAAAAGCAACATACAAAGAATTAGACAACAAAGTGAAAAGTTCAGCAAGAAGAGATACAAGAGCTTATATAGACAATTTGGCAGAGAAAGCAGAGACAGCTGCAAGTACAGGAGACACCAGAACTCTTTACACTATACAAAAGATGCTGACAAACACCTATACATCCAGTGGAACACCAATTCTAGACAAATCTGGATTAATGCTAACAACAAGCGCAGACATAAAAGCCCGTTGGGCGGAACACTTCCAAGAAATTCTTAACCTGTCCACTACCCCACAGTTTAATAGATTTTGAAGCTGAAACACCAGCAGCAGAATTAGATGTAAATTTAGATGATTTCACCTTGAGCGAAATAGAAACCACCTTAAAGCTTATGACCAATAACAAGGCTGCTGGAGAGAATAAGTTAACAGCTTAGGTCATCAAGGCAATTGATAGCCATAATTTAACACATCTCCAAAAAATGTTCAACATCATTTGGAGAACCGAGAAGACGCCTCATAAATGGAAAAAATGAATCATTGTTAAGATTCCAAAAAGGGCAATCTTAGAGATTGTAACAACTGGAGAGGTGTGACACTTTTGTCAGTTGCCTCAAAGTTATTCTGCAAAATCATCCTAAATAAAATAAAGGATTCAATAGATACAGTAATGCGTGAAGAACAGGCTGGGTTTAGAAAAGGGAGAAGCTGCCTTGACCACATTTTCACTCTACGACTTATATTGGAGGAACACATTGAAAAGCAAAAACCTTTTGTACTTAACTTCATCGACTTCAAAAAAGCATTTGACAGTATTCATAGAGATTCTTTGTGGAAAATTCTGAAGCAACATGGCTTACCATCAACAATCATAAATATTATCAAAGACATGTATGATGGTTACACATGTGCAGTTCGAACAGAGGAAGGACTGAGCGAATGTTTCCCAATAGAAACTGGGGTTAAACAAGGATGTATTTTATCGCCCTTGTTATTTGGAGTTGTTATGGACTTCATAATGAAGAAATGCTGCACTGGTAATGTTATAGTGTGACTCAGTCATGGGCGATAATGGAAGAATAGAAGAATATGACGATAGACAGAAGAATAAAAGAATGAGGCGATGACGATGTGAAGTAGGATAGTTTTAGGCGGCGTAGAAAAGACACTCTTCAGAGGATTAGGAAGGAGACGTTAAGTCTACCCAACTCAGTCGCTGAGTCGTAATCAACTTGAAGATTACCAGTGAAATGCGTACAGGTGGTCAGCCTAAAGCCAGACAGATGTTTGCTCTGGTCGACAAAGTTGCGTAACGCAACGACACGGCCGCTGGTTCCTAGGAAACTCTTATATCGGCAGACGCCTTGAAGTCCAGTGAAGACCTGAGATGAAAGCGGACAACTAAACTGCCCCGCGTAATCAAAAGACCAGGTTATCTTTACGTTCAACAGTGATTACTCTTTGAGTCTCTGAATTGGAAATCGCCTGGAGTTTTAGTTGTTAGGGGACGGACTTAGGAAGATGGACAGGTTCGACAGGACTCCTAAAGTAATAAGACTTTGGAGATAATTAAAAAAGGCGGAGCTAGAGAGATAGTGACGGTCAAGAGACGTAGGTTAGGCCGTATCAGTGGTCGGGGGGGTGTGGTCACCTGGGACTTAAACCCCGAGACCCTGGGAACTAGGGAGATTAGGAGAGGAGAGGCCCAGAATGCTTTTGGGGCGAGGAGCAGTAGCTAGAGAGACTTTTAGCTACACTCGGGCAGACTCAGATATACTCAGCCAGACTCGAGACAATTCGGCCACACTCGGCAGACTGAGCACATTCAGATACTAGTTCCTCAGCACTATCAGAAAGAGACAGGCAGATGTACTTAAGAATACTATACGGAGTATACGGTCAACAAGATAGATAGATAACCACAGATAGAACTTTATGAATACGAAACGGCCACACACAAACGTTATTTGACAATTCATCATCGCCGATAGGCTATGTCAAGTAACACCAATAAAGACCTTGTTTATACTTGTACTAAAAAGATTGATGAGTTATATATGTGTGTCAAATGAAAGTACAAGTAGTAAGGTCAGAAAGAAGCATGAAGAAACCCTGCAACATCCCATTACTTTCTGTTGCCGTGACGCAGGATTTTATTCTTTTAAAGAAGGACCTGGAAGAAAAAAAAAAGTAAGAATTTTCTCTTAACCAACTCTGACGTCCATCTACGCACTTCCAGCGTAAACCTACGCACTTCCAGCGTAAACCTACATACTTACAGCAACGAGTGCCACCGAGCAGCCAAGAAATTATAAGAAAAACACTATATTTACTATACAGAACACATCATTGTAAAAAAAAAACACTAGAGAAGCTGTCAGTTCGTGACTTTTTTACTATTCCGGAGGTGAAAGATTACTTGTGTTTGAAATAAATGTGAAATGCATCGGACAGCAAAGAGAACCTTATGCCTTATGTGAAAACTGATGTCCACGTTGAGAACCTAAGAAAAAAGACTAAGTAGTTAGTTAATTATTGTTTTAAATTAGTATATTATTGTGTAGTTGTTAGGATGTTATAAGGTGTGTTAGGTATTCCATGGACTTCAGAAGCATGTAAGTTGGATTTTTCTTATATATTTTAGAGATGCATATGATATGTTGTAACAAGGTTGTGTGAAGTAAATAAGTTTTTTCTTGAGTGTTAGTGGAAGAAAGTAGAAATTCTTTGACTGATCTAAATAACTTTTGTGTTAATTTATACTTAATTTATAATTAATTAATTAATTATCAAGATGAAGAGAGGCATGACTCCCACGTTGCAGACCCTGCAAGAAATTAGTAGAGTCATCACCGGTTTAGAAAATAGTTTTAGACAGCAAGAAGTGAGTGCCAGTATCTCAAATTACTCTGGCGATCCATCCAAGTTCAGACAATGGATGGCAGAAATTGAAAAGTATGCTCTCATCTTTCCTATAAATGAGGAAGACAAGAAATTAATAGCTTTTAAAACAAGTAGAGGCGAAGTATCTGACTTCATCCAGAGAAGGCTAAAGAATGAACCTTCAAGCACATGGAAGTCCCTCAAGATAGAATTAAAAACTAGGTATGCTGCTGTAGGAGATGCCTACACTGCTTTCATACTTTTGAGGAAGTTTAAACAAGAAAGAGGAGAGACAATAACTGCATACAGTAATAGACTTTTAGAGCTAGCAGAGGAATCTGGTTTAGATACTGACAGTTTTGGTAGACAATTAATAGAGACTTTATAGATGGACTAATATCCACAGATCTAAAACTACACTTAGCGAGGCTGAACCCTGAGACGCTAGATGAAGCGATTAATATCTCTATTAAAGAAATCGGGTTCATGAAGAAATTGAATTTAAACCTACCTGAAGAAAGCCCAACCATCAGTGAATGGTTTAATAAAAGAAAAATAGTAGAAAAGCCTAGGGAAGTTAATCAAGCGAGTAATAGATGGAGAAATAAGGGACGACTAGGTGAAATGAGTAAAGAAATATATGCAGTGAGAAGGGAAACAAGGCATTTTCACGGAAGATTAGCACCCCAGGAATCTAGGTGGAGATGGAATGACAAAAGACAAACTGCTGGACGTAAGAGCTATGAAATAAATAGTGTAGACAGGATTGAAATGAATAAAGTGAAATGGTAAATCAAACTTGTGGACACATCATGTTAACCCAACACCCAGGCGTGGTTGGCAAGATCCCTCTGGAGTCAAAGAGAAGCGCGCAACCAAGCACGTGGATGCGAGAACGACCAAGTGGTCCAAATCAAACGGCCCAAACATCAAGACAAACAGACTGTCTAGCCTGAAACAAAACAAATTAATCAGAAAGGAGAAGGAATTAGAGGGAATGGAACATAATTTAGAAGATAAGTCGAGTCATGCGATCAGCAATAAAAATGAATGTATGTTAGTGAGAATTAAAGAGACTGAGAACAGAATGATCGACAGTGCTACACAAACAGAAGGTACTGATAGAGAAGTATTGGTGACACAGGTTAGCTGCGCACAAACACAGACTGTAGAGGTTAGAGGACAAACTAAACATAACGATAAAATAACACAAACGAGGGAGGTGAAGAAACAATTTAGAGACGCCTGTGTGGCTACAAACATCCTAGAAGATGTGATTTCAAGAAAAGATGCCGAGATAAGAATTATGGAAAAGAGAAGTGAAAGAGATGAGTTGATGCTATTAGAGCTGAAAGACACAGTAGATAGGCTAGAGTGCAAAAACAAGTGTCTAAAAACAAGAATTAAAGAGCTTGAAGCACTTGAAGAACAAAAGGCTGAGACTGACAGACACAGTGTATGTATGAGTCGAGAAGTCGATGAGATGAAAGCACAGAATAGCCAACTTTTAGGTGAAGTCAAAGTGTCCAAGGATTTAGTTGTAACTTTAAGAAAGGAGAAATCAGAAGTAGATGACAAAGTAAAGAACCTAATACGAGAGAAGTCTGACTTAGAGGAAGAGGTAGCGTCTCTAAGGCGAAAGAAAACTACTACAGAAAATTTGAAGAAGGAAAACGAAAAAGGGAAACTTGATAGGATAGAACGCAACAGTGATACAAATAGTGTAGAGGTTGTAAGTAAAAGTGCTGAGAAGAAAATTAACGAACTAGCAGTGTTTCATGCATTAGAGAAAGCAGCTGATAAATATGCGCGTGAAATGGACAAGGAATTAGAGGATATGGCAGATGGGGTAAAAGGTAGCAAGAAACGTCCTGAAACTGACAGATTGCCTACAATACGAGAAAGGAGGGTTGCTGCCATAAATGAAGAGTTTGAAAAGACCCAAATAGAAAAGGCAGAGCAAGTGAAATTTTGGCCATTGGGAACACCAGAACGTGATGCCATTATCGCTGAAAGAAGAAGAAAAGACGATGAAAGAGTCAAAGTAGACCTGCCTTTTGCCATACGATTGGGACGACGGCAAGAGTTTTTTTGACCACCAGAAAGAAATAGATAAAGGTAACAGATTCAGAGAAGATCATAGGTCAGAAAGAGGAGACCTGACAACCACTAGTGATGGAAGAGATAAAGATACAAAAAGAAGAAACATACATATTAAGAATTGTAATTATTTTACTTGTGGATGTTGTAACTAATAAGGTGTAAGAGTCTACTAACTTTGAGACGAATTTTATATGTATAATGTCAGTGTGCACTGAATGATGAGTAGGAGTCTGTAAATGTACTGTTGCCTTAATGAGGAGACAGAACTATATGTATGAAGATGTTAGTGAGTCACCTGAAGTAAACAAACAAAATGGTAACCATGTTTACATCGGTTTAAAAGTTTGAGTAGAGTTAAGAGAACTCAGAATTTACAGAAAATAGAGTATTCATGGAGAGAAAACATAGGGAACTAAGAAGAGTGAGTCAGTGACCCGAGTTGGAGAGACTCTATGAGTTATATAGGAATTCCAAGTGTGGAACAGCATTGTGAGATGTACACATGTGTGTATGAAGTGTGTTGTGGATAGTTTAATGGAAGTCTAGACAGACTAGATTCTGTATCAAATTTAAGTCATAATTTTGATTGCTATGTGTTTTGTGATTACTCTATGCTTCAATGTTCGGTCTGTCCAAGACTGTGGGGTGTATGATTTGAGGAGAAACATGTTGTGAAATGCACATTTTTTAAAATACAATTTTATGAAAATGTAATTATATGTTGACGGGGAGAATTGCCTAAAATTTAGGAATATGCGGGGAGAAGGAACAGATAAGAAGACTGTCGACCCGACATGAGTTGACCAGTAAATTAAGCCTGTGGCTAAGAGATTCTGTAAGAAAGCGTATTGCTATGCAGACAACTTTATTAGCAGTGCCAGAAGAGCACGTGTTCAGGGAGAATAAGAGAACAGAGTAGACGGGTCTTGTTTCTTTTTCAGAACTGGCACAGATATGATGCCGAAGAAAGACTAAACACGTCTTATTAGGCAATTAAGAGAGTACGGTGCGAAGGCCGATCGAGCCTTAAATATTTCAGAATTGATGTTTCCACAAAATGTTTTGTATACATGAGACACATGTCGTGTCGCAAAGATGTTTATTGAATGTCATGATATTGTTGTAGAATTATGAATGTTGTATATGTAAACACCAATTACAGAACCTACCGGTTTAAATTAATAGACGGAAAGAAATGTGGGTTAGACATAGACAAAACAGACGATGACCTCAATTTAGCTGGCCTACATCAGGCTAGGTCCAGAGTGACGTCACGTTAGTCAGAGGCTTCAAAGCAAAACAAAGTGGCATGGCAGAGCGATGTTGTAAGATGATTGTATACATGATGGATTTTTCTTTTGAGATTCCAGTTTATAGATGTTGAATTTGTATTTCTAATTGTTGTAATAATTGATGTACAATGAGAAAAAGGAAATTAGTTAGCCCATTAAGGAAGTAGAAAGAGAGCAGTCACACTATGTTTTTATTTTGAGTTAAATTGATCTATGAATATATCAATTCAACTGAAATGTTGACGGAGATATATGTTATAGTGTGACTCAGTCATGGGCGATAATGGAAGAATAGAAGAATATGACGATAGACAGAAGAATAAAAGAATGAGGCGATGACGATGTGAAGTAGGATAGTTTTTAGGCGGCGTAGAAAAGACACTCTTCAGAGGATTAGGAAGGAGACGTTAAGTCTACCCAACTCAGTCGCTGAGTCGTAATCAACTTGAAGATTACCAGTGAAATGCGTACAGGTGGTCAGCCTAAAGCCAGACAGATGTTTGCTCTGGTCGACAAAGTTGCGTAACGCAACGACACGGCCGCTGGTTCCTAGGAAACTCTTATATCGGCAGACGCCTTGAAGTCCAGTGAAGACCTGAGATGAAAGCGGACAACTAAACTGCCCCGCGTAATCAAAAGACCAGGTTATCTTTACGTTCAACAGTGATTACTCTTTGAGTCTCTGAATTGGAAATCGCCTGGAGTTTTAGTTGTTAGGGGACGGACTTAGGAAGATGGACAGGTTCGACAGGACTCCTAAAGTAATAAGACTTTGGAGATAATTAAAAAAGGCGGAGCTAGAGAGATAGTGACGGTCAAGAGACGTAGGTAGGCCGTATCAGTGGTCGGGGGGGTGTGGTCACCTGGGACTTAAACCCCGAGACCCTGGGAACTAGGGAGATTAGGAGAGGAGAGGCCCAGAATGCTTTTGGGGCGAGGAGCAGTAGCTAGAGAGACTTTTAGCTACACTCGGGCAGACTCAGATATACTCAGCCAGACTCGAGACAATTCAGCCACACTCGGCCAGACTGAGCACATTCAGATACTAGTTCCTCAGCACTATCAGAAAGAGACAGGCAGATGTACTTAAGAATACTATACGGAGTATACGGTCAACAAGATAGATAGATAACCACAGATAGAACTTTATGAATACGAAACGGCCACACACAAACGTTATTTGACAATTCATCATCGCCGATAGGCTATGTCAAGTAACACCAATAAAGACCTTGTTTATACTTGTACTAAAAAGATTGATGAGTTATATATGTGTGTCAAATGAAAGTACAAGTAGTAAGGTCAGAAAGAAGCATGAAGAAACCCTGCAACAGTAATAAAGGCATCGAATGGATACAAGGAGACCATTTGGAGGACCTCGACTTTGCTGATGACATAGTTCTCATCAGCAGTCAGATAAGAACGATGCAGGAAAACACAAATGAACTATCATTAATAGCCAGCAAAATTGGGCTTGAGATCAATCATGAAAAGACTAAAGTCATGAAAAGTTTAATTCCAACAGATGACAAATATACATGGAAAACAAACCAGCAGAAGAGATCGATCACTTTATCTATCTTGGAAGTCACATTGATCGAGAAGGGGATACAAGTAAAGAAATTAGAATCAGAATAGCTAAAGCAGCAATGTCTTTCAGGAGCCTTGAAAAGTTGTGGAAATTAATACTCATCAGCACAAACACAAAACTTAGACTATTCAAATCAAATGTACTATCAACCCTTACGTATGCGTGTGAAAGCTGGAAAACAACAAGAGATATAGAAACAAAGTTGAACGCATTCGAAAATAAATGTCTAAGGAAAATACTTGGTATAGCGTGGAACGAATTCAAAACAAATGAGGAAATTAGAGAAATCGCCTATCAACCACTAATATCCTCAGTAATAAAGAAAAGATGATGGTCATATGTTGGACATGTGATGAGAAGAGATAATAACCGAATAGCAAAGCAAGCCCTCATGTGGGAAACAACAGGAAAGAGAAAAAGATGAAGACCCAGGGAGACACTGAGAAGAACATCGATGAGAGAGGCAAGAGCAGCAGGATTCGGCTCCCTCAATGCGATAGAGCAGCTTGCACAGACAAGAGACAAATGACGAGATTTGATAAAATATCTTTAAAAGAAAACTGCTAGAACAAAAATTCAGATAGGAGAAGAAGTATCTTGGTCTACGCCCTATGGGCCGGCTACGGCTCGAAAGGTCAATAGATAGATAGATGCATAGGTCTTCAACAAACACTTTCCAAGTCGTTCTGTTGTTTGCCAATCTTTTAAGATCATTCCATGTCTTCCCCATCATCTTCATCTCTGCTTCTATCTGTCTTCTCCACGTTCCTTGGTCTTCCTCTTTGTCTTTTCCCCGGGGGTTCCAAAAAAGGGTCCGTGACACTTTACTTTCCCGGAGAAAAGGCCCCATTTAAGGCTGAGTGGACCCGGAAGCCGTCGATCAGGAACGAACCCGGCATCCTGTTCTTTGTAGTCCAGTCCACTAACCACTGAGCGTATCGGGTATATAAATGAGATATACTTATTTTATTTTTAAAATATACTCACGTTTATTGACTGTTTTGATAACCTCACTACTGCCAGACCCCATCTCCACTGTCCCCAGAAACAGCGCTAGTATCACCAGCAGTAACGCCATTCTTGTCCCCTCGTTACGATCGTCAGTGTGCTCAGAACAGAATAATTCACTACAATTTATATACGTTTTTTTACTCAGATTAAAAGAACGGTCAAATAATACAAGCTAATTTACATTTGCTGGATGTTTTATTGGAGGTATTATCAATAGTAAAATCTGGGAGAATTAGAATAAGGGCGGTCTAGAAAATTGGTTTTGAAAATGTATATTTCAATTAGTATTGTAATGACTTCAAGTGATGGGCACGTCACATGTGTCATTACAATATTTAGAAATGATATGACTATTTATATCAATTTCTCTTATACCGGATGTAAATATGTAAATTGTTTCTTGAAGATGTACACCTTATTTGAACATTTACAAGTCGCTGATGTTTGTTTAAAAAATACGAGGTAAAAGAGGCAGAGGCAGATCAACACTCCATGGACGAGTAACATCAAAAGATGGACAAATCAGCCTATGACAACCTGCACCATCAAAGCAAGAGACAGAGCAGAATGGCGCTCCATGGTAGCCAACCTTCATTGCGGAGAAGGCACTCGATGATGATGATGATGATGTTTGTTTAAGTTCTCTTTTTTGTGCACCGTTCTCAATTAAAAATTATTCCCCTGGAGTGTCACGATGCTAAAGGGCTGAAACACTTGCTCGACGGGTCCCCTTCTGATGATTAGACTGCCTGCTGCTGCGAAGCTCTTCATAAAGTGTTTCATATAACTTTAATATGCTGAATAAGATGAGCTAGAGTTCTTTGCTAAAATAAAAAAAAATAAAAATAAAAATAAAAATCAATTTTGCTCATGTCGATGATCCAAATCTATTTTCAACATTTCCAAATGATTTGGTAGATAGTGTCAAAGGTTCATTGTGTACAAAAATAGCAACGAATATTTTGACTTTTCAATGATTTTTTTTTTTTTTTGGTAGTAGGCTGTTTATTGACATCTAGATTGACTTTTAATAATTGTTTCATTTGACGACATAATGGCACATCTAAAAGTCTGGCAATGTTTATGGTGAAACATGTTCTTAATCTATTTCCACTCACTCCAATGTTGTTCAACATGTTCTGAATCCCAATCCCATTCTCTCCAATGTTGTTAAACATGTTCTGAATCCCAATCCCATTCTCTCCGATGTTGTTAAACATGTTCTGAATCCCAGTCCACTTTCTCCAATGTTGTTAAACATGTTCTGAATCCCAGTCCCACTTTCTCCAATGTTGTTAAACATGTTCTGAATCCCAGTCCCACTCTTTCCGATGTTGTTAAACATGTTCTGAATCCCAGTCCCACTCTTTCCGATGTTGTTAAACATGTTCTGAATCCCAGTCCCACTTTCTCCAATGTTGTTAAACATGTTCTGAATCCCAATCCCATTCTCTCCGATGTTGTTAAACATGTTCTGAATCCCAGTCCCACTCTCTTCGATGTTGTTCATGTTCTTAAACTATTTCCACTTTCTCCGATGTTGTTCAACATGTTCTGAATCCCTGTCCTACTCTCTCCGATGTTGTTCAACATGTTCTAAATCTATTTCAGCTCTCTCCGATGTTGTTCAACATGTTCTAAATCTATTTCCACTCTCTCCGATGTTGTTCAACATGTTCTAAATCTATTTCCACTCTCTCCGATGTTGTTCAACATGTTCTAAATCTATTTCCACTCTCTCCGATGTTTTTCAACATGCTCTGAATCCCATTTCCACTCTCTCCAAAGTTGTTCAACATGCTCTGAATCCCATTTCCACTATCTTCAATGTTGTTCAACATGTCCTGAATCTATTTCAGCTCTCTCCGATGTTGCTCAACATGTTCGAAATCTATTTCAGCTCTCTCCGATGTTCTTCAACATGTTCTGAATCCCATTTCCAGTCTCTCCGACGTTGTTCAACATGTTCTGAATCCCATTTCCAGTCTCTCCAACGTTGTTCAACATGTTCTGAATTTATTTCAGCTCTCTTTGATGTTGTTCAACATATTCTGAATCCCATTTCCACTCTCATCAATGTTGTTCAACATGTTCTGATCCCATTTCCACTCTCTCCAATGTTCTTCAACATGTTCTGAATCCCATTTCCACTCTCTCCAAAGTTGTTCAACATTTTCTGAATCCCATTTCCACTCTCTTCAATGTTGTTCAACATTTTCTGAATCCCATTTCCACTCTCTTCAATGTTGTTCAACATGTTCTGAATCACATTTCCACTCTCTCCGATTTTCTTCAACATTTTCTGAATCCCATTTCCACTCTCTTCAATGTTGTTCAACATTTTCTGAATCCCATTTCCACTCTCTTCAATGTTGTTCAACATTTTCTGAATCCCATTTCCACTCTCTTCAATGTTTGTTCAACATTTTCTGAATCCCATTTCCACTCTCTTCAATGTTGTTCAACATTTTCTGAATCCCATTTCCACTCTCTTCAATGTTGTTCAACATTTTCTGAATCCCATTTCCACTCTCTTCAATGTTGTTCAACATTTTCTGAATCCCATTTCCACTCTCTTCAATGTTGTTCAACATGTTTCTGAATCACATTTCCACTCTCTCCGATTTTCTTCAACATTTTCTGAATCCCATTTCCACTCTCTTCAATGTTGTTCAACATTTTCTGAATCCCATTTCCACTCTCTTCAATGTTGTTCAACATTTTCTGAATCCCATTTCCACTCTCTTCAATGTTGTTCAACATTTTCTGAATCCCATTTCCACTCTCTTCAATGTTGTTCAACATTTTCTGAATCCCATTTCCACTCTCTTCAATGTTGTTCAACATGTTCTGAATCCCATTTCCACTCTCTTCAATGTTGTTCAACATTTTCTGAATCCCATTTCCACTCTCTTCAATGTTGTTCAACATTTTCTGAATCCCATTTCCACTCTCTTCAATGTTGTTCAACATTTTCTGAATCCCATTTCCACTCTCTTCAATGTTGTTCAACATTTTCTGAATCCCATTTCCACTCTCTTCAATGTTGTTCAACATTTTCTGAATCCCATTTCCACTCTCTTCAATGTTGTTCAACATGATCTGAAACCCCATTTCCACTCTCTCCGATGTTCTTCAACATTCTCTGAATCCTATTTCCACTCTCTCCAAAATTGTTCAACATTTTCTGAATCCTATTTCCACTCTCTTCAATGTTGTTCAACATGTTCTGAATCCCATTTCCACTCTCTCTAATGTTGTTCAACATGTTCTGAATCCCATTTCCACTCTCTCCGATTTTCTTCAACATGCTCTGAATTCCATTTCCACTCTCTTCAATGTTGTTCAACATTTTCTGAATCCCATTTCCACTCTCTTCAATGTTGTTCAACATTTTCTGAATCCCATTTCCACTCTCTTCAATGTTGTTCAACATGATCTGAACCCCATTTCCACTCTCTCCGATGTTCTTCAACATTCTCTGAATCCTATTTCCACTCTCTCCAAAATGTTCAACATTTTCTGAATCCTATTTCCACTCTCTTCAATGTTGTTCAACATGTTCTGAATCCCATTTCCACTCTCTCTAATGTTGTTCAACATGTTCTGAATCCCATTTCCACTCTCTCCGATTTTCTTCACATGCTCTGAATTCCATTTCCACTCTCTTCAATGTTGTTCAACATGTTATGAATCTATTTCATCTCTCTCTGATGTTGTTCAACAACCGTCGAACCGAATGTATATGAAACCGTCCACCGAGGGACACCTGAGCAAGTGGCTACCAAGTCGAAAAATTAGAAAAAGTTATATTAATGCAATAATTCAGTCTCTGAAGATTTCACTAGAGATATAATGCTTGTTTGAAAAAAGGAAAAAATAAAAGAAGGGAAATATACAATTTTAAAAATTAGTAGCAGACAAGAAAAACGAAATGTTACAAATGATGTTGCATGAAAATAAAACATTTGTTAGTTACTGATGTTAGCTCTTCCGGTGTCATGGCGACTACGTGTTGTCGTTTTTATAATTCGGCTCTTGCTGAGATATTTAAATGATTTACGCGACAGTCTAGTTGTGAAATTATGTGTTGCTATTCCCCGTTTGGTGTATGTTTTACTTCTGACTGGAGGATGGACTGTGAACTTTATCGATATTTAAGTGGAATATGATTTATTCTTCTTTTGTGTCGTGTGTTCGAAGTGGAATATGATTTATTCTTCTTTTGTGTCGTGTGTTCGCGGTTCGATAGGCAAGCACATGGTTCGACAACAATGTCGTCGGTAGTCGAGTGTGTTCATCCCATATGTGAAAAGTCTGCGACGGTGGAAGGGGGGGGGAGAATTTGAAATAATCAATGGCCCAGAAAGCTAAAACAGCAAAGTGTGTGTTACACATGAGGCATATTCAGAACACGAAAGGCGAATATGGCAGACCACCGTGAAAGAAATTGGAGCCTCATCAAGTAACAATCCAAAGAAAGCCAAGGAGAGAAGCCATATTCAGCATGAGAACATTGATTGAAGAGTACACAGAAGTAAACAAACCAATATATGCCTGCTTTATAGACTACATCAAAGCTTTTGATAGAATACACCATAACCAACTTATAGACTGCCTAAAGGATATAAATCTGGACGACGCACATACGACTAATATGTAATTTGTACTGGGAGCAAACAGCAATAATAAGATAAAGCAAGGAGAACTCTACACCCATGGACATAAAAAGAGGAGTAAGACAAGGATGCATCCTATCACCAAGCTTGTTCAATCTATACACTGAGAAAATCTTTAAAACATCTCAGAGATACCAGGCCTAAACATTAATGGAAAGATAACCAATAACCTAAGATATGCTGATGATACTGTTCTACAAGCAGAAAATCATAAAGATCTATAATTGCTTAAGGTGATAAACATAACAAGCAAAAAATATGTACTAGAAATGAATATCAAAAAGACTAAAACTGTGATCATAAACAAAGAAAATTCTCAAGACCTACAATT
Organism: Megaustenia siamemsis; assembly: GCA_032433765.1. Lineage (NCBI taxonomy): Eukaryota > Metazoa > Mollusca > Gastropoda > Stylommatophora > Ariophantidae > Megaustenia > Megaustenia siamemsis. Next base: position 90,092,969 of record JAVIAB010000139.1, on the reverse strand, counting down.
AAATATCACAGTTGAGGGAATACATCTGGAGACAGTCCAGAGTTACAACTACCTGGGACATACTATACCAATGATGGAAAATGCAAAACTGAAATAACAAAAGAATAGGTATGGCAAAAAGTAATTTTAATGCCATGAAAAATATAATAACAACAAAACAAATATCAGCAGGGCTGAAACTAAGAATGGCAAAATGTTGCATCTTCTCAATATTCCTGTATAGTGCAGAAACATGGAAATTAGACCAGAAAACAGAACAGAAAATTGAAGCCTTTGAAATGTGGATTTATAGAAGACTAGGTAGAATTGGATGGAAACAAAAGATAACAAACGATAAGTTTTAAAACAACTGAAAATAAAAAGAGAACTACTAAATACAATTAAGACAAGACAAATGAAATTTTTGGGGCATGTTAAAAGACACAACAGCCTACTAAAAGTAATATTGGAAGGAAAAATACAAGGTAAAAGAGGCAGAGGCAGACCAAGACTAACATGGACGAGTAACATCAAAAGATGGACAAGTCAATCTATGACAGCCTGCACCATCAAAGCAAGAAACTGAGTAGAATGGCGATCCATGGTAGTCAACCTTCGTTGCGGAGAAGGCACACGATGATGATGATGATAATGTTAGCTCACGTGATAAATTTGTTATCAATTAATTAACGATGCTATTGATATACAAACATACCTGCATACGTTTCCAGCTCAGCGAACAAATATCGTATTTTTAGAATGCGATCGCATACTAACAAAGCTGGATGTAAACACTTTCATGAGTGATACGTGTGTTATTGTGTTACTTATTCTATTGCTTCATAAACTTATAAAAACATAAATGTCACTGAATCATATAAATTGATCATTATTGGCCATCACTTTCGCCATAAACTATCCACATAGTTTCAACGTGGGTTCTAATCGAAACAAGGATTATTATATTTTATATGAAATAGGTCCATATCATTATTGTCAACGTCAGGAGAAAATAATCATCATTGTGTGGCTTTGTAATTTGAAGAGACAGATGGAATGTATTGTTTTAACTGGAAGCATTGAAGAGAAATAAGATATAAAGCGAGTGAGAGAACTAACACAATAGAGTTTTAGAGAATAGTTTGGTTTGAAGTCAGTAACATATAGGAGCCAGTAGTGGGGTGTAGTTTACATTCTAATGTATGATGACAGCTTTACAAAAAAGGCACACACACACAAAATACTGATGTTTCGGCCCACAACCTTCTTCTGAAAAGGCTTCCTCTGAAGAAGGCAACAGGCCGTAACGTCAGTAGTTTGTTGTATTCCTTTTTTATGAATCTGTTTCCATACCTTGAAGTGTACAATACACCCCACTACTGGCTCCTTGGACTACAAAGGACAAGAGGTAGGGTTAAATCCCAACCGACGGCTTCCGGGTTCTCCAGCCTTTAATGGGGACCGGATTATTTTCTGGGAAAGTGAAGCGGCACGGGCGTAATACCGACCACATTACCCCAAAAATCATGTGCCGAAGGTCTGTGAAATTTATGGTCACTAACACCACATTCCCTATACGCCACTTGGCGTGACGGGGATACTCTACATTACTTTTATTTTACTGGCTCCTTGATACCAGCTTTACCGCAGCACTTCAATTATTTGTCTGTTCCCTGACAGAAAAGAAAAACTAAAGGAGAGGTAGACAATTGCAGTCAGAATATTCGTCAAATCGATCGTGTGGTTATGAAGGCCCAGACCACAGTCAGGAGAGAAAAGGATGGAGCTACTGTTAACTACCATGCATGTCGCAAGAGGCGACTAAGGAAGTTGATGGTCAAACGGATCCGCCGCTGCTATATAATTCATGCTTTTGACCTGAAGCTATTATCTGTGCTTTTGGTGTTGTGTGGCGGGCGTACTTCATCCTGGGGAACGTGTTGAGGAGTGGATCTCATCAATATGGAGTTGTCGAATAAAGATGACATGTCGACTAAACTAAATTAAGGAGGGGATCTGACCACTATGGAGTTGTCGAATAAAGATGACATGTCGACTAAACTAAACTAAGGACGGGATCTGATCACTATGGAGTTGTGGAATAAAGATGGCTTGTCAACTAAACTAAACTAAGGACGGGATCTGATCACTATGGAGTTGTCGAATAAAGATGACATGTCGACTAAACTAAACTAAGGACGGGATCTGATCACTATGGAGTTGAATAAAGATGACATATCGACTAAACTAAACTAAGGAGGGGATCTGACCACTATGGAGTTGTCGAATAAAGATGACTTGTCAACTAAACAATATGGAGTTGTCGAATAAAGATGACATGTCGACTAAACAATATGGAGTTGTCGAATAAAGATGACATGTCGACTAAACAATATGGAGTTGTCGAATAAAGATGACATGTCGACTAAACAATATGGAGTTGTCGAATAAAGATGACTTGTCACTAAACAATATGGAGTTGTCGAATAAAGATGACATGTCGACTAAACTAAACTAAGGACGGATCTGATCACTATGGAGTTGTGGAATAAAGATGGCTTGTCAACTAAACTAAACTAAGGACGGGATCTGATCACTATGGAGTTGTCGAATAAAGATGGCTTGTCAACTAAACAATATGGAGTTGTCGAATAAAGATGGCTTGTCGACTAAACTAAACTAAGGACGGGATCTGATCAATATGGAGTTGTGGAATAAAGATGGCTTGTCAACTAAACAATATGGAGTTGTCGAATAAAGATGACATGTCGACTAAACTAAACTAAGGACGGGATCTGATCAATATGGAGTTGTGGAATAAAGATGGCTTGTCAACTAAACAATATGGAGTTGTCGAATAAAGATGACATGTCGACTAAACTAAACTAAGGACGGGATCTGATCACTATGGAGTTGTGGAATAAAGATGGCTTGTCGACTAAACTAAACTAAGGAGGGGATCTGATCAATAAAGAGTTGTGGAATAAAGATGACTTGTCGACTAAACTAAACTAAGGAGGGATCTGATCAATATGGAGTTGTCGAATAAAGATGGCTTGTCGACTAAACTAAACTAAGGAGGGGATCTGATCAATATGGAGTTGTCGAATAAAGATGACTTGTCGACTAAACTAAACTAAGGAGGGGATCTGATCAATATGGAGTTGTCGAATAAAGATGGCTTGTCGACTAAACTAAACTAAGGAGGGGATCTGATCAATATGGAGTTGTCGAATAAAGATGGCTTGTCGACTAAACTAAACTAAGGAGGGGATCTGATCAATATGGAGTTGTCAAATAAAGATGACATGTCGACTAAACTAAACTAAGGAGGGGATCTGATCAATATGGAGTTGTCGAATAAAGATAGCTAGTCGACTAAACTAAACTAAGGAGGGATCTGACCACTATGGTGTTTAATAAAGATGACATGTCAACTAAAGTAAACTAAGGAGGGGATCTGATCAATATGGAGTTGTCGAATAAAGATAGCTAGTCGACTAAACTAAACTAAGGAGGGATCTGACCACTATGGTGTTTAATAAAGATGACATGTCGACTAAAGTAAACTAAGGAGGGGATCTGACCACTTTGGTGTTTAATAAAGATGACCTGTCGACTAACGTAAATTCATGGCATAAAACAATTTTCGACAGAATTAAAATGAGCAGTTCCAATAAAACGCTGAGCTTGTCCCGGCTTTTACCCACAGGATCACAGATACTGTACTCACAAAAGAACACACACCTGTACTCCTATCATCGAGTGCCGTCTCCGCATCGAAGGTTGCCTACCTTGGAGCACCATCCCGCTCTGTCTCTTGTTTTGATGGTGCAGGTTGTCATAGGCTGACTTGTCGATCTTTTGATGTTACTCGTCCATGTTAGTCTTGTCAACAACTGTTTTCCATGCCCTGACAGCAAGCTATCCAGTATTTTCTCTCTTTGTCGTCCGCGATCTCTCTTTCCTTTTATTTTGCCAGTTGTAACCAAGTATTCCAATTTTCTTCTTCTCTCATGATGTGCCAGAAAAATGTTGATTATTTCTTTCTGATGTTTTTCAGGAGTTCCTTTTTTTGTGTTGGCCTGAGAAATCCCATCTCTGTGGCATCTAATCGTCTTTTCATTTGTTTATCTACTGTCCATGATTCGCTTCCATATTTCAGAATTGGTTCTATATATCACCGATGAACTCTCTTTCTCACTTCTACTGACATAGATTTGTTGCATAAGATATTTTTCATTTTCTGAAATGCTATTTTGGCCTGAGCTATTCTGCTTTTTATTTCTGTATTTACACTAACTAACAGTATTATACTTACAAAATTATACTAACAAAATTATACTAACAAAATGTTATTAACAAAGTTAGATTAACAAAATTAGACTAACAACAACGTGTCACTGGTGAAATGATTCTGCAGGTTATAAAGAAGTTAAGTAAGTTAAGCAGGTAAGTAAAGAAGTTGTTAGTCTAACTACTCAATCTTTTGAGGCTCTCATGATAAGCGTGGCAGGTGACGGTGGTTCTCTTCATTGCTCCTTTGACATGTCCATGACGCATGTAACCGCCACACGACCGACTACCGACTGTCGTGTTGGAATTTGATCATGGAGAATTTTTTCTTGCAGATACTGATGAGATTGAAGGACACTTAGCTGCAATCTCACAGCTTCGCAAAGACACTGCACTCTAGTTGTTGCAAAGATCTGTTTACTTTTCCTCCCTGGCAACACACCAATGACACTACCATGTTTAAATAGTAGGACGTCAGGAGGGTATCCAGGTTGGTTCAAGCAATGGTTAAAGAATTAGGATAAAATGCTCCATGTTGGAGCTAATAATGTAAAAAATAAAGAGCCCCGTCACTCCAAGTGGCGTATAAGGAATATGGCGTTAGTGACTATAATTTTTACAGAACTTCCGCATATGATTTTTGGGGTAATGTGGTCGGTATTACGCCCGGGTCGCTTTACTTTCCCAGAAAAACATCTGGTACCAATTTAAGGCTGGGTGAACCCGGAAACCGAGGTTGGGATCGAACCCAACCCCTTGTCCTTTGTAAAGAATATACAGCAGGGCTATATTGCTCCAGGTAGGGGACAAATAATATATATGAATAAGTCTGCTGCAAAAGATAATGTTGAAGGATGATGAATAATTGTTAATAGAGCTCGGATGTAAGATTGTGTGGGGTATTGATTAGATCGGCTAATGAGTAATGTCTGTGTTTAACACGGAATCTGCCTCCCCGCCAGAGTTGAAGTTAATTATTGTCCAGGAATTTCCGCCTGATATAATAATATAGCCCCGCTTACAAACCGGAAATTATTTGCATCAAATTACTCACCCTACATTAAGACAAAATTGCACTATTTAAAAAGCAGTCAAGAATATATATATAAATATATATATATAATCATAAAATGGCCTATACCATAGATAATTAGGTACCGTGTTTGTTATATAAAGATGACTACTTTAAAGATTACTTGATTTTGAGGATAACTCTGCGACCATTGTGCCACACTAGAGTTCCACCGTTAAATTCTCGTGAATATGAATAAGCTAACGCCGACAGAACGACACGGCCGATGAACATCCATCATTCATCTAATGATTTCTGGTGTGGTCTACAAAGCAACAAAAATCTGTCGAGAAATATATTATATACCCTGAGACACGACCAATCACATGCAACATACCCACCAATAATCTTCTACATTCATAAATCAGAGCCTGACTTGAGAAAACTAAGTAAAGTTTATAATAACGACACTCCACTGGAAATTATAGATTGATTTGAATCGGCTCGTCTCGTGGCTAGGCAATGGTGCTGGAAATATTGATGTATCAAGCTGTTCGATGGTTTCTGAACTTATTGATCTGGTATGATGTGGTGTTATGACCACCGTAGAGCAACGGGTAGTTCTTTGAAATGCTATGCTCATTCTGTACGGTATGAACTCGATGGACAGCCCATAATCTCACCAGCATTAAAAGAGTACTGGACTTATCAGGTAAAGTAAGGAGACCCGACATGGCAGGTTCTACTACATACGGAAACCATCCAAATCACCATCGTATTCTACCATATACAAACAGTGGAGTCCTGTTATTGAGTCTCTTCTTCTACTTCCACCTTTTTTAGCTCCCAGTGGAGCATAGGTCTTCAACAAACACTTTCCAAGTCGTTCTGTTTTTTGCCATTCTTTTAAGATCCTTCCATGTCTTCCGCATCATCTTCATCTCTGCTTCTATCTGTCTTCTCCAAGAATTCCTTGGTCTTCCTCTTTGTCTTTTCCCCTGGGGATTCCAAAAAAGGGCCTGTTGTGTAATACTCTCAGTTGGCTTCCGTAGTGTGTGTCCTATCCAGCGCCATGGTCTTCGCTGTATATCTGTATCCACTGGTATTTGACTGGTACATTTCCATAATTCTATTTTAGTGAATTTGCCCTGCCATTTCCATCCTTTTATTCTGTGTAAGCATCCATTAATGAAAATCTGTATCTTCATGATTGTCACGATTTGTTGATGGCCAATGATTGAGTGGTGAGTTAAAAAAGCAACAATATTATTAATATAATTTATTTGACAATCATTTTAATTGGTGTTATGCTTGTATGGTCATGTTGTAAATATGTAGAGTTTTAAAATTCACAATGTAGAAGCCTGCTTGATGAAAACGTTCCTGTGAGGCTGACACAATGTCAAGGCCTTAGCATTTCTTGGAAACGAGTAGCGAGCCACCTGGCCGGATTTCACCATCTTCAGGACAGAAACGAGCGCTGTGGATAAGAAAAAAAATGAGCAGATGTTCGCAGTGGGTAGTGGACAATATAGATGCACAATTTATAATGAGCAGGTGTTCGCAGTGGGTAATGGACAATAGAGATGTACAATTTATAATGAGCAGATGTTCGCAGTGGGTAATGGACAATAGAGATGTACACTTTATAATGAGCAGATGATCGCAGTGGGTAATGGACAATAGGGATGTACAATTTATAATGAACAGATGTTCGCAGTGGGTAACGGACAATAGGGATGTACAATTTATAATGAGCAGATTGGACTTAATACAAAGAGCCGAGTAAAGTGAGAAAAGTAAGAGAGGTATATAGAAGAGAGAAGATAGAAATGAGGTAGACAAAAAAAATAGGAATGATGACACAGGAAAATTTAAGAAGGAAATTGAAGACAAGAGTATATAAAAGAACGAAGTTAATAAATGAAAGAGCATTGCAACAGACAAAGAAAACGTTGGAGTTGGTGAGAGAGAGAAAGGGAGAGGAAAAGAGATAAAAGCACGGGAATAGAAAGTGCGGGAATAGAAAGTTGGTAAATGTAAAAATAGAAGGAATTGTTGCATGATCGCATGCAACACAACTGTTTATTGTGGCATAAATGTATCAAGTTCGTGCATTAGAAATGCAACAACGTTTGTGCGGAAATACGGGTATGTTGCATTGCTCTCTGTGTTGTAACTTACTAGAAGTGGATCCAGGTTTGAGACACGTCAAGAAAACATAATAATTTGAATTGCATTTTTTTATTTTTTTTTCCTCGCACGCCAGCTTTTACCTCTGACGAAGTCCCTATTTAGTAGGAACTGAATTTTGCGCGTTAATACATTTTTCCCTGGCAGCCGTGTGCACAGGGGTCCCTCACCGTACAGGCAGATAACTCCAACTTCGGAGGTACTCATCTTTTTTCCGTCGATGAGTAATTGATGTAATTACTGATCGCGATGTCTGTGTCTCCCGCAAGGTGCTCATCGCGATGTCTGTGTCTCCCGCAAAGGGCTCATCACGATAACTGTGTCTGACGCAAGCTGCTCATCGTGATGTCTGTGTCTCCCGCAAGGTGCTCATCGCGATGCCAGTGTCTCTCGCCAGGTGCTCATCGCGATGTCTGTGTCTCCCGCAGCTGCTCATCGCGATAACTGTGTCTGTCATAAGCTGCTCATCGCGCTGTCTGTGTCTCCAGCAAGCTGCTCATCGCGATGTCTGTGTCTCCCTCAAGCAGCTCATCGCGATGTCTGTGTCTCCCGCAAGCTGCTCATAGCGATGTCTGTTTTCTGTTAAAATTAATACAGTCTTCCATGTGTACCATAACATCTCCTACCGTTGCTTCCGAATATTAAAACTTTCAAGGGGATGCTGCTACGATCATCTGCAAGCTTTCCAAGTTTCTTTATTAACTAATGAAGGATTTACTCAAGAGTGCCTTCAAATATGAATGTGTCTATACATTACATTGCAATTCTCTTAGAAAATGTTTGTGTTTCTAAGTTACTGCAAAAACTTCTTTGATGAATCTACAATATGAAATAAATGTTGTAAAAAGAGTAAAATAAACAGAAACAGCATAATGACATAGGGTGACAAGTATTATAATATGCTGAAGCACCTGAATAACGCAGCACTTGACAGATCCATTAACAGTGTCAAATGTAAAGATAAGTGTTTACTCCACAAAGTCGCCAAATCCACATATGTCCATCAGTAAAGGAGATGTTGAATATGCTCTCGTTTGTGAATAGGAGAGCATTCCACTGTAGTCTAGTCCATCTGACATGTTGCCCTGGTCATTGCAGGCGATGCTGACGATGCCTGTGAGTCAAGTTAGGCCCAACATAAGGTCGTCCTGCAGTAAGGCCTCTATCTCTGAATCGTCCTATGACTGTCATTCTAGAGATTTGCCTGCGTGCACCCACTATTGTTCTTGTTGTTTGACTTGTCCACGTCTACCCACTATTGTTCTTGTTGCTTGACTTGTCCCACATCTACCCACTATTGTTCTTGTTGTTTGACTTGTCCACATCTACCCACTATTGTTCTTGCTGTTTGACGTGTCCACGACTACCCACTATTGTTCTTATTGTTTGACTTGTCCACGACTACCCACTATTGTTCTTGCTGTTTGACTTGTCCACGTCTACCCACTATTGTTCTTATTGTTTGACTTGTCCACGTCTACCCACTATTGTTCTTGCTGTTTGACTTGTCCACGACTACCCACTATTGTTCTTGCTGTTTGACGTGTCCACGACTACCCACTTTTCTTATTGCTGTTTGACTTGTCCACATCTACCCACTATTGTTCTTGCTGTTTGACCTGTCCACATCTACCCACTATTGTTCTTGTTGTTTGACTTGTCCACATCTACCCACTATTGTTATTGTTGTTTGACTTGTCCACGACTACCCACTATTGTTCTTGCTATTTGACTTGCCCACGTCTACCCACTATTGTTCTTGTTTGACTTTGTCCAGGTCTACTCACTATTTTTCTTGTTGTTTGACTTGTCCACATCTACCCACTATTGTTCTTGTTTGACTTTGTCCGGTCTACTCACTATTTTTCTTGTTGTTTGACTTGTCCACGACTACCCACTATTGTTCTTGCTATTTGACTTGCCCACGTCTACCCACTATTGTTCTTGTTTGACTTTGTCCAGGTCTACTCACTATTTTTCTTGTTGTTTGACTTGTCCACATCTACCCACTATTGTTCTTGCTATTTGACTTGCCCACGTCTACCCACTATTGTTCTTGTTTTTTGACTTGCCCACGTCTACCCACTATTGTTCTTGTTGTTTGACTTGTCCACATCTACCCACTATTGTTATTGTTGTTTGACTTGTCCACATCTACCCACTATTGTTCTTGTTGTTTGACTTGCCCACGTCTACCCACTATTGTTCTTGTTGTTTGACTTTGTCCACGTCTACTCACTATTGTTCTTGTTGTTTGACTTGTCCACATCTACCCACTATTGTTCTTGTTGTTTGACTTGCCCACGTCTACCCACTATTGTTCTTGTTTTTTGACTTGCCCACGTCTACCCACTATTGTTCTTGTTGTTTGACTTGCCCACGTCTACCCACTAATGTTCTTGTTTTTTGACTTGTCCACGTCTACCCACTATTGTTCTTGTTTTTTGACTTGTCCACATCTACCCACTATTGTTCTTGTTGTTTGATTTGCCCACATCTACCCACTATTGTTCTTGTTGTTTGACTTGCCCACATCTACCCACTATTGTTCTTGTTGTTTGACTTGTCCACATCTACCCACTATTGTTCTTGTTGTTTGACTTGTCCACATCTACCCACTATTGTTCTTGTTGTTTGACTTGTCCACATCTACCCACTATTGTTCTTGTTGTTTGACTTGCTCACGTCTACCCACTATTGTTCTTGTTTTTTGACTTGCCCACGTCACCCACTATTGTTCTTGCTGTTTGACTTGTCCACGTCTACCCACTATTGTTCTTGCTGTTTGACTTGCCCACGTCTACCCACTATTGTTCTTGCCATTTGACTTGCCGGCAGAGAACAATTTCTTAGGTTGCTCAGGACAATATGACGATCTTGCGCAGGGAAAGTAACTCGCGGTTGACCACTCTGAAGAAGTCTATCACGGTTACTCCCAGTGGTTCGGTAACGTTCATTCAGACATACAATAAGTGTGTGGTGGCAATCCACCCTCCTGGCAATTGCCCGAGAGCTCATTACAGTCTCCAACACACCAATGTCTCGGTAGCGGTCGTTTTCAGATTGTCTTGACATTTCAATCAGATGTGCTGGACGTTTTGTTTCAACTACCTTTTTCTACCGAGTAAACAGCCACAACGTGAAGATCGTATCATAGCTATTAAGAATTGTGTTGCATGTGTAACTTTCATTGTTTTCATGTTGTCAGTACAAATACCCGTGGGTTGAATCGTGCACTTTTTTTTATTAACTTCCTACCTCATGACAAACACGGGGAAAATCTATTCCCACACTCAAATTTACATTTGACACTCTGTTCCTGGGTCTGTAAAGTGTGTTATTAATGTACTTCAGCATATTTAAAAAAAAGATTACACTAACGTTTAAGCTATTGCAAAAAATTAAAACAAAAAATAGTGAAGGAAAGGTCATTACGTACTCGACACCAGCTTCTTCTCTGAAGATGTCGATCTCTTCCAGAAACAGGCTTTTGTTTGATTGGTCAAAAAGATTCCATGGAAGTAAATCTGTAAGAGATGACGCAAGCTTCCATTTCAAGGTCACAGTCTGGACATTCCCAACATCTTGGGGCAGCTTGACATTGAACCTATATCTCTGCCCAGGTTGATATGTCACAGGTTTGTCGCTAACAACAGATTTAAAACTGAATTAAAATTAAATTTTAAATGGACAAATAATTCATAAAACAACACCAACAGAGATGTCATTAAAAATATAGTTTATCATATTTGGCAAACTAAGAAATGAAAAGGAAAACAATATTTTTGAAAATATTATCAGTGAAGAAAATTAAGATTCTAGTGAACTCATAAATGTCAAGGAAGGACCCAAAAAAATACGAAACAACCGCATATGCAACATAGATAAAAGAATATTTCGACGACCTATTGAACATGGCACCAACTACCTATAGAGCAACAAAAATCACACACAATGCACAAACACTAACCTATGACGAAAGAAGTTTATAGTCTATAAGTAGAAATAATAGAAATAGCAGCAGCAGGAGAAACGTGAGTTACATGGCTGCACAGAATATTCAATACAGCAAGGCACCAACAGGGGAGCCGCGATAGCTCAGTGGTTAGTGGACTGGACTACAAAGGACAAGAGTTAGGGTTCGATCCCAACCGACAGCTTCCGGGTTCACCCAGCCTTAAATGGATACTGGATTTTTTCTGGGAAAGTAAATCAGCATGGACGTAATACCGACCACATTACTTCAAAAATCATGCGCTGAAGTTCTGTAAAAATGTATGGTCACTAACACCATATTTCCTTTACGCCACTTGGCGTGACGGGGGTTCTTTACCTTTTACTATGGCACCAACAAGAAGCACCAGAATACTGGACAACAGGTAACCATCGTACCAATATGGAAAAAAGAAATGTAGCAAGAGAGACTACAACTATATAGAGGTATCTCACTTCTCAACCCAGTAGGAAAGTTATACGCCACATTATGGGAGAAAAAGACTCAGACCAATTATAGAACTACATATAAGAGATTATCAAATGGGGTTCCGAAAAAAATAAAGGAGCTTCTTTAACTTCTCTTACTGACGCACCATTCACCATAAAATAGTTAGTAGAAAACACGATAGAACACAATCAAAACTTGTTATCAGCTTTCATTGACCAAAAAATGTATTCGATCAAGTAAACAGAGAACAACTATAGGAGATGCTAACAACATACGGAGTAAGCCAACATCTATCAACCTATGTAAGTCTCTACATCAACATCTATCGACCTATTTAAGTCTCTACATCAGCAGCAGTTGCACAAAGCAAACAGCAGCTGGCTTGATTTTGCCATAATGTATTTTTAGAATTGTCTAAAGAGTGGACCAGTGCATGTTGTCGGATACCGTTTTGAGAACTATCTTTATTGCTTTATTCCATTACTGAGGTCTGGCGGGGAACACATAGGACAGGAGAATAAAGTCGATTCTCATGAGCAGTCGCCACGAGATGCGATGTCTCAGTTTTTTTTTGGTTTATATTTGTTTCTTCCATCCACGATTAAAAAAAAAAAAAAACGAGATATCGATTCGGTCGCCCACTCTCCTTTGGAAGTTACACAATTACAAAACAAATAGAAATTATTGATATGTTTTTAGTATTGGAGTATTACACAACATGCCCTTTTTTGGAATCCCCAGTGAAAAGACAAAGAGGAAGACCAAGAAATTCTTGGAGAAGACAGGCAGAAGCAGAGATGAATATGATGGGGAATGCATGGAATGATCTTAAAAGAATGGCAAGAAATAGAACGACTTGGAAAGTGTTTGTTGAAAACCTATGCTCCACAGGGAGTTGAAAGGTAGAAGAAGAAGAATGTTTTTAGTGTAAAACACTGAACACCGACTAGCAACAGGAAAGATTCCCCCCCCACCCCCCACCCCCCCCCCCCAAAAAAAATTGTAAAGACAAGCAAAGATAACAATGTGTTTGAAATAACAATGTTATGAACAAAAAATGGAGGCCATGTGAAAAGCCTAAAGACAGGCGATCATAAAAAAGATTGATAATATTAAAAGACTTTTCGCATGTCAATGATTATACTTGCCACATGTCTTCGATTGTCACTGACCTGGTTAAGCTGACCTGGTTAAATGAAAGCCCATTGATAACCAGATCGACTGTTCCCCGCTGTTGTGTTCCAAATCTAGAAGATAGTTTGACAGTCACAATAAAGTGGTATCCTACAGACAAAAAGACGAAATAGTAGGGATGAACACTACATCTAAAGTGGTATCTAATTAAAACAAAAAAACATAAAATAGTAGGAGTAAACACTACATCTAAAGTGGTATCTAATTAAAACAAAAAAGACTAAATAGTAGGAGTAAACACTACATTTAAAGTGGTATCTAATTAAAACAAAAAAGACTAAATAGTAGGAATAAACACTATAGTTTGTATCCTTTGGCGACTTGACAGGTGGTTTGTTGAAAGCAATTATGAAATCAGTAGTTTGGTAAAAATGTACAAAATCACAGTTTTAAGATGTATGAAATCTCAATCTACAGATAGGGAATGAAATCACAGTTTTAAGATGTAAGTGGCAGCAGGAGGTCTACGGCTGGGAGTCATGACCCAGGCGGGCCCACATCCCTTAGAGTGTCAATAAGCTAAAGGGCCGAAACTCTTGCTCGACGGGGTCTACTTCTGATGATCAGATTGCCTCCTGTCGTGGAGATCTGTATAAAGAGTCTCCTATTACTACAGAGAACTTGTTGCTAAAAAAGTATTATTTAATTTGTTTATCAATTAAATTAAAACGACAAGATGGTCTACAGGAGGAGGATGATTACCCAGAGTGCATCTAGATATGGGTTTCTTCTGATGATCAGATTGTCTCCTGCTGCGCAGCTCTGTATAAAGAGATTTCTATTTTTGATCGTCTAACACTAGTGAAAGCATTTAGACGTAACTGATGTCCATGTTTCACTACTCGGTCACGGCGGTAAGACTAAATACTTGCTGCTGTCTTCCATTATTTAGCTCCCAGTGGAGCATAGGTCTTCAACATTTTCCAAGTCATTCTGTTTTTTTGCCATTCTTTTAAGATCATTCCATGTCTTCCCCATCATCTTCATCTCTGCTTCTATCTGTCTTCTCCAAGAAGTCCTTGGTCTTCCTCTTTGTCTTTTCCCCTGGGATTCATAAAAAGGGCCTGCTATGTAATACTCAATGGGAAGCAGTAGGACCGAGACTAATGAGAGCAACATTTAAAACAACCAAAAACAAAATAAAATTACACATTATACAATGCTATGCACCAACCAACGATGATTTAGTTAAAGATGATTTCTATAAACAGCTTCCTGCTGTTGGGACCAATTAACCTTAACTAATGTAGATGTTTCACCAAATAGCTATGGCAAAGATCTCGAAATGTGTAGCTGTTGAGAGTAGTAAAATAATCCCACAAAAAAGACATCCAGTGAACAAATCAGTATTTTTAGATATAATGAAGATAATGAGGACAATGTATTTCATTGATAACAAATTCAATATCACAACTAGAACACATGTAAATAATAAAAAGCTCCATTGGCCTTCAAGTCTTGAAAGCTAAAGCTCATTTCCATCAAATGAAAATGAACAATATAATTTGAAAAATATCTCACGGCAAAATGGTGGTCTGCCTCCGGTTGTGAGGTAATATTTGATTGGATAACCGGGTGATGGTTCAACCTTCTTGGCGTGAAAACCCATCTTTTGACATCCCCATTTACCGCAGGAGTGACAACGATTGTTCTGAAAATTGTAATACATATTGCTTAACTGAAAGTAACAATAGTGTTGATTTTTTAACTTAAAGTAACAAAAGTGTTGATTGTTTAACATAAAGTAACAATAGTGTTAAATGTTTAACTTAAATTAACAATAGTGTTGATTGTTTAACTTAAAGTTACAAAAATGTTGATTGTTTAACTGAAAGTTACAAAAATGTTGATCGTTTAACTTAAATTTATAATTGTAATGGATATTTATCCCATGTTACTACTTATTCTTAAATATTAACAGTAATTACAGGACATATTATGTTTTACAAATGATTGCAGTAAATGCTACTTTCTTGCTATTATAACATACATATATGCAATGTTTATTTATTCTTGTTAAGATAGTTGACATAATAGCGCTCACAAGAACCTACAAAAGACAGTATAACAATTTACCACTAATGTTTTAATAACTCCCCACAAAACAGTATACCAATTTACCAGGAATACCATAACAACTCACCACAAACAGTATACCAATTTACCAGGAATACCATAACAACTCACCATAAACAGTATACCAATTTATCAGGAATACCATAACAACTCACCACAAACAGTATACCAATTTACCACGAATACTATAACAACTCACAAAAAACAGTATACCAATTTACCACGAATACCATAACAACTCACAAAAAAACAGTAAAACAATTTACCTCGAATACTATAACAACTCACAAAAAAACAGTATAACAATTTACCACAAATACCATAACAACTCACCACAAAGTCTTGCTCACTGTCACAAGGATAAGCCAAATACGGGCAAGGGGAGTTAATGCTTTCATTAAAAAACTTAACTGCCCTCATGTGACTACAAGCCAGTGTTTCACCAAGAACTGGGGACACACAGCGGCAGATTGACATTTTTCTACACAAAGTTATTTTACAACAAACATTTATATGAGTATTATTGTTCGCTTAATCGTTCTTATAAATCAAAAATGATCTATAGGGAGAAGATATATACATTTATAGGTAGCTGAGTTGGCCTTATGCTCTAGCGTTTGGTAGAGATACACGCCCATCTTTCGTGATAGCAAAGTCCAAAATATTTAATCATTCCTGCACCTTCTTATCAAATGACTTATTACTTGAATTATATTTCATGAGGCCCATCCTCTTCATATTTTATACAACTTAGACTTGAGATGTTAGTCTTTATCTTGTCTATCGACAACGGTTCTCATTTTTTTTGCCAGGGCCGCAAGTCTGTTACATCATGATACCGCAGCAAGCACAGAGTAGGCAGTGACTAGGGCATTCATATGGTTAGAGCCACAAGACTACACCCACGCCTGCATACTAATTGATTCGATGAGCATGATAAGAACAGTAGAGGCGTGCTCTGTACGTATGCAATGGGTAGAGTCATTGCAGAAGTAATAAATATGTAAGGGTCAGCATAGTCAACGTCTCTGGACATGCGGGAGTACGTGGAAATGAAAGAGCGGACAGGTTGGCTAGCTTCGCTGTTGCTGAAGAAGGTCAACCAATTAATAGGGAGGACGTCATCATTTCCCCTGATGATGTGGGAAGGGCACAGGACTTCGACAACTATGAGTCCACGTCACTCCTTCGGAGATGGGAGTTAAGATGGGCACAGCCAGAAACTAGAAACTTAGTGAGTGCATAAGATGACTTACCTACCAACACAGACTGGAGTCGTCAGTCGCTGGACGCTACGGGACTTGCTGAGGAAAGAGGGGGATCTAAGCACCTATGAGCATGTTTGGAGTGCAATTACGACGACCCGCAAATAACTCAATAACTCAATAACCACAACAACTCAAAGAAGTATTCGTGTTGCCTGTTCCGTAAATGCAGTTGACAAAGTCGACCTCCGTGCAGGTCCTATTTTCTTGCACTGACAACGATTTATTACATTTGCAGTGAGTGATAGTAAACGAACTGAATCTATCTCATCTACACTATGAAAAATAGTGTATTGATTGAATTTATATCGTCTATATTGAGTTCTTCAAATGTATTAACACTTACCTAAGATTGTGAAAGCTGGAAAACATCAAAGAGAGTGTGAACAAACTAAACACTTTTGATGACATATGGCTAAGAAAAATACTCTTGTGTACAATGGAATGAATTCAAGACTAATATAGAGAAAAGAGAAAAGGCCATACAACGAAAGATCTCATCTACAATTAATGAAAGAAGATTGACATATGTTGGACACGTGCTGAGAAGGGACAACAAGAGGATTACAAAACATGCTCTTCTATGGGAAACACTAGGATGCAGAAAAATAGGAAGACCTAAAGAGACACTTAAAAGAACACTAATAAGAGAAGCAAAGTTGGCACACATAAACTCATTAGATAAGACCGAATATCTCGCCCAAAGTAGTGATGGGTGGCGAAAAACAGTACAAACCCTTTGGGACGTCTAACAGCGAGGGGAAAAACCAAGATCAAGAATAATGAGCGATAGTGTTCTGACTGAGCTTATATTGTCTACAGTCAGAGATAGTGGTACTGACTGAGCTTATATTGTCTACAGTGAGATATAGTGGTACTGACTGAGCTTATATTGTCTACAGTGAGATATAGTGGTACTGACTGAGCTTATATTGTCTACAGTCAGAGATAGTGGTACTGACTGAGCTTATATTGTCTACAGTCAGAGATAGTGGTACTGACTGAGCTTATATTGTCTACAGTGAGATATAGTGGTTCTGACTGAGCTTATATTGTCTACAGTGAGATATAGTGGTACTGACTGAGCTTATATTGTCTACAGTGAGATATAGTGGTACTGACTGAGCTTATATTGTCTACAGTGAGATATAGTGGTACTGACTGAGCTTATATTGTCTACAGTGAGAGATAGTGGTACTGACTGATCTTATATTGTCTACAGTGAGCGATAGTGGTACTGACTGAGTTTATATTGTCTACAGTGACAGATAGTGGTACTGACTGAGCTTATATTGTCTACAGTGAGCGATAGAGATACTGACTGAGCTTATATTGTCTAGAGTGAGATATAGTGGTACTGACTGATCTTATATTGTCTACAGTGAGAGATATTGGTACTGACTGATCTTATATTGTCCACAGTGAGCGATAGTGGTACTGACTGAGTTTATATTGTCTAGAGTGAGCAATAGTGGTACTGACTGAGCTTATATTGTCTAGAGTGAGCGATAGTGATACTGACTGAGCTTATATTGTCTAGAGTGAGCAATAGTGGTACTGACTGAGCTTATATTGTCTAGAGTCAGCGATAGTGGTACTGACTGAGCTTATATTGTCTACAGTGAGATATAGTGGTACTGACTGAGCTTATATTGTCTAGAGTGAGCGATAGTGGTACTGACAGAGCTTATATTGTCTAGAGTGAGCGACAGTGGTACTGACTGAGCTTATATTGTCTAGAATGAGCGATAGTGGTACTGACTGGGCTTATGTTGTCTAGAGTGAGCAATAGTGGTACTGACTGATATTATATTGTCTAGAGTGAGCAATAGTGGTACTGACTGAGCTTATATTGTCTAGAGAGAGAAATAGTGGTACTGACTGAGCTTATGTTGTCTAGAGTGAGCAATAGTGGTACTGACTGATCTTATATTGTCTTGAGTGAGCAATAGTGGTACTGACTGAGCTTATATTGTCTAGAGTGAGCAATAGTGGTACTGACTGAGCTTATATTGTCTAGAGTGAGCGATAGTAATACTGACTGAGCTTATATTGTCTAGAGTGAGCAATAGTGGTACTGACTGAGCTTATATTGTCTAGAGTCAGCGATAGTGGTACTGACTGAGCTTATATTGTCTAGAGTGAGCGATAGTGGTACTGACTGGGCTTATATTGTCTAGAGTGAGCAATAGTGGTACTGACTGAGCTTATATTGTCTAGAGTGAGCGACAGTGGTACTGACTGAGCTTATATTGTCTAGAGTGAGCAAAAGTGGTACTGACTGAGCTTATATTGTCTACAGTGAGATATAGTGGTACTGACTGAGCTTATATTGTCTAGAGTGAGCGATAGTGGTACTGACTGAGCTTATATTGTCTAGAGTGAGCAAAAGTGGTACTGACTGAGCTTATATTGTCTACAGTGAGCGATAGTGATACTGACTGAGCTTATATTGTCTACAGAGAACAATAGTGGTACTGGCTGAGCTTATATTGTCTACAGTGAGCAATAGTGGTACTGACTGAGCTTATATTGTCTACAGAGAGCAATAGTGGTACTGACTGAGCTTATATTGTCTACAGTGAGAAATAGTGGTACTGACTGAGCTTATATTGTCTACAGTGAGAGATAGTGGTACTGACTGAGCTTATATTGTCTACAGTGAGAGATAGCGATACTGACTTAGCTTATATTGTCTACAGTGAGAGATAGTAATACTGACTGAGCTTATATTGTCTACAGTGAGCGATAGTGGTACTGACTGAGCTTATATTGTCTAGAGTGAGAGATAATGGTACTGACTGAGCTTATATTGTCTACAGTGAGAGATAGTAATACTGACTGAGCTTATATTGTCAACAGTGAGAGATAGTGATACTGACTGAGCTTATATTGTCAACAGTGAGCGATAGTGGTACTAACGAGGCTTATATTGTCTACAGTGAGCAATAGTAATACTGACTGAGCTTATATTGTCTAAACCATGCATGGCAATATAAAAAAGGCCCTTGGACCAAAAATAACAAAATTAGCCCCCCTAAAATCCAAGTTTGGAGAACCTATTACTGACAGGGGACAACAAATGCAAAGATGGGTTGAACACTACTCTAATCTATACAGTGACGACAGACCAGCAAACACAGCTCTAGCACAATCAATACCCAAATATCCTACAATGTTTGAACTGGATGTTGAGCCTACTATGAACGAACTTGCTGACGCTATAAATGCCCTCTCAAGAGGAAAAGCTGCAGGAAATGACAACATTCCCACAGATGTACTAAAGGACAACCTAAGCGTACTACTTCCACACCTATACAAACTGCTAATTAAATGCTGGAGAAACGGAGAAATACCTCATGATATGAGAAATGCCAAGATTATAACGCTGTACAAGAATAAGGAGACAGGGGCGACTGCAACAATTACAGAGGCATTTCTCTCCTTAGCACAACAGGCAAAGCTTTTGCTAGAGTCGTACTTAATCGCCTGCATAGACTTGCAGAACGGGTGCTTCCCGAGTCCCAATGCGGTTTCAGACCGGGAGATCAACCATAGATATGATCTTCACTCTTAGACATCTGCAGGAAAAATGTCGGGAACAAAATATGCCGCTCTATATTGCCTTTGTGGATCTCACAAAGGCATTCGACACAGTAAACAGAGATGGTCTCTACAAGGTGTTAGAAGGCATAGGCTGCCCTCCTAAATTACTTAGGCTGATAATTTCCTTCCATGAAGACATGACTGGCAAAGTCCATTTTGATGGGAGTCCATCAGAGAATTTCAAAGTCAACAAAGGAGTGAAACAGGGATGTGTCCTCGCCCCCACCCTTTTTGGTATATTTTTTGCTGCCCTCCTAAATTACACCTTCGAAAACAGCTCAGGAGATATTTACATTCGCACTAGACCAGATGACTCACTGTTCAACCTAGCACGACTAAGAGCAAAAACCAAAACAAATGTTGCCCTACTTAAAGAATTTTTATTTGCTGACGATGCAGCCCTAGTCGCTCATAGTGAGGCCACCCTACAGTCGCTGATCAACAACCTGGATAAATCATGCGACCTTTTTTCACTGTCAATTAATGTTCAGAAGACAGTAATACTAAATCAAGGTGACTTCAAACCTCTATCTATTACTCTAAAGACTGCCCACTAGAATCAGTACAGAAATTTACATATCTTGGATCCACAGTTACGCAAACCATCTCTCTTGATGAAGAAATAAACTGTCGAATTGGTAAGGCAGCTACGACCTTCGGCAAACTCACAAAAAGGGCATGGAACAACACGAAACTAACTCAAAAGACTAAACTCCTAATATATCAAACATGTGTGCTTAGCACACTACTATATGGATCCGAAACCTGGACAACATACTCAAACCAGGAAAAAAGACTAAATGTCTTCCACATGCGATGTCTCCGCAAAATATGCACATCAAATGGCAGGACAAAATAACCAACTTAACTGTCCTGCAACGTGCTAAGACCCTAACAATCATGTCGATGCTCAGAAGTCGAAGGCTAAGATGGCTGGGGCATGTCCAACGGATGGAAGAAAAACGCATTCCTAGGCAAATACTATATGGCGAGCTAAAACACGGAAAACGACAAATCGGCAGACCTAAACTACGATATAGAGATATCTGCAAATCATCTCTGAAAGACTTCTCCATCTGTGAAAACGACTGGCAACATCTGGCAAGTGATCGCACATCATGGAGAGCATGTATAAGGAACGGTATAACACCATTTGAGACTGTTCTAAGACAGGACTTAGAAGAGAAGAGACTCATGAAAAAGGATGGTAAACCCTGTGGACCAGCGAGCCTGACTTGCTCATTATGTGACCGCGTGTGTTTGTCAACATTGGTATAGAATTAGCCACGAGAGAAGCTGTTCGGCAAAAACAATACCTCAAAAAAATACGCAATAGCCTCCACTAGACCGTCTGACATGACGAAAAGGGCCATATATATATATATATATATATATTATATTGTCTAGAGTGAGCGATAGTGGTACTGACTGAGCTTATATTGTCTACAGTGAGCAATAGTAATACTGACTGAGCCTATATAGTATACAGTGAGCGATAGTGGTACTGACTAAACTTATATTGTTTACAGTGAGCAATAGTGGTACTGACTGAGCTTATATTGTCTACAGTCAGAGATAGTGGTACTGACTGAGCTTATATTGTCTACAGTGATCGATAGCGGTACTGACTGAGCTTATATTGTCTACAGTCAGAGATAGTGGTACTGACTGAGCTTATATTGTCTACAGTGAGAGATAGTGGTACTGACTGAGCTTATATTGTCTACAGTGAGAGATAGCGATACTGACTGAGCTTATATTGTCTAGAGTGAGAGATAGTGGTACTGACTGAGCTTATATTGTCTACAGTGAGAGATAGTGATACTGACTGAGCTTATATTGTCTACAGTGAGAGATAGTGATACTGACTGAGCTTATATTGTCAACAGTGAGAGATAGTGATACTGACTGAGCTTATATTGTCAACAGTTTGAGATAGTGGTACTAACTGAGCTTATATTGTCTAGAGTGAGATATAGTGATACTGACTGAGCTTATATTGTCTACAGTGAGCGATAGCGGTACTGACTGAGCTTATATTGTCTATAGTGAGAGATAGTGATACTGACTGAGCTTATATTGTCTACAGTGAGCGATAGCGGTACTGACTGAACTTTTATTGTCTACAGTGAGAGATAGTGATACTGACTGAGCTTATATTGTCTACAGTGAGCGATAGTGGTACTGACTGAGCTTATATTGTTTACAGTGAGCAATAGTGGTACTGACTGATCTTATATTGTCAACAGTGAGCGATAGTGGTACTGACTGAGCTTATATTGTCTACAGTGAGCGATAGTGGTACTGACTGAGCTTATATTGTCTACAGTGAGCGATAGTGGTACTGACTGAGCTTATATTGTCTACAGTGAGCGATAGTGGTACTGACTGAGCTTATATTGTCTACAGTGAGCAATAGTGGTACTGACTGAGCTTATATTGTCTACAGTGAGCGATAGTGGTACTGACTGAGCTTATATTGTCTACAGTGAGTGATAGTGGTACTGACTGAGCTTATATTGTTTGCAGTGAGCGATAGTGGTTCTAACTGATTTTATATAAGGTAAAATACAATATAGCTGACTTTGTATAATATACAGTGTATGGTAGTAGTACTAGCTGACTATATAATGAACACCGATGTGCTACCATTATAACCGTCCGATACTTGCCACACAAATCGAAATATTCCGCAACAATATCCCCTTTCACGTATCTCAATTAAGGTCTTGACGTCTAAATCATGTAGCATACCAAACAATGCAACTAATGACGTCTGGATTATTGACAACACCTTCGTTGTGTCAAACAAAGAGCGTTCCAAAACTGAATACGTACAACAAAGAAGAGCACACACTGTAAATATATAAATGATTCATCCACGTCTTAAAGCACGTGAGTAATGAGGTTTTATTACCCATTTTGTTCAATGACCAAATATATATTTTATGTTTTGATCGTGTTTCGATATTCCGATTGTTTACGATGAATGATGATTTAGTATGATGGAGAACGGATAGCTGTGTTCACTTTCTGTGCGGTTTCGCCTTATGTCTTTTGGCGTGTGCTTATACTGCTATGATGGGAACTTCAGTTGCCTTTCTTTGTTTGGAAGATAAAATAGTAATTCGGATGGTTGCGCTGGCAAGGGTGGTTGAGTAATTACGGATTTTGATTCGTTTGCAGTGTTACCGGGGCCTTCCATAACCATATTTTGTGAAAAACCCGGAACCATCTGGTCAGTATCGACTGCCTTAACTTCTCAGCCATTACATCATAATAACATAGCTTAAAGTATTTTTTAAATAAGTGAAAATTAGGAAATGGTTTATAATAAACAACACAACTTTACAACTCTCAATTTGTTCAGTAACTCCTTCTATTCCAATTCTCATCATTAATATTGCATTAGAGATAAGATCAGAATTGAAGAACTGAGAAACAAAATCTATAAATAATGCCCGTCATAGAATGCATAAAAAAACAACAAATGAAATGGTTCGGCGAAGTTATAAAACAGAAGATCCAAACACAACACAACAACCCCTAATAAACGTTGCGAGAACTCCTGACTCATATGTTGACTACGATAAAGGTGGATTGATGGAATATTAAGAAGGAGAGAAGTTAAGAAAGATCAATACATGTGAGATGCGATGCTAGAGAAAAGTAACAAACAACACAAGAAGAGACAGAATACCAAATGAAACCATAAGAAAAATGGTAGGAACAAAACCCTGCCAAGAATATATAGAACAACAACTTAAATGGTTTGGCCACCTGGTCAGAATGAATCCTTATCAATCACCATCAAGGCGTTCTTTTCAAGAATGCACGGAAAAAGACCAAGAGGAAGACCCAGAAGAAGATGGATACTTGCAGTGACAGAGACATGTACAACAAAGGAAAATCACTAATTAGACAGTCCGAGCAGCTCAAGAACGACATATGATATAAACCACGACACCTTTTAGGTATCTGTGAAAGAGAAAAGAAGAAGAAGGAGAAGATGGAATATTAGAAACACTAGGAAACATAACAGAGGCCAACAGAACAGCAAAAGAACGCAAATTGTATTTTCTGCGACGCTGAAAGGCAAATAAGGAAAAAAACAAAGAAAGAAAAAAAGGAGGAAAGAAAGAAAGAAAGAAGGAAATTTATCTTGCTTTGTATCACTAATCGAAAATACTTACATGTTATTAAGTCAAGATTGAAAAACTTCAGTAAGGGATTTTCTCCACAGGATGGTTGTTGACGCCCCAGGTTAGGAAAAAAATCTAAATGGCCGCTTAATGTCCTCGTACCAAGGCCTGCAACGAAGGAAATATTTTCTTTTGCTAAACATCGCACAATCGTTCTCTCTTTTCTGCTTTTGAAATATTCAAGATGAAAAAATAGCTCTCAAACTTCAGTTGCTTAGTGTTTAGTGAATTGAACTAATAAGGACTGGTCCATGTCGAGTTTGGTCGACGGCTTTCTGGATCATCCAGCTTTAAATGGAGCGCGGATTTTTAGGAAAGAAAGACGTCACTGGTGTAGTGCCCATCACATTTTCCATATCAACGATATTCCGAAGGTAAAAAAAAAAGTAAAGTACCCCGTCACGCCAAGTGACGTATAGGGAAATATGGTGTTAGTGACCCTATATTTTACAGACCTTCAGCACATGATTTTTGGGGTAATATGGTCGGTATTACGCCCGTGCTGCTTTACTTTCCCAGAAAAAAATCCGGTACCCATTTAAGGCTGGGTGAACCCGGAAGCCGTCGGTTGGGATCGAACCCTACCCCTTGTATTCCAGTTCACTAACCACTGAGCTATCGCGGCTCCCGATATTCTGAAGGGCTGTAAATAAATATTGACACTGACACAATATTCCCTGTACACCGTAATGTATTGGCGTAACGGGGTCTTTGTTTCTTTCTTCCGTAAATTTTGAAAATATATTTCCAGTTTGAAACTAACTACATTTACGACCCCCCGCCATCAATTTCCTAAAATCATAAAAACCGTCATGTTGAAACGTTTCTGTAGAGTTAACCAAAACTTGTCCAAGTAGAAAACAAACTAAAAGTAAAACCCTTGATAATTTCCGTCTCCAACTCTTGCGACCCTATACTTCATGGAATGCTAAACCTAAATCTAAGTAATCTATGAGATCTCGTGGGTGTCTAATATCCTTGTTTGTCTACTGACGAAGGCTAGGTAGTAGAAACGTTTAACTCATCTTTTCCATTATTTCGTAAAGCACTATCATACAGTTGTGTATGTTTACATTCCTTACTCTGTCTTGCTTTACCACAGCGTGGCATTACACTGCATATTAATTATACAAGTTTATTTATCTCTCTTTGTGTTCTATAGAGAGAGATGATAACGTCATGGGACGCACCAAAATGGGAGCTTATTTATGTTCGGGCTATGGACTAAGCAATGTTTACATTGAACAACACGATATATGTTATTGCTGCGAGTTGGCAGATTTTTGAAGATGTTTTCAAGGGTTTGAACATAAATTTTTGTTCACAGTTCGTTAACCTTCGCTGTAGATAAAGTCGTTAATTCGATGGCTTCGTTTCAGACGTTTGGTAGCTAAGGACCTGGCTTGTGCAACGGATGGCATTGGCGGGGATCATTTTGAATCTATGAAGTGGGCTCATTGTGTGTTTAACTCAAAAGCATATGTGCTTTTTAACCAAAGACCTTTTTTGGGGGACTCAATGAAGATATCCCCGATGGAAGAATAAATTGTACTATTGGTCCCATAAATGATTCGCTTCCAGAGGTTTATGATGTAAACAAAGCAGTTTTGTCGTTGCAGGTGAGTGGTGTCCACACCTATGGTTGGTCGGGATTGTGTGGCAGCAGCAGCTTTATAGCGAACACAGAGGGCATCATGGGATTGTGCTGTTCTGAGACAGCTATGCAATGCTACCCTAGAATTGTCTTTAATGGGATTGCTGTGACCACGGACCACTCTCCATGTGTGTGCCACGTGTTTACACCCCAGAAAGAGATACTGAGTGTAACAACATCATGTGCCGTCTGTAATATTAATGACCACAGACCAGGAGCCTCCAGTATGATTGATACAACTGTTGCACCAAGCATTTCATCAGCAGAGCCATATCTATGGAATGTTAATCTGACATTGTTCTTGAATGATGTCCATGTTAATGAGACATCGGAATCGTGTGGCGGCAGCTACAAGAAGGGAGCGGAGAACATCATCAATTTCTGCTGCTATAGAGGAGACTTGCCTTGCTGTCCCAGAATTGCCTTAAATGGGATCACTGTAGTTGAAAACTTCTCCTCTTGTGTAAACAACACATTCACATCTAGGAGTGAATCAGTGAAGGTCACAAAATCATATTCTCTCTGTGGTTTTGCTAACTACAGGTCATGTGGCTTCTGTTGGATTGGAAATGATAACTTACCACCACTGTGTGTCTATATGTTTGTAATTGAAGTCATCAATGACGGCCTAACATCATCAAGTGCTATGACGATCATCATTTTCGGGAGGACGTGAACTCCCATGGTATATGGTGGATAGGCGGCAGGAACCATTGAAGGCTATGTCTGAAAAGTGTTCCTTCTTGCAGTTTCCTCATATTCCAGGTCCGGCTTGTTGCAGGAGCAACTAAGTTAAGTGCTCTGTGCACACCGTGAGCTGTGTGTCTCATCCGTTTTGATCCTGCTTCGATATCTCGCTTGTTTACGATGAATGATGATATCGTATGACAGGGAACAGTTGGATGTGTTCACTTTCTGCGCGGTTTCGCCTTATGTCTTTTGGCGTGTGCTGAGACTGCTACGATGGGGACTACAGTTGCCTTTCTTTGTTTGGGAGATGAGTTAGTAGTTCGGATGATTCCACTGGCATGGGCGGTTGAGCAGTTATGGATTTTAATTCGTTTGCTGTGATACCGAGGCCTTCCATAATCAATAACCAATAATAATCTATAGAGAGAATGTTGCAAAATCGAAAGAAATCGAGCAGATTGTTCAAGGGAAATAATCATATCTGGACCTAATAACGATGCCATCTCATAAGTTGTGATCCTTAAGTAGAAACGTGGATCATTCATGAATGCAATGAGAAAAGAAAGCAGAAATCTTCAATGACAACAACAAAGGTAATGCAAACGACAAACCTTAGATATTTATGAAACGTGATTAATCCTGTGAGAAATAAAGAGACTAACAAAGAATGTGGTAAAGCGAACCAAGTGACTGGTCAATTGATTTCAATATTACAGATCAAACATGTAACATCTAATACATAGAGGGCGCTATCTCCGAGCACTATGACTTCCGCACTCTGTGCCGCCTTCGGCCTGAGAGTGAAAATAAAGGAAATGAAATATTATATCATTTAGTTGATAGTTAATAAATCATCGACTACTCCCATGGGATTTTGCCGACCTGTGGAAGGCGTTGCCTATGTGGTGGCCGAATAATGATTGGCAGCTACGTGGAGTCATAAGTGAGAACAGGACCCCGTATTTTGAAAAAAAAAAGGTGATAGAAGCTGCCCTGAAAAGGACACACTTTCGTGCAATGATAAATGGTTTATATTATGGTGTGATATGATTAGTGAAAGATGTTATAATTTATAAATGGCTTACCGTATGGTGTTAAACGAAGGATTAGTCTTATGAGGTTAAATGTTAAATTGATTATGGTATGGCTCGAGAAGTTACATGGTTGATCTCAAGAATTATTTTACTTTAGTATGCAGTGTGATAGCTATTTTATTACATCAATAAAATATATACATTAATAAATAAATTTCAAAGATGATATTGTGTATCACAAGGTCGCTGGGTGAATCGTTGGTCTCGAGGGAAAACGCCGGCTTAGAGACAGAGAGGTTGTGGGTTCAAATCCCGGCTACCCGGTTGGGATTTTTATTTATGATTTCTCTCTGCAGCAACCACCCCTGGTCTCAGCAGCGAGGCCCGGCTTGGAGCGTCAATTACTCATCGACGGAAAAAATATGAGTACCTCCGAAGCCGGAGTTATCTGCTTGTGCGGCGAGGGACCCCTGTGCACACAGCTGCCAGGGAAAAAAAGCGGATTAACACGCACAATTCAGTTCCTAGTCTCTAGGGACTTCGTCAGAGCTTAGTGTTTCGCTGATGACCGAAATAAAAGAAAAAGAAAAAAAACAAGGAAAAAAAAAAAAACAAGGTCGCCTTCGCTTACTGTGATTTGATTATTATTTATTTTTTTATCGCATAAGCGATTCACCTACAATTTCTGCCAGCTCTCGCTGCTTTCTAATATATGACAAAATCCGCACTCGTCCACTCCTCGGTGTTGTCAGCCCAGATCTTCCAGTGTACCTTTACGTTGAGCACTCTCACCTACCACAATTCCCTTGCATGATCGTCTTTGCCAGCCCCGTCTCTGTGATGAGAAGATTGTCTTGTTGACAGATGTTATTATGAGATTCTGTATCGCTTAACTTTATTTATAATGTCACTTGATGGAAACAGATGCAGATGGCTGATCTTCTAATGTAGTAGTAGTAGCCTCCGTCAGTCATAGATGACTATAGTAGCCTCCATCACTCATAGTTGACTGTAGTTGCCTTCGTCAGTCACAGTTGACTGTGGTAGCCTCCGTCAATCATAGCCGACTACAGATTTTCCAGCGCCTCTAGAAATGCTATTCTTTTTTCCTTTTCTTCTCTTTCGCCGTGTATTCTCTTTGTCTATGAATCTGTCTGCTTCTTGTTTGAGTTGGAGCTTTAGAGTGTGTTTCCAAAGATTGCGGTGTGCTGCTGTTTATGTCCAGGCTACAGGGGTTATGTTCAGTGTCTTCAAATGTAAAGTAATAAATAATTTATAAAATGCTGTGAAATGATAAACGGTTTACCAAAATGCAGAAAATATTTAGTGTCAGTATGAATGACGTCCACAAACATGGCATCCGTCTCGTCCAGTCTCACTCGCTTGTCTGTGTCCTCAAAGTAGGGGCCTGCAGGGTCGAGACCTGGATCGGTGGATAAGTCAAATCAGGTCAGTTAATCTCAAACATAAAGTAGACATCAAATATGTATACAGAAATACAAGAGCCAGCAATCTCATAAAACAGTATCAAGTAAAGTGAATCTCGCGTTGATATCGTGGCAGTCTCCAGTAATAATGGATGGAAGTCAATGTAAGGATGATCTCCCTAACCTGGCATAATAAAATGTACACATAATTATCTTTCTTTACTGGAAATGCAGAAAGAATAACGGGAATGTTCTAAATAGTCCCAAGCAGAAATAAAGCTGTTTACCAGGATGAGACAATCTTCTTCTTGTGGTCGTAATAAGGAGGGAGCAACTGGTACATATTGTGACAACAGGGAATAGTGTATAGAGGGAAATACAGAGGAAACAGAAGATAATTTAAGAGAGTGGTTTTGTAGTTAGCTGGTACAGAACTGGTAGACAATTATTGAGAGAGATGTTGTAGAGAAACATGATCATCTACGCCAGCATGCAAGGTACACGAAGATGATGATTATCTCACGATGGCAACATGATAGTCTCAGAAGACGGGAGCTCAGCGCTGTGTGAGTAAGATCTCATGTTTATTTACCCACATAGTAAAGTACCCCGGTCACGCCAAGTGGCGTATAGGGAAATATGGTGTTAGTGACTATACATTTTACAGACCGCCGGCACATGATTTTTGGGGTAATGTGGTCGGTATTACGCCCGTGCCACTTTACTTTCCCAGAAAAACAAAATCCGGTACCCATTAAAGGTTGGGTGAACCGGAGGCCGTCGATTGGGATCGAACCCTACCTCTTGTCCTTTGTAGTCCAGTTCACTAACCACTGAGCTATCGCGGCTCCCCACTTACCCACATACTTGCACATTTATTTACCTCAAGGTAGCCTACCTGCATTTATACTAATTTACACACTTATATACTCATTTACTTTCCCTCATACTTACATACAAATCTGCGTGTCTTCATGCTTACCTACATGTTTAGTTACCTACATCCTTCATGCTTACCTACATGTTTAGTTACCTACATATCTTTATACTTACCTACATGTTTACTTACCTACATACTTACTTACATATTTATGCACCTACATACTTACCAGGGAGCCGCGATAGCTCAGTGGTTAGTGATCTGGACTTCAAAGGACAAGAGGTAGGATTCGATCCCAACCGACGGCTTCCGGGTTCACCCAGCCTTAAATGGGTACCGGATTTTTTCTGGGAAAGTAAAGCGGCACGGGCGTAATACCGACCACATTACCCCAAAAATCATGTGCCGAAGGTCTGTAAAATTTATGGTCACTAACACCATATTCCCTAAACGCCACTTGGCGTGACGAGGACTCTTTACTTTTGTTTTACTACATACTTACCCACATATTTATTTACCTACAAACTTACTCACATATTCATTTATCTACATTCCTACCCACATATTTATTTACGTACATACCCACATATTTATTTACCTACAAACTTACCTACATACTTACCTACACATTTATTTACATACATTCTTACCTACATATTTATTTACTTACATGCTTAACTACATATTTAATTACCTGTATATTTATTTACCTACATATTTATTTACCTACATATTACTTACGTAGTTCTAAATATGTCGGAAAACTCCAAGATAACTGCAACGCAGTTGTCGCACTTGCAAGGGTTAACCGTACCGCTGCAGGATTTCTTTAAAACTTTCAAATCCTTTGACTCTTAAGATCTTGTTTTTCCTAGAACCTAGATCGTCAGCTTCTATTTATTAGTGCAATGACAACTTTTAGACTGCATTCTCATGATTTGGTGGAATCACTTGTTTCTTTTTCTACTGTGTTTGATAGAGGGTGTAACGTTGTCATGTGTAATGTTGTCCAGCCAATCTTGTCTTAGCCCTTTAAGCCCTGACGGGACCTAAAGGTCCCAGTACATTTTGGATATATTATCTCAGACGGAAGATGTACAAAAGAGGTGAGACGCAGAATGGCTCGGGCAAAAGCAGCTTTCCAAAAAATGAGGAAGATACCATGCAATCCATTTATGACAAGAAAAATGTTCTTAAATGTTATGTAGAGCCAGTCTTAACATTTGGATGTGATTCATGGACAATAGGACAACAGACAAGAAAATCACTGGAGTATGTAGAAATGTGGTTTTACAGAAGAATGTTGAGAGCACCATGGACAGCTAAGAAGAGTAATGAAAACATTCTGAAAGAGGTCAAAGCAATAAGAGAGCTAATTTCCAATATTAGGAAGAAACAATCATCATTTTGTGGCCATATAATGAGAAGAGAACAACTGGAATATATTGTAACAACTGGAAAATTTGAGGGACGAAGAGATAGATGAAAGCAAAGAGAAAAGATACCAAACAGCTTAAGAGAATGGCTTGGCAGAAGGTCAATAACAGAAATGATAAATAACTGTCGAGATCGAATGTTGCGGAGAGACATGATCACCTACGCCAGCAGGCCCAGTACTTGATGATGATATTATCTCCGTTAACAAGCGTTGTTTCTTGGCGGGACTTGTATCACATAGCAGACTATATCACTGGGATCGCCAACAAGAGGGTGTGGCAACGTGACCTCCTGAAATAGGTTGTTTACTTTCGCTTTCATATTGTCTAGCTGGCTTTGTTTTTCGTCCCTATACATTTCAATACGATTTATAAGATGATAAGAGACTTCTGAATCCCACATCAGATTTAAGATTTTTAAAACAATTGCTACAAGATGATGCATGTTGTAGTGTTAGGGGCCACTACTGTGATCGAATCACATAAAATATTTTTAAAAATATCGACAACAAAAAGTCGAGGGCTGAGATTGCTTTATACAAACAATGCAACATTTATGTCCCGGTAGCTCAGTGGTTAGTGAACTGGGCCACTAAGAACAAGAGGTCGGGTTCAATCCTGAACGACGGCTTCCAGGTTCACACAGCCTTAAATGTGTACCGGTTTTTTTTTTCTGGGAAAGTATAGCGGCACGGGCGTCATGCTGACCACATTAACCCAAAAATCAAAAGGTGCGGCGAAGGTCTGTAAAAATTATGGTCACTAACACCATATTCCCTATATTCTACATGGCGTGACGGGACGCTTTACTTTTACTTTTAATAGAAGAATTATGCTATTTATTGCTTGTTGTTTATTCTTTTGTCATTTTTATTCTTGGTTTTAAGTAGTGAAATCAAAACCTTTACAGAGGAGGTTATATGAGCGCAGATACACACTCACGGCGTTCAACAAGGCCTGGTCTTGAACTGACCAGCGACTCATAGCTGACTGCGCGCTTCAGTAGAAGAAAAAATTATCAAGACCTAACTACACTTCCAGCGTTATGGCCTAGAAACAGTCTCAATAGTCGGGACAAGCAAGCAGGCTTTGTCGAGGAAAGGCAACACCTTACCCCAAAAAACCTCCCAGAAATCGGAACACAGAAAACTGCAAACAAACATCTCGCCTCGCTGTACTCTACAATACAAACATCTCGCCTCGCTGTACTCTACAATACAAACATCTCGCCTCGCTGTACTCTACAATACAAACATCTCGCCTCGCTGTACTCTACAATACAAACATCTCGCCTCGCTTTACTCTACAATACAAACATCTCGCCTCGCTGTACTCTACAATACAAACATCTCGCCTCGCTGTACTCTACAATACAAACATCTCGCCTCGCTGCACTCTACAATACAAACATCTCGCCTCGCTTTACTCTACAATACAAACATCTCGCCTCGCTGTACTCTACAATACAAACGTCTGCGCCAATTTCAGTTGTGAAGAAGAGGAAAAGAAAACGTTTACGTGTGCACAGACAGTAAGGGTACAGATATATATAAGAGAAAGAGTAAACAAATATAAGAGAAGGGAGAAACAGATATAAGAGAGAGTAACACAAATGTAAGAGAGAGAGAGAGAGAGAGCGTGTGTGTAAACAAATATAAGAGAAGGGAGAAACATAGGAAAAAATGTAAACATGAGAGAAAGAGTAACGGATAGAGAGAGAGAGTAAGTGAGCAGCTATAAGAGAGTAAGCAAATAGATATAAGAGAGGAAACAAACAGATATAAACGAGTAAGCAGATATAAGAGAGGGAGCAAACATATATAAGGGAGAGAGAGAGCAAACATATATATAAGAATAAGCTAACAGATATAAGCGAGTAAGCAAACAGATATAAGAGACGGAGCAAACTGAGAACAAGAGAGAGCAAATAGATGTAAGAGCGGGACAAACAGAGAGAGAGAGAGAGAGAGAGAGAGAGCAAACAGATATAAGAGAGGGACAGAGAGAGAGAGCGATCAGATATAAGAGCGGGAGCAAACAGATATAAGAGAGGTACAAACAGAGAGAGAGAGAGAGCAAACAGATATAAGAGAGAGAGAGGAAGCAGAGAATGAGAGCAAATAGAGAGAGAGAGAGCAAACAGATATAAGAGAGAGAGAGCAAACAGAGAGAGAGAGAGAGAGAGAGAGAGCAAACAGATATAAAAGAAGGAGCAAATTGATACAAGAGGGGTATGGAAAGCATTAACAGAACTTGAAAGTACAGCTCCAATAACTAAATAGTTATACAAATATAAATGTTCAGTGCTTTAAACATGCTCACCAAGAACAGATTCAATCAAATACCTTACCGTTATCCGTCCCAAGCCAGGGATTCTCTGGCCTGCATAACCCGCCGTTTGTCCCCCCAGACTGTGCCCAATGATGTGAACATCTTCTAATTTAATGGCTATTGACCCCTTTGTATTAGAGAGAGATACAAGTACATCTAATTTCAGTATATGGCGTTATTTATCAACTATTGTTATGAAATAATGGTAACAACAAAAAGAAAGACATCACCTCAGTGCAAAATAATGACAAGTGGAGCAATATTAAAACAGGTAAATGAATTTAAATATTTGGGAACTTTGTTAACCTCGGACGGACGATGTACAAAAGAGGTGAGATGCAGAATGGCTCAGGCAAAAGCAACTTTCCAAAAAATGAGGACGATACTATGCAATCCATTTTTGACAATAGAAACAAGAAAAAGAGTTCTTTAATTTTATGTAGAGCCAGTCTTAACATATGGATGTGAATCAGGGACAATGGGACATCAGACAAGAAAATCACTGGAGTCTGTAGAAATGTGGTTTTACAGAAGAATGTTGAAAATACCATGGACAGCCAAGAAGAGTAATGAAAGCATTCTGAAAGAGGTCAAAGCAAAAACAAAGCTAACTTCCAATATTAGGAAGATACAAGCATCATTTTTTTGGCCATGTAATGAGAAGAGAACAACTTGAATATATTGTAACAACTGGAAAAATTGAGGGACGAAGAGATAGAGGGAAGCAAAGAGAAAAGATACCAGACAGCTTAAGAGAATGGTTTGGCAGAAGGTCAATAACAGAAATGATAAATAACTGTCGAGATCGAAAGTTGTGGAGAGACATGATCACCTACACCAGCAGGCCCGATACTTGATGATGATTATTATGAAGACATAAACATACAAACACTCAACGTTGATTATAACTTATAATGTCGTATTGATCTTCATCCTTCCCTACCGTTAGAAGTGACATGGGGCTTGTGGTGTTTTTCCGACTCATCTCAGTTCTGGGCGAGATATGTAATCTTATCTAATGAGTCTATACTTGCCAATTTGTATTATCTTATAAGTGTTCTTTGCAGTGTCTCTCTGCATACTTTTGCTTTTTTAATATTTCAGTCACATGCGAATTATGTTTTTTACGTCTCAGTCAGTCAGATACATATTACTTGTTCACATGTCAATCAGTCAGATACCTATTACATGTCCACATGTCAATCAGTCAGATACCTATTACATGTCCACATGTCAATCAGTCAGATACCTATTACTTGTCCACATGTAAATCAGTCAGATACCTATTACATGCCCACATGTCAATCAGTCGTATACCTATTACTTGTCCACATGTCAATCAGTCAGATACATATTACATGTCCACATGTCAGTCAGTCAAATACCTACTACATGTCCACATGTCAGTCAGTCAGATACCTATTACATGTCCACATGACGGTCAGTCAAATACCTATTACATGTCCACATGTCAGTCAGTCAGATACTTATTACATGTCCACATGTCAATCAGTCAGATACCTATTACTTGTTCACATGTCAATCAGTCAGATAGATAACTAGTACATGTCCACATGTCAATCAGTCAGATACCTATTACATGTTTACATGTGTATAAGTCAGATACCTATTACATGTCAATCAGTCAGATACCTATTACATGTTTACATGTGTATAAATCAGATACCTATTACATGTCCACATGTCAATCAGTCAGATACCTATTACATGTTCACATGTCAATCAGTCACATACCTATTACATGTCCACATGTCAATCAGTCAGATACCTATTACATGTTTACATGTGTATAAGTCAGATACCTATTACATGTTCACATGTCAATCAGTCAGATACCTATTACATGTTCACATGTCAATCAGTCAGATACCTATTACATGTTCACATGTCAATCAGTCAGATACCTATTACATGTTCACATGTCAATCAGTCAGATACCTATTACATGTCCACATGTCAATCAGTCAGATACCTATTACATGTTCACATGTCAATCTGTCAGATACCTATTACTTGTTCACATGTCAATCAGTCAGATACCTATTACATGTTGACAACTCTGTTATGTAGGCATTACTTTTGCTGCCTCGTCTCCTGAAAAGGGTTATACTGTGATTTAATCCTCGTTGGTTTTATTAAAGAAAATAAACATAAAATGGTATTGAGCAGTTCGACTAACAGAAAGACAAGACCAGCTACAATGTTTCGGCAAAAGCCTTCATCAGGTATAATAACAAAACAATCTATTCACATGAAACACAAATTTACGAGTTAGATTACACAGCTACACAGCTGTAAAAATAGCGGAAAAGACAGTAGCCAGGATTTTTGTAGAGCCTGGTTAAATGAGTAATAGACAATATGGCAGGTTGGATTTTATTAGACAAATGAATCAAACAATGAAAAATTGATTGGGAAAATGAAAGGAGGTGTCCCGTTGGCTTTTATTGCCAAGTCAACGCCGATGTACAAACAATTTTTCCCTGTAGATATAGTCACATCTGGCTTCTCTTGACAAAGTATCAATAGGCTTTAGAGAAGGGCTCTGTTTGGGTTGGAGCAGTAATAACTGTCTATGGCTAGCAGTGAAAAACAGCTTGAATCGCATGTGACTGAGCATTTCTTGTGTGTGAGGAGGTGATTTATTATATATAATATAATATATATCTGTATTTTTCCTGGCATAGCCATCATCATCAAGTACCGAGCCTGCTGGCGTAGGTGATCATGTCTTTCCACAACTTTCGATCTAGGCAGCTATTTATCATTTCTGTTGTTGACCTTCTGCTAAGCCATTCTCTTAAGCTGTCTGTTATTTTTTCTCTATGCTTCTCTCTATCTATTCGTCCCTAAATTTTCCCAGTTGTTACAATATATTCCAGGTTTTCTCTTCTCATTACATGATTAAAAAATGATGATTGTATCTTCCTAATATTGGAAATTAGCTCTCTTTTTGCTTTGACCTCTCTCAGAACATCTTCATTACTCTTCTTAGCTGTCCATGGTACTCTCAACATTCTTCTGTAAAACCACATTTCTACAGACTCTAGTGATTTTCTTGTCTGTTGTCCTTCCTATTGTCCATGATTCGCATCCATATGTTAAGACTGGCTCTACATAACATTTAAGAACTATTTTTCTTGTTTCTATTGTCAAAAATGGATTGCATAGTATCTTCCTCATTTTTGGAAAGCTGCTTTTGCCTGAGCCATTCTGCATCTCACCTCTTTTGTACATCTTCCGTCTGAGGTTAACAAAGTTTCCAAATATTTAAATTCATTTACCTGTTTTAATATTGTTCCACTTGTCTTTATTTTGCACTGAAGTGATGTCTCTTTCTTTGATGTTACCATTACCTCTGTATTTTTGCTATTAAGGCTGAGTCCTTTATTTTTGCTTTTTTTCACTATAATGTCCAACATTTCTTGTAACTCATTTTCACTCTTAGTGATTAAGACTGTATCATGAGCATACCTTAGATTACCTGGCATAGTACTGTTACAAAAAGAACTGACTTATAAACACCATTCTACAGAGGAATTTAAAATCTAAGGCCACGTGAAAAGACACAGCGGGCTTGAAAGAACAATAATGGAAGATATAGTTCCTGAGCGATGTATCAGGGACAGACCAAGAACAAGGTGGTTTCAAGACATCAAGGAGACATTGAACTTACAATAGAAGTGAGAGATCTGGCTATTGACAGAGATTTTCTCAGACGAGCTGTGGTGAATGCAACGCTCTGCAAGTAACATGCGACCTGATGATGATGAATGGCTACAAGTACCTTTAATGTTTATGTAACAAGAATGATCAGAATTAGTCATGATGTTGTTAGTTATTCTATATTGTCTGACAAAACGTTTTCAATAACGCCTCATCCATTAGATTAGATTAGTTTATTTGCTATACGGGCATGTTTAGTGATGTTGCAACTGTAACCGCAGCCATCATATACCATTATATATTTTCTGTTCGCCTGTTGACCTCTGTTGGTGTTATATTTCCTATTGGATCTAATATTACATCAATCATTTGTTCGTACTAAACAATCCCAGAAAGGTTAGAGAGACAAAGCCATTCTGTACATGGCCATACATTGAACAGATATGGCTCTCACTGTAAACGTTTTCACCAACTCTGCGATCTGGGCTCCCACGACTCTTGTGTTGGCGACGGCCTTTGTGTAGGGAGGCAGATTGCCCTTCGACCAGTCAACAAAAATCACGTTGTAATCTCCGTTTTTAGAAGCTCGTCTATCACTTCCTGTTGAAAAGGGAAACAACACATTCTCATCTCAAAATGCGATGCACTAATGTTTACTTAAAAAAAAAAACATACAACAGTGCCTCATATATATACGCACCATACATCTATCTCTATCTATTGACCTTTCGAGCCGTAACCGGCCCATAGGGCGTAGACCAAGATACACCTTCTCCTATATGAATTTTTGTTCTAGCAGTTTTCTTTTAAAGATATTTTATCAAATCTCGCCATCTGTCTCTGTTCTGTGCAAGCAGTTCTATCTCATTGAGGGAGCCGATTCCTGCTGCTCTTGCCTCTCTCATCAATGTTCTTCTCAGTGTCTCCCTGGGTCTTCCTCTTTTTCTTTTACCTGTTGTTTCCCATATGAGGGCTTGCTTTGCTATTCGATTATTATCTCTTCTCATCACATGTCCAACGTATGACCATCGTCTTTTCTTTATTACTGAAGATATTAGTGGTTGATTGGCGATTTCTCTAATTTCCTCGTTTGTTTTGAATTCGTTCCATTCTATACCAAGTATTTTCCTTAGACATTTATTTTCGAATGCGTTCAACTTTGTTTCTATATCTCTTGTTGTTTTCCAGCTTTCACACGCATACGTAAGGGTTGATAGTACATTTGATTTGAATAGCCTAAGTTTTGTGTTTGTGCTAATGAGTTTTGATTTCCACAACTTTTCAAGGCTTCTGAAAGACATTGCTGCTTTAGCCAGTCTGATTCTAATTTCTTTGCTCGTATCCCCTTCTCGATCAATGTGACTTCCAAGATAGATGAAGTGATCGATCTCTTCTACTGGTTTGTTTTCCATGTATATTTTGTCACTTGTTGGAATTAAACTTTTCATGACTTTACCATACATACACATAATTAATTTTAATAGGGGTACATTCATTCTTATGTTCGATGTAAGTAAGGAACTGTCGTTAATACTGTTGTCATTAAATCTTCTATATGTGTTTGCTTAATAACCGATTGTATTGTAGTTCAGTAGAGTTGTCATGAATTATCATGTAAATAATACTGTTTAATTCAATGATCAAGTCTTTCAGAACTATAAATATTGTCAATCCGTGTAATATTGGAATACGATGATGACATCATTAATCCATTACTATGTTCTCACTTAAGAGAAAACATATCACAAAAAGACAGAGCAAAGAAATCGAATAAAAAATTAAAACAAACATAAATCATGGCCATAAATAAGACAAAAATAAGTGCTGAGATTGAAAACCAGGGACTTGCCGTAGCGAGCACTCACGTATTAGGGGAGTCAGCAATGTTACCAGCCACAAAAACAGACATAAAGAAGTGTACTTTGTCGACTGAAATGATATAAATTTAGTACAATGAATATTTATAATCACGGAAGCAAAATTAGCGTGCAAATACTGATTGATAACTGCGTGATTTCTGCGACGACGTAAAATGAAACATTTGCTGTACGTTTCAGTGTGTGGTGTACAGTTGCTAGTGTCTCGCACTAAAATAGCTGTTGGCAATATAATCATGTCTTGGAGCGGAGCGGGCGGCTGTAGAGGTCAATACTTTATAGTTTTGTGTCACTGATTATGTCATTAAAATCCATGAATTTTGTTTTCCACGGTCGTTCTGGAGGCCAATAAGTCTTGAAAAGTGACGCTGCTTATCTAGTTTAAATGAGCTACAAAATTATGTTTTTTTTTTTAAATAAACAACTAAGTGATGGAATCGATTTATTTTATAATGAGCAACAAAGTGATTGAATCTATTAATTTTATAATGAGCAACAAAGTGATAGAATAGATTTATTTTATAATGAGCAACGAAGTGATGGAATAGATTTATTTTATAATGAGCAACAACGTGACGGAATAGATTTATTTTATAATGAGCAACAAAGTGATAGAATAGATTTATTTTATAATGAGCAACGAAGTGATGGAATAGATTTATTTTATAATGAGCAACAACGTGACGGAATAGATTTATTTTATAATAAGCAACAAAGTGATAGAATAGATTTATTTTATAATGAGCAACAAAGTGATAGAATAGATTTATTTTATAATGAGCAACGAAGTGATGGAATAGATTTATTTTATAATGTGCAACAAAGTGATAGAATAGATTTATTTTATAATGAGCAACAACGTGACGGAATAGTTTTATTTTATAATGAGCAACAAAGTGATAGAATAGATTTATTTTATAATGAGCAACGAAGTGATGGAATAGATTTATTTTATAATGAGCAACAACGTGACGGAATAGATTTATTTTATAATGAGCAACAAAGTGATAGAATAGATTTATTTTATAATGAGCAACGAAGTGATGGAATAGATTTATTTTATAATGAGCAACAACGTGACGGAATAGATTTATTTTATAATGAGCAACAAAGTGATGGAATAGATTTATTTTATAATGAGCAACAAAGTGATGGAATATATTTATTTTATAATGAGCAACAAAGTGATGGAATAGATTTATTTTATAATGAGCAACGAAGTGACGGAATCTATTTATTTTAACTTTAGCGTCACAATTAGTTTCGCTCATGAGGGTCAGATCATCTGTGAAATCGAGGTCTTCAAAGATTTTATAGTCAGTCTATTTGATGTACACCACGTGCTCGTCACTTATAATTTTGGACATGACCCAGTCGATTTCTATTCCGAGTAAAAAGTCTAATTATAGAGGTCGTCACTCTGACACATTGAGGACAGATTCATTCTGTAATCGAACAATTTGTGCATTGTCACCACTTTTGTTGATCACTTACACTAACACAATATGAAGAATATATTAATGGAGGAGAAGACAGAAGAGCAAGATGCAGACCGCGTAAGATGTACAGACAAGATGAAAGAAGAGCTACAACAATACAATTGACAATGAGAGTGAAAATTGCGAGACTCAGAACTTTATTTCTCCATCGACTCCCGAACGGGTATAAGAGGAAATGAAGACAGAGAGAAAGAAAGAAAGAAAGAAAGAAAGAAAGACAGACCGAACAAATAGCATTTTAAATATCCGTCTAGAACTAAATATGCACGAGCAGCCACGTGATATATGTATCATTGTATGTGTCTATATATGTATGAGTATGTACCCGTGGTCAGTCTGATCTCCATACAACATTTTGGTGGGAATCGATTTAACACAATTTAATAAGGCAGTAACATTTATTATACTAAATTTAGATCGTATCTTATATAAGAAGTAAAAAGAAAGTAAAGTACCCCCATCACGCCAAGTGGCGTATAGGGAAATATGGTGTTAGTGACCCTATATTTTACAGACCTTCAGCACATGATTTTTGGGGTAATGTGGTCGGTATTGCGCCCGTGCTACTTTACTTTCCCAGAAAAAAATCCGGTACCCATTTAAGGCTGGGTGAACCCGGAAGCCGTCGGTTGGGATCGAACCCTACCCCTTGTCCTTTGTAGTCCAGTTCACTAACCACTGAGCTATCGCGGCGCCATCTTATATAGAGAAAGATAATGTTTATTTTGTCCTGATACAATATTTTAATTAAAAAAAACTTTATCTTGATATAATTGTTCAGTTATCAACAGAAGTAATGGCCATATCGAACGAACAATCATCACTATCATGCACAAATAAAAATAAACAGGACAAATCTGAAACAAGTGTAACGTTTGAAATACATGGGCACAATAATAACATCAGATGGAAGATACACCACAGAAATAAAAAGCAGAATAGCTCAGGCCAAAACAGCATTTCGGAAAATGAAAAATATTTTATGCAACAAATCTATGTTAATAGAAGTGAGAAAGAGAGTTCATCGGTGCTACATATAATCAATTCTGACCTATGGAAGCGAATCATAGACAGTAAACAAACAAATGAAAAGACGATTAGAGGCCATAGAGATGGGATTTCTCAGGCCAACACAAAAAGGGAACTCATGAAAAACATCATAAAGAAACAATCAACATTTTTCGGGCACATCATGAGAAGAGGAAAGTTGGAATACTTGGTTACAACTGACAAAATAAAAGGAAAGAGCGATCGCGGACGACAAAGAGAGAAAATACTGGATAGCTTGGTGTCATGGCATGGAAAACAGTCAACAACAGAACTGATACAATGTAGATAGAAGATTGTGGAAGGACATGATCACCTACGTCAAGCGGTATGGCACATGATGATGATGATCAATACACCAAGGGTTAACATCATTACCTGCCACATAACATTAATTCTAATGTCATCGAGAAATCCATGAATGAGAATCTTTGTTGGGCGAGCTTTAAGGTTCGTCCAGGCTACAGGAAACAAATTCAAATTCCTAGCGTCCAGTTCTTGAGGTGTGTTACTGGACTCTCGTGTGTACAGGAGAAACAGAGTCCTTGTAATTAGCAGCGAAAAAAAAACACAAGAGCAAATCAGTTTATGAAGAGTAAAAAAAAAAATTTAATGAATGTTCTAAAAAATGAAAACAGTTTTGCGTTCATTAGTTAATTTTTTTACGTGCTGATTTCCGCAGTACGAGACTTTAATAAAGTTACATGAACACCATACTCAAGGGCCGACCACGAAAATAAGATATGGATTGATGGAATATTAGAAACAGTAGGAAACAAAACAGCAGTAGAGGCCAACAAAAGAGAAAAATACCGCGACTTATATTTCCACTCGACGCTGAGAGGCATATCAAGAAGGAAAGAAGAAGAATCATTGTAACTTCAGTTACATAGAGAAATGGGCACAAGTGGAATAGATAGATAGATAGATAGATAGATAGATAGATAGATAGATAGATAGATAGATAGATAGATAGATAGATAGATAGATAGATAGATAGATAGATAGATAGATAGATAGATAGATAGATAGATAGATAGATAGAGAGATAGATAGATAGATAGATAGATAGATAGATAGATAGATAGATAGATAGATAGATAGATAGATAGATAGATAGATAGATAGATAGATAGATAGATATATAGATAGATAGATAGATAGATAGATAGATAGATAGATAGATAGATAGATAGATAGATAGATAGATAGATAGATAGATAGATAGATAGATAGATAGATAGATAGATAGATAGATAGATAGATAGATAGATAGATAGATAGATAGATAGATAGATAGAGAGAGAGAGAGAAAAGAGAGAGAGAGAGAGAGAGAAAGACAGATAGAAAAACTGAGTGAGGAAAGAAGCGGAGAGAAAAGAAACGAGACTGTTTAATTGAATGATTTGGTAGGAAAACAAACAGAAATGATAAACTACTGTAACAATAGTAAGTTGTGAAGCGACATGATCGCCTTTGCCAACAGGAAGATGCTTAAAAATGATTTACAGATGTACCTAGCGTGAATAATTTCAAATTTAAAAGTTTCATCTCATGCATGGAACATTGAGGAAGAAGAAAATTCAGATATTTTGGATAACAGTAACAAATAGCAAAATATTTCAAAGTTTT
Source organism: Megaustenia siamemsis (assembly GCA_032433765.1). Lineage (NCBI taxonomy): Eukaryota > Metazoa > Mollusca > Gastropoda > Stylommatophora > Ariophantidae > Megaustenia > Megaustenia siamemsis. The sequence continues at coordinate 90,049,508 of JAVIAB010000139.1, read as the reverse complement.
CTTGTGAATTTTACAATTAACACAAGAGACCACAACATTTCGACTCTGAATTTGACATTTTAGACTATGACTCATTAATATCTACTCAAACAATGTGAGGCGAATGAGTTCAGTTTAGGATACGTTAGTTTAGTTTAGGATAAGTTAGTTTAGTTTATGATAAGTTAGCTTAGTTTATGATAAGTTAGCTTAGTTTAGGATAAGTTAGTTTAGTTTAGGATAAGTTAGTTTATTTTATGATAAGTTAGTTTAGTTTATGATAAGTTAGCTTAGTTTAGGATAAGTTAGTTTAGTTTAGGATAAGTTAGTTTAGTTTATGATAAGTTAGTTTAGTTTATGATAAGTTAGCTTAGTTTATGATAAGTTAGTTTAGTTCATGATAAGTTAGCTTAGTTTAGGATAAGTTAGCTTAGTTTAGGATAAGTTAGTTTAGTTTATGACAAGTTAGCTTAGTTTAGGATAAGTTAGTTTAGTTTATGATAAGTTAGCTTAGTTTATAATAAGTTAGTTTAGTTTATGATAAGTTAGCTTAGTTTAGTCCACAAAACATCTCCATTACACAACGAACAACTCCCAAGTTATCAGGCTACCTCCTCAGCACGTTCTCCAGGATGAAGCACACCCGCAACATGCTGGTCAATGTATTAAAGATGGCTTCATCTCAGATGAACGAACTTTCTACCCCCTGTGAAGGCCTTGCCCCCAAAGCTCCTTAGTTGTCTCCTTAATACAAGTGTAGCAGATAACTGTGACCCTGACCTTGATAAGGACCCTGGTAACCACAGCGATGTGTCAGGGGCTGGAACCAGTACAGTGGAAGGAACTGATAGCCAATCCCATATTGTTTGCTACCCTATGACGATTAAGCTTTTCTATTGAAGACGTTTCTAAAGAAAAGTAATTTTGATGGTCATCGTGAAAGAAAAACATTTTTTATTCTTTTGTCGCAACATGAGTGTTGAAAGGTCAAATCTATTGGGTCATCATTTCATTTCTGGGAATCTGTCACGGATTTTACTTTGATATTCAGAACAAAATATCTTAAGTTTAAATTAGTGGCCCGTGGTGTACTAGGTAGGTCTTTTATTTTATTAGAATATGATCTCATCCAGGTTTTTATTTTATTAGAATATAATCTCATCCAGGTTTTTATTTTATTAGAATATGATCTCATTCAGGTTTTTATTTTATTATAATATAATCTCATTCAGGTTTTTATTTTATTAGAGTATAATCTAATTCAGGTTTTTATTTTATTATAATATAATCTCATGCAGGTTTTTATTTTATTATAATATAATCTCATGCAGGTAGATGTATGTGGTAGCGAACTTTGTTTCAATACTTCGAGGTCCTGTGAAGGAGTCATGCAGAGCGCGGTGTTTTTATTACAAATCCTGACTTGTTGGATCACCGTCCTCAGGATTATTATTAGTGGTAGTAGTAGTATTAGTAGTAGTAGTAGTAGTAGTAGTAGTATTAGTAGTAGTAGTAGTATTAGTAGTAGTAGTAGTATCAGTAGTAGTCGTAGTTTTGGTAGCCTCCGTCAGTCATAGATGACTATGGATTTTGCAGCGCTCCTAGAAAGTGTTATTTGTTTTTCTTTTCATTCGCCGTACATCCACTTTTTCTATGAATCTGTCTGCTTCTTGCTTGAGCTGAAGCTTTAAAGTATGTTTCCAGAGATTGCGGTCTGCAGCTATCTCTTCCCAAGCTGCCGGGTTTATGTTCAGAGCCTTCATGTCACGTTTACACACGTCTACAAATCGAACTTTTCAGCATCTCTTAGTTCATTTGCCATCTGATTGTTGTCCACGAAGTAATAGCTTTTGTATGCGGCCATTTTTCATACGGTGTAAGTGGCCAAGCCAGCGTAACCTACGTTGTTTGAGCAGCGTGTAGATGTTCGGGAGGCCTAGCCTAATGTGACCAATACTAATTCCAAAATTTCAACCGCATCAGACAAAAGGATCAGCAACAAAACTCCTCCATTCATTTTTCTTCTTCTTTCTTTCCTCCATTGCCGTTGGAGGGGAGATACAATCTGCGATTCTTTGCTCTTCTGTTGGCCTCTTCTGGTGTTATCCCTCTTAGTGACTATAGTACTCCCTTTATCCATCTCTTTCTAGGTCTTCCTCTTAATCTGGCGTTTTCGTAGCGTTTGTTTATGGCTCTTTGAGTCAATGTTAGTTCTTTTTGTCTTGTTTTGTGGCCGAACCAATTTATCTGTTGTTTCTTTATGTATTCGATGACTGGTTCAATTTTGAGTTTCTTCCTCAGGTCAGTGTTTCTTATTCTGTCCCTTAAGCTGTTTCCAGTCATTCTTCTGACACATTTCATTTCGGTGGTCGTTATCTTTCTTTTTGTTCTAGAGTCCAGCGTCCAATTCTGGCACTGATAGCACAGAGTTGGTAGAAAAATTGATTTGTATATTGCCCTTTTTGCTTCCGTAGTTATTGCTTTGTTTTTCAATAGTGTTGTTACTTGGGCTATAACTTGGCATGCTTTGTTACACCTTATATCTATCTCTGTCTCTTGGTTATTGTCTTGTGTTAACGTGCTACCCAGATATTTAAAATTGTCTACTTGTTTCAGAGTCGTATTATCTATTATGATGTTTAGTTTTTATTTCTTTCTTGCTATTGCCTTTACTTCGGTTTTGTTTATGTTGATCTTCATGTTATATTGTTTACAAGTGTTGTTTTAGCCTTTTGATATGTTCTTGCAGGTCCTCAGTTGTTTCATGTATTAGAACTTGGTCGTCTGCAAATGGTATTTCGTCCTCTCTTCTGCTGTTTCCTGGTACGTATATTTCGTTCTCTTTTATGTTATCGCTTGTTATCATCCTTGTTTGTATAATTCCTTTGCATGGGCATGCTAATTTGCATTCATTGTGATTGATAAATCAGTGACTCACTTTTATTGACGTTTCCAGATCTATTTCTGTCAGTCTTTTCAACGCCTATATTTTTTTATTCTACAGAAAATTATGTGATCCAGTCAACAACAGTTATACAATAACATGTGTCAATGCTGATGGAAATAAATAACTTACTGGATAAAGCTTGGTGACTGAGGCAAAAATGTGAGAGGCCAGTTGGGGCTGATGAAAGGAGGTCCAATAGCGAAGCACCCCAGGCTGCCATAGCAAACTTCAGATCCTTAAAATAAGTTTTAAAAAAATAGTGTGAAACGATATATATATATATTAGTAACCAAATATAATGTCTTTTCTTACATCGAGCCGAACTCCCATCCACTATGGCAACACTTAAGAGTCGTAGACTAAGGTGGCAAACATTCACATTCCCAATCAAATATAGTATAGCGAACTTAAGGACGGAAAGAGACCAAAGTACAGACTAGAGTTGAGATATAAAGATCGAAACCATGAAGAAACTACGCTTTCAATTTTTCTTCATTTTTGAAAACAAATATTACCTCTGGTGAAATGGAACCCGGGACCTTCTTGTTTAGGCCGACTTCTTACGTTGAAACTATCCAGTTCCCTACATTTATCATGTAAGTTCATCTTCCATAACTGTTACTTTAAATGTTATCTTGTAAGTTCATCTTCCATAACTGTTACTTTAAATGTTATCATGTAAGTTCATCTTCCATAACTGTTACTTCAACTTGTGTCATGTAAGTTCATCTTCCATAACTGTTACTTCAACTTGTGTCATGTAAGTCTATTTTTCGTGGTAATCAACTCACATCTCTTTAAAAAAAATATAAACCAATCCAGTTTCTCTACAAACTGCACAGACCCATCAGTGAGTAAATCGATATTATCGTCAACAAGTTTGTTTTAACACTCACCTTTCCTTTTCTTCTTTTGTTCTTTATAAATCAAGCATAATATTACTGAACTCTATTCATCTAAATATGATCTCAACTGTTATTGTTGCCATCTTTTCTGTGTGTTTCGTTTTTATATTTTGTTTATTTTACTTGATGAAGCCTTTTTGCAGAAACGTTGAAACGTCTTGTCTTTATATTAGTTTAGCTACTCCATAACATTATATTATTAATATATGTTTTTTACTGTCTTCTGTTTTGCACGTACATCAAGCTTAGGCAGATGGTGGTCGTAAGCCTGGGAGGGCCGACCATCTAAGGGCAGACTCCCCCTAAAGAAAAGACAATCTGCTGCCTTGCAGGAAGATTGGGGACAATCAAAGGCTAAGGAAAGCAAACCTGAATAAAATGCTGGCTGAAATCGGATGCACTGGGCCACTGGCGCAGAACACAGTGCAACATTTTAACAAGTAATCAATCAGAGTGGATGTAACAGACTCTAAGTATGATAGAAACTACCGCTGACCGGAAAAAACACAGACAACTGACTTCATGAGAGAGTCTGGAATCCTACTCTGATTGAGTCTTGGTCGCGGAGAGAGAGAGAGAGAGAGAGAGATAGAGTTTTGCACATGTCAGATTCGTCATTTACCACTGAGTTCTAAATTACTAGACGCGTGAAAGATTTTCTAAAGAGTGCGCTTAGATAGTAACTGAATTCATGAAATAATATGAAAATAAATAACTGAATTCATGAAATAATGCTCTGATGAATAACTGAATCGATGAATTAATTAGGGAAGTGATAAATATATATATGCAGACAAGGAAACAACCAGACAAATAAATAGATAAATTACTGTAAGATTGAATTGATTAATGACAACACGACGTAATGAATGTGCTGATAAATGGTGTAACATTTCTAATGATTTACTAAGTGACTGAATGACTGAATATATAACTGAGTAAAAGTAAAGAGCCCCGTCATGCCAAGTGGCGTATGGGGAATATGGTGTTAGTGATCATAAATTTTATAGACCTTCGGCACATGATTTTTGGGGTAATATGGTCAGTATTACTCCCGTGCCGCTTTCTTCTTCCTCTTCTACCTTTTTAGCTCCCAGTGGAGCATAGGTCTTCAACAAACATTTTCCAAGTCATTCTGTTTTTTTGCCAATCTTTTAAGATCATTCCATGTCTTCCCCATCATCTTCATCTCTGCTTCTATCTGTCTTCACCAAGAATTCCTTGGTCTTCCTCTTTGTCTTTTCCCCTGGGGATTCCAAAAAAGGGCCCGTGCCGCTTTACTTTCACAGAGAAAATCCGGTACCCATTTAAGGCTGGGTGGACCCGGAAGCCGTCGATCAGGATCAAACCCGGCATTTTGTCCTTTGTAGTCCAGTTCACTAACCACTGAGCGTATCGCGGTATATAAATGAGATATACTTATTTTATTTTAACATATACTCACGTTTATTTACTGTTTTGATAACCTCACTATTCCCAGACCCCATCTCCACTGTCCCCAGAAACAGCGCTAGTATCACCAGCAGTAACGCCATTCTTGTCCCCTCGTTACGATCGTCAGTGTGCTCAGAACAGAATAATTCACTACAATTTATATAAGTTTTTTTTACTCAAATTAAAAGAACGATCAAATAATACAAGCTAATTTACATATGCTGGATGTTTTATTGGAGGTATTATCAATAGTAAAATCGGAGAGACTTTGAATAAGGGCGTCTAGAAAATTGGCTTTGAAAATGTATATTTCAATTAGTATTGTAATGACTTGAACTGATGGACACGTCACATGTGTCATTACAATATTTAGAAATGAAATGACTATTTATATCAATTTCTCTTATACCGGATGTAAATATGTACATTTTTTATTGAAGATGTACATCTAATTTGAACAGGAAGGTGTACATTTACAAGTCACTGATGTTTGTTTAAGTTCTCTTTTTTGTTCACTGTTCTCCTTTACAATTATTCTCCTGGAGTGTCACGATGCTAAAGGGCTGAAACACTTGCTCGACGGGTCCCCTTCTGATGATTAGATTGTCTGCTGCTGCGAAGCTCTGCGTAAAGTGTTTCATATAACTTTAATATGCTGAATAAGATGAGCTAGAGTAATTTGCTAAAATAAAAAAAAATGAAATAAAAAATAAAAATCAATTTTGCTCATGTCGATGATTCAAATCTATTTTCAACATTTTCAAATGATTTGGTAGATAGTGTCAAAGGTTCATTGTGTAGAAAAATAGCAACGAATATTTTGACTCTTCATGGATTATTATTTTTATTTTTTTTTTTTGGTAACAGGCTGTTTATTGACATCTAGATTGACTTTTAATAGTTGTTTCATTTGACGACATAATAGCACATCTAAAAGTCTGGCAACGTTTATGGTGAAACATGTTCTTAATCTATTTCCACTCTCTCCAATGTTGTTAAACATGTTCTGAATCCCAGTCCCACTTTCTCCAATGTTGTTAAACATGTTCTGAATCCCAGTCCCACTTTCTCCAATGTTGTTAAACATGTTCTGAATCCCAGTCCCACTTTCTCCAATGTTGTTAAACATGTTCTGAATCCCAGTCCCACTTTCTCCAATGTTGTTAAACATGTTCTGAATCCCAGTCCCACTTTCTCCAATGTTGTTAAACATGTTCTGAATCCCAGTCCCACTCTCTCCAATGTTGTTAAACATGTTCTGAATCCCAGTCCCACTCTCTCCAATGTTGTTCAACATGTTCTGAATCCCAGTCCCACTCTCTCCAATGTTGTTCAACATGTTCTGACCTATTTCCACTCTCTCCGATGTTGTTCAACATGTTCTGAATCCCATTTCCACTCTCTCCGATGTTGTTCAACATGTTCTGAATCTATTTAATCTCTCTCTGATGTTGTTCAACAACCGTCGAACCGAAAAACACTATAGATACAATTTTTCTAAATTAATATATCTGCACAGGTAGCCAGAGAGAAGAGTTCAACGAAGAACACATGAGAACATGCATTTATACGTGACATACAAGTAATAAAGCTCGATAACAATTTTGGAGTCACAATTATCTTCTCGTCTATGCTGTTGTCTACAACGACAGGTACGAGATCTGTGAACAGCTGTAGATTCGGTTTCACGCCGAAGGCGACACTTATTTGCTACCAATGATCGCGTCCATTGAAACATGGTTACACAGTTTCACCCACAGCCACCTTTAATTATATTAAGGCCTGCAGAGTGAGAAGGAAATTCTGTAATTAGCTATGAGAGCTATGGACGGGCGGCGCCATTTTAGCCAGAACCAACCCTGCTCAAAAAGCTGAAAACGTCACAAAATGTGGGTAATTCCTTTCTATCTGCGGGACCTATGCAATAGAAGGCTGTGGTCTCACCCCCGAGACCAAACGTAGTAACACGTAGTGAGGATGTAAGGTTTCCCCTCACAAAGAAAAGAAAAAAGCAAACCGCAGCTGTCTGTTGAGAAGAGTAAGGGAGCTGCTGTCTTAGATTTAATTACCTGTCTGTTGAGAAGAGCAAGGGAGCTGCTGTCTTAGATTTAATTACCTGTCTGTTGAGAAGAGCAAGGGAGCTGCTGTCTTAGATTTAATTACCTGTCTGTTGAGAAGAGCAAGGGAGTTGCTGTCTTAGATTTAATTACCTGTCTGTTGAGAAGAGTAAGGGAGCTGCTGTCTTAGATTTAATTACCTGTCTGTTGAGAAGAGCAAGGGAGCTGCTGTCTTAGATTTAATTACCTGTCTGTTGAGAAGAGCAAGGGAGCTGCTGTCTTAGATTTAATTACCTGTCTGTTGAGAAGAGCAAGGGAGTTGCTGTCTTAGATTTAATTACCTGTCTGTTGAGAAGAGCAAGGGAGCTGTAGTCTTAGATTTAATTACCTGTCTGTTGAGAAGAGCAAGGGAGCTGTAGTCTTAGATTTAATTACCTGTCTGTTGAGAAGAGCAAGGGAGCTGCTGTCTTAGATTTAATTACCTGTCTGTTGAGAAGAGCAAGGGAGCTGTAGTCTTAGATTTAATTACCTGTCTGTTCAGAAGAGCAAGGGAGTTGTAGTCTTAGATTTAATTACCTGTCTGTTGATAGGAGCAAGGGAGCTGTAGATTTAATTACCTGTCTGTTGAAAGAGCAAGGGAGCTGTAATCGTAGATTTAATTACCTGTCTGTTGATAGGAGCAAGGGAGCTGTAGATTTAATTACCTGTCTGTTGAAAGAGCAAGGGAGCTGTAATCGTAGATTTAATTACCTGTCTGTTGAAAGAGCAAGGAAGCTGTAATCTTAGATTTAATTACCTGTCTGTTGAAAGAGCAAGGGAGCTGTAGTCTTAGATTTAATTACCTGTCTGTTGAAAGAGAAAGGGAGCTGTAATCTTAGATTTAATTACTTGTCTGTTGAGAAGAGCAAGGAAGCTGTAGTCTTAGATTTAATTACCTGTCTGTTGAAAGAGAAAGGGAGCTGTAATCTTAGATTTAATTACTTGTCTGTTGAGAAGAGCAAGGAAGCTGTAGTCTTAGATTTAATTACCTGTCTGTTGTGAAGAGTAAGGGATCTGTAATCTCAGATTTAATTACCTGTCTGTTGAGAAGAGCAAGGGATTAATTACCTGTCTGTTGATAGGAGCAAGGGAGCTGTAGATTTAATTACCTGTCTGTTGAAAGAGCAAGGGAGCTGTAATCTTAGATTTAATTACCCGTCTATTGAAAGAGCAAGGGAGCTGTAATCTTAGATTTAATTACCTGTCTGTTGAAAGAGCAAGGGAGCTGTAGTCTTAGATTTAATTACCTGTCTGTTGAAAGAGCAAGGGAGTTGTAATCTTAGATTTAATTACCTGTCTGTTGAGAAAAGCAAGGGAGCTGTAGCCTTAGATTTAATTACCTGTCTGTTGATAAGAGCAAAGGAGCTGTAGTCTTAGATTTAATTACCTGTCTGTTGATAAGAACAAAGGAGCTATAATCTTAGATTTAATTACCTGTCTGTTTATAAGAACAAAGGAGCTGTAGTCTTAGATTTAATTACCTGTCTGTTGATAAGAGCAAAGGAGTTGTAGTCTTAGATTTAATTACCTGTCTGTTGATAAGAGCAAGGGAGCTGTAGTCTTAGATTTAATTACCTGTCTGTTGATAAGAGCAAGGGAGCTGTAGTCTTAGATTTAATTACCTGTCTGTTGATAAGAGCAAGGGAGCCGTAGTCTTAGATTTAATTACCTGTCTGTTGATAAGAGCAAGGGAGCTGTAGTCTTAGATTTAATTACCTGTCTGTTGATAAGAGCAAGGGAGCTGTAGTTTTAGATTTAATTACCTGTCTGTTGAGAAGAGCAAAGGAGCTGTAGTCTTAGATTTAATTAGATGTCATCGAGAACACAATGAGTGATGTGTATGTACATTTCCAAAAATAAAACTGGTTCACATATAATTCCTATATTTTTTGCACCTTCTTTACTGATCCATACAAAAGTTCATTGACATGAAAACAGGGACAGCTGTTGCATTGAAGTGTTACTTTTGTCCATTACAATTAAATGTGGCAACTCTGGTCGAAATGCGTAACAGATATACCCCCACCCACTTATTTACAGTTCTGATCTAATCTCCCTCTCTTCCCTCCCCCAACACATCCCCCTTACCATCCCTCCGAGATTATTATTTATTTGGAACCATTAACAAGAACATCTTGAAAGGGAAGAAATGCACTACAGGCGCAGAACGATGTTCTCCAGGGGCTACGACAGCAGTCTAGTTCTTTCTACGCTGAAGGAATTAGGGAGTTGCTCCAACGATGGCATCAGCAGTTAGTGGACGCACTCAGGGAATACTTTGAAAATAAACTGACATATAATAAACATAAAACTGACATATAATAAACATAAAACTGACATATAATAAACATAAAACTGACATATAATAAACATAAAACTGACATATAATAAACATAAAACTGACATATAATAAACATAAAACTGACATATAATAAACATAAAACTGACATATAATAAACATAAAACCGACATATAATAAACATAAAACCTACATATAATAAACATAAAACTGACATATAATAAACATAAAACTGACATATAATAAACATAAAACTGACATATAATAAACATAAAACCGACATATAATAAACATAAAACCTACATATAATAAACATAAAATAAAAAAAAATAGTATTAAGCAGCCTAATCTGTAGAGAGACGACACAAAATTCTGCGTTTCGACAAAAGCCTTCATCAGATACTAATACAAAAGAAACACGAAATTCGAGCACTTTTTACAGCATGGCGATTTGAGACTTTAAACTCATGAAGTCCAAGGGACACCAAGAGCATGCTTAGGTAGGTACTTGTGTTAGTACTTGTTTATTTTCCTTGTTTTCTCACATGCGCCCTGCATGATATTTAATATTTTCATTTTTGTTTATTCTTGTGCCTATCTCCATCTCAATTAAATATCAAAGTGGAAGGAATACATCTAGAGACAGTTCAGAACTACAACTACCTGGGACATACTATAACCAGTGATGGAAAATGTACAACTGAAATAAACAAAAGAATAGGTATGGCAAAAAGTAATCTTAATGTCATTAAGAACATACTAACATCAAAACAAATAACACCAAGGATAAAACTAAGAATAGCAAAATGTTACATCTTCTCAATATTCCTGTATGGTGCAGAAACATGGACATTGGACCAGAAAACAGAACAGAAAATTGAGGCCTTTGAAATGTGGATTTATAGAAGAATAGGTAGAATTGGATGGAAAGAAAAGAAAACAAACGAGGAAGTTTCAAAACAACTAAAAATGAAAAGAGTACTACTAAACACAATCCAAACAAGACAAATGCGATTTTTGGGCCATGTTAAAAGACACAGCAGCCTAGTAAAAGTAATCCTGGAGGGGAAAATACAAGGTAAAAGAGCAATGAGGCAGACCAAAACTAACATGGACGAGTAACATCAAAAGATGGACAAGTCAGCCTATGATAACCTGCACCATCAAATCAAGAGCCAGAGCAGAATGGCGCTCCATGGTAGCCAACCTTCGTTGCGGAGAAGGCACTCGATGATGATGATCTCCACGCCATACTTATAGTTTATAGATTATTCTACTGTCCCTTTGTTTTGTACAAAAAATGTCTCGGTCACCCGTGAACGAACCTTGTACTGCATTTCCATCATCATCATCATGTGCCATACCGGTTGGCGTAGGCGATAATGTCCTTCCACAATTTTTCTATCCACCGTGCATCTTATCAATTCTGTTGTTGACTGTTTTCAGTGCCATGACACCAAACTATCCAGTATTTTCTCTCTTTGTTGTCCACGATCTCTCTTATGTATTTTGCCAGTTGTGACCATGTATTGCAACTTTCCTCTTCTCGTGGTGTGCCCGGAAAAAGTTGATTGTTTCTTTCTGATGTTTCTTAGGAGCTTCCTTTTTATGTTTGCTTCCTTGAAAATTTCCTCATTGGTCTTTTTAACTGTTCAGGGAACTTTCAACATTCTTCTGAGAAATCCCATTTCGATAGCCCTTAATCGTCTTTTCATTTGTTTGTTTACTGTCTATGATTCGCTTCCATAGGTCAGAATTGGCCCTATATAGCACCGATGAACTGTATTCCCAAGACAACTAAAATGTCAGTAATAAACGGTTATGATCGGAGACTATTATAGACACAGATAGGATTGTATAAAATATACAAGAGGTCGGGTTAATCAAATGCAACACCAGTTGCTAAGAATAGAAATCTGCAACTTCCCATCACGTGTCAAAAAATATGTGGATAACAGATCAAAGTATATGTGTTTGAGACTGAACGAAGCGTATGTGTGAGATTAGTGAAATCATATGTGTGAGACTAGTGAATTCATATGTGTGAGACTGGTGAAATCATATGTGTGAGACTGGTGAAATCATATGTGTGAGACTGGTGAAATCATATGTGTGAGACTGGTGAAATCATATGTGTGAGACTAGTGAAATCATATGTGTGAGACTGGTGAAATCATATGTGTGAGACTAGTGAAATCATATGTGTGAGACTAGTGAAATCATATGTGTGAGACTGGTGAAATCATATGTGTGAGACTAGTGAAATCATATGTGTGAGACTAGTGAAATCATATGTGTGAGACTAGTGAAATTATATGTATGAGACTGGTGAAATTATATGTGTGAGACTAGTGAAATCATATGTGTGAGACTAGTGAAATTATATGTATGAGGCTAGTGAAATCATATGTGTGAGACTAGTGAAATCATATGTGTGAGACTAGTGAAATTTTATGTATGAGACTAGTGAAATCATATGTGTGAGACTAGTGAAATCATATGTGTGAGAATGGTGAAATCATATGTGTGCGACTAGTGAAATAATATGTGTGAGACTGGTGAAATCATATGTGTGAGACTAGTGAAATCATATGTGTGAGACTGGTGAAATCATATGTGTGAGACTAGTGAAATAATATGTGTGAGACTAGTGAAATAATATGTGTGAGACTAGTGAAATCATATGTGTGAGACTAGTGAAATCATATGTGTGAGACTGGTGAAATCATATGTGTGATACTAGTGAAATCATATGTGTGAGACTGGTGAAATCAGATGTGAGACTAGTGAAATCATATGTGGAAGACTGGTGAAATCATATGTGGAAGACTGGTGAAATCATATGTGGAAGACTGGTGAAATCATATGCGGAAGACTGGTGAAATCATATGCGGAAGACTGGTGAAATCATATGCGGAAGACTGGTGAAATCATATGTGGAAGACTGGTGAAATCATATATGTGAGACTGGTGAAATCATATATTTGAGACTGGTGAAATCATATGTGGAAGACTGGTGAAATCATATATGTGAGACTGGTGAAATCATATGTGGAAGACTGGTGAAGTCATATATGTGAGACTGGTGAAATCATATGCGGAAGACTAGCCAAAATATATGTAAAGATTTGCCTGAACAGTAAAATACAAACCTGTACTTTACGTTTTGACATCACTAGGCAGTGACCTTCGTTCCCAGTGACCTTAATTTCCCGTGGCCTCCATTCCCAGTGACCTTCGTTCCCAGTGAACTTAATTTCCCGTAGCCTCCATTCCCAGTGACCTTCGTTCCCAGTGCCCTTTATTTCCCGTGGCCTCCATTCCCAGTGACCTTCGTTCCCAGTGACCTTAATTTCCCGTAGCCTCCATTCCCAGTGACCTTCGTTCCCAGTGACCCTAATTTCCCGTGGCCTCCATTCCCAGTGACCTTCGTTCCCAGTGACCTTAATTTCCCGTGGCCTCCATTCCCAGTGACCTTCGTTCCCAGTGACCTTAATTTCCCGTGGCCTCCATTCCCAGTGACCTTCGTTCCCAGTGACCTTCATTTCCCGTGACCTTCATTCCCAGTGACCTTCGTTTTCCAGTGACCTTCAGCGAAACTTTGGCAGTAACCGGGAATGGGGCGTTGGCGTAATAGATACCATTTTATTTGTAAAAAAGAACGGCGATGAAGTGATGCGGTCTTTGAATCCCCGCAATCTTTCTTTAGGGTCTGCCTCAAGTCAAATAAGACCGACTTTCACTCCCTTACCTGTGAACTGCACAATGTTAAGGAACTTCACCAGATGTACCATTTGTGTCGTGTTTAGAGCGCTGGCATGTCGGAAAGGCGGACGTAACCTAGCGAAGCCTGAACAAAAATAGGTACACACCTGCAGAGTACTCACCTAAGGTCGAGAAAGGATGTTAATTTTCTCACTTCCAAATTATGTGAAATAATCCAAAGAAATTAAATTTTGCACATCCCCATCACGTTTACATTTACTAGACATAAACATTTTTGATAAGTGAGGGTTCCATTTTAGTATGTTTTTTTCTTTTACATTGTTAGATTACTACCCTGGTACCCATTACAGCTAGCGGCTGGGTCGACCGCGGGTTTTTTTTTTTAATCACAAACTAGGCTGCCGATGCCTCAGATAAAGTAGTATTTTTAGTTCAAATACATTAGTAAATAGAAGAATTACAAGAGCACTTAGATAGGCTTGGCAACATTGACACTGAATGCAACATGAAAAGCAACATCAACAAGATTGAAGTCATGAACATTGCAAAAGAAAAATAGAACATCAACATAATGATATATGGCAGATAATTATAATTAGTGGAAGATTTTAAAAACCTAGGAAGTTTAATGACAAACGGTAATTCACAAACAGCAGAAATAGAATCAAAGATGCATCAAAGCTTGTGAAATCATTGGACAAATGTCAAGCTTGCTGTCCAGCAAGGAAATAACTCCAGGGGTAAAGATTGGCATTTTACAACACAGTCTTCATCCAACGTTTCGCTACCAATGCGAGATCTGGACTCTAGACTAAAAACAATAAGAAAAATTGTCTGTCTGTCTGTCTGTCTGTCCGTCCGTCCGTCTGTCTGTCTGTCTGTCTGTCTGTCTGTCTGTCTGTCCGTCCGTCCGTCCGTCCGTCCGTCCGTCCGTCTGTCTGTCTGTCTATCTGTCTGTCTGTCTGTCTGTCTGTCTGTCTGTTTGTCTGTCTGTCTGTCTGTCTGTCCGTCCGTCCGTCCGTCCGTCTGTCTGTCTGTGTCTGTTTTTGTCTGAAAGACAGATGAGGAAGGAGAGAGGAATTTAGTTTCATCAACATAAAAATAGCACATTCTAAAAGCAGCCTCATTTTCAACTGTTTTCCCACTAGTGATACTAGCCAGCCCTATTTCTTTTTTACTTTCCATTCTGTCTTACAGCATGGTAGAACAAAAAAGTAAAATACCCCGTCACGCCAAGTGACGTATAGGGAATATGGTGTTAGTGACCATACATTTTACAGACCTTCAGCACATGATTTTTGGGGTAATGTGGTCGGTATAACGCCCGTGCCGCTTTACTTTCCCAGAAAAAAACTGGTACCCATTAAAGGCTGGGTGAACCGGAAGCCGTCGGTTGGGATCGAACCCTCCCTCTTGTCCTTTGTAGTCCAGTTCACTAACCACTGAGCTATCGCGGCTCCCTTTTACGACATGATAGTCACAGTTAAGGCTCACACACCACACAAGACCGACCCGTCTATATCGTTGTGCTCCCTGTTATCAAATTCGATGTACATTTTAAGCAGAGTCGCAAAAAATGTACACAATCGTTAGAAAATGTTGCCACGTAGATTTTTTTCGGAAGGGGGAGGGGGAGAAGAAAGGGGGCGTGTGGGGCGGGTTACTTGTTGATCGAGAGGTAAGATGTCAGTATGTGAAAAAGAAGGTCCCAGGTCGAATCCCAAGACAATTGGTGAGAATTTAAAAAAAAATGAAATTGTTACTTTCTTCGTGTCGTTACTCTCACCCGGTGACCGCGCTGTGAGAGCTAATATCTAACCCTCTGAATAATGACGTTAAAAAAAAACAAACCAGGAGCTCCGTGTGCATGCTGCGCACGTTAAAAACCCTTGAATTTAGAAATTGAAAATGTAGCCAAAAATAGACAAGGGCAAAATGTATTTGAAAAAAAAATTTCCACCGAAATGTTAAACTCTCGACGATAAAAAAAGTGTATATCTGAAGTAAGAAAATATTGGTTATTGGTTATTGGTTATGGAAGGCCTCAGTATCACTGCAAACGAATTAAAATCCATAATTGCTCAACCGCCCGTGCCAGTGGAATCATCCGAATTACTAACTCATCTCCCAAACAAAGAAAGGTAACTGTAGTCCCCATCGTAGCAGTCTCAGCACACGCCAAAAGACATAAGGCGAAACCGCGCAGAAAGTGAACACAGCCAACTGTTCCCTGTCATACGATATCATCATTCATCGTAAACAAGCGGGATATCGAAGCAGGATCAAAACGGATGAGACACACAGCTCACGGTGTGCACAGAGCACTTAACTCAGTAGCTCCTGCAACAAGCCGGACTTTGAATATGAGGAAACTGCAAGAAGGAACATTTTTCAGACATAGCCTTCATGGTTCCTGCTGCCTATCCACCATATACCATGGGAGTTCACGTCCTCCCGAAAATGATGATCGTCATAGCACTTGATGATGTTAGGCCATCATTGATGACTCCAATTCCAAACATATAGACACACAGTGGTGGTAAGTTATCATTTCCAATCCAACAGAAGCCACATGACCTGTAGTTAGTAAAACCACCGAGAGAATATGATTTTGTGACCTTCACTGATTCACTCTTAGATGTGAATGTGTAGTTTACACAAGAGGAGAAATTTTCAACTACAGTGATCCCAATTAAGGCAATTCTGGGATAGCAAGGCAAGTCTCCTTTATAGCAGCAGAACTTGATGTTCTCCGCTTCCTTCTTGTAGCTGCCGCCACACGATTCTGATGTCTCATTAACTTGGACATCATTCAAGAACAATGTCAGATTAACATTCCATAGATATGGCTCTGCTGATGAAGTGCTTGGTGCAACAGTTGTATCAATCATACAGGAGGCTCCTGGTCTGTGGTCATTAATATCACAGACGGCACATGATGTTGTTATATTCAGTGTTTCTTTCTGGGGTGTAAATATGTGGCACACACATGGAGAGTGGTTTGTGGTCATAGTAATCCCATTAAAGGCAATTCTAGGGTAGCATGGCATAGCTGTTTCAGAACAATCCTATGATGTTTTCTGTGTTCGCTATAATGCTGCTGCTGCTACACAATCCTGACCAATTATAGGTGTGGACATTATTCACTTGCAATGACAAAACTGCTTTGTTTACATCATAAATCTCTGGAAGCGAATCATTTATGGGACTAATAGTACAATTTATTCTTCCATCGGGATATCTTCATTGAGTCCCCAAAAAAAGGTCTTTGGTTAAAAAGCACATATGCTTTTGAGTTAAACACAAAATGAGCCGACTTCATTGATTCAAAATGATCCTTGCCAATGCCATCCGTTTGCACAAGTTAGGTCCTTAGCTACCAAACGTCCGAAACGAAGCCATCGAATTAACGACTTTATCTACAGCGAAGGTTAACGAACTGTGAACAAACATTTATGTTCAAACTCTTGAAAACATTTTAAAAATCTGCCAACTCGCTGCAATAACATATATATTGTTGTTCAATGTAAACATTGCTTAGTCCATAGCTCGATTATAAATAATCTGCCATAAGAAAATATGTGCTAGGATAAGGGGTGGGGGGGGGGCCACATGAACAAGAGGCTACCAACTCGACAAATAAGAAAAAGTTATATTTATGCAAAGTTCAGTCTCTGAAGATTTCACTAGAGATATAAGGCTGGTGAAAACAAATGAAAATAAAAGAAGGGAAATATACAGCTTTAAAATTTAGTAGCGGACAAGTAAAACGAAATGTTACAAATGATTTCGCATGAAAATAAGAAATTTGATAGTTACTGATGTTAACTCACGAGATAAATTTGTTATCAATTAATTTCACGATGCTATCGCTATACAAACATACCTGCATAGGTTTCCAGCTCAGCGAACAAATATCGTATTTTTAGAATGTGATCGCATCGTTACAAAGCTGGATGTAAACACTTTCATGAGTGATACGTGTGTTATTGTGTTACTTGTTCTATTGTTTCATAAACTTATAAAAACATAAATGTCACTGAATCATATAAATTGATCATTATTGGCCATCACTTTCGCCATAAACTATCCACATAGTTTCAACGTGGGCTCTAATCGAAACAAGGATTATTCTATTTTATATGAAAATAGGTCCATATCATTATTGTCAACGTCAGGAGAAAATAATCATTGTGTGGATTTGTAATTTGAAGAGACAGATGGAATGTATTGTTTTAACTGGAAGCATTGAAAAGAAATAAGATATAAAGCGAGTGGGAGAACTAACACAATAGAGTTTCAGAGAATAGTTTGGTTTGAAGTCAATAACATATAGGAGCCAGTAGTGGGGTCTAGTTTACACTCTAATGTACGATGACAGCTTTATAAAAAAGGCACACACACACACAAAATACTGATGTTTCGGCCCACAACCTTCTTCTGAAAACGCTTCTTCTGAAGAAGGCCACAGGCCGTAACGTCAGTATTTTGTTGTGTTCCTTTTTAATGAATCTGTTTCCATACCTTGAAGTGTACAATACACCCCACTACTGGCTCCTTGGACTACAAAGGACAAGAGGTAGGGTTCGGTCCCAACCGACGGATTCCGGGTTCACCCAGCCTTTAATGGGGACCGAATTTTTTCTGGGAAAGTGAAGGAGGCACGGGCGTAGTACCGACCACATTACCAACAAAATCATGTGCCGAAGGTCTGTAAAATTGATGGTCACTAACACCATATTCCTTATACGCTACTTGGCGTGACAGGGTACTTTACTTTACTTTTACTTTACTGGCTCCTTGATACCAGCTTTACCGCAGCACTTCAATTAGTTGTCTGTTCCCTGACAGAAAAGATAAACTAAAGGAGAGGTAGACAATTGTAGTCAGAATATTCGTCTAATCGATCGTGTGGTTATGAAGGCCCAGATCACAGTCAGGGGAGAAAAGGATGGAGCTACTGTTAACTACCATGCATGTCGCAAGAGGCGACTAAGGAAGTTGATGGTCAAACGGATCCGCCGCTGCTATATAATTCATGCTTCTGACCTGAAGCTATTATCTGTGCTTTCGTTATTGTGTGGCGGGCGTACTTCATCCTTGGGAACGTGTTGAGGAGGGGATCTGATCAATATCGGCTTGTCGAATAAAAATGACCTGTCGACAAAACTAAACTAAGGAGGAGATCTGATCACTATGGAGTTCAATAAAGATGACATGTCGACTAAACTAAATTCATGGCATAAAACAATTTTCGAGAGAATTAAAATGAGCAGTTCCAATAAAACGCTTATCTTGTCCCGGCTTTTACCCACAGGATCATAGTTACTGTACTCACAATAGAACGCACATCTGTATTCCTATATTTCATCTAATTTCACAAAAGAACGCACATCTCTACTCCTATATTTCATCTAACTTCACAAAAGAACGCACACCTGTACTCCTATATTTCATCTAATTTCACAAAAGAACGCACATATCTACTCCTATATTTCATATAATTAAACAAAAGAACGCACACCTGTACTCCTATATTTCAACTAATTTCACAGAAGAACGCACACCTGTACTCCTAGATTTAATCTAATTTCACAAAAGAACGCACATCTGTACTCCTATATTTCATCTAATTTCACAACAGAACGCAAATCTCTACTCCTATATTTCATCTAATTTCACAAATAACGCACATCTCTACTCCTATATTTCATATAATTTCACAAAAGAACCTACATCTGTGATCCCATATTTCATCTAATTTCACAAAAGAACGCACACCTGTACTCCTATATTTCATCTAATTTCACAAAAAAACGCACACCTGTACTCCAATATTTCATCTAACTTCACAAAAGAACGCTCATCTGTACTCCTATATTTCATCTAATTTCATAAAAGAACGCACACCTGTACTCCTATATTTCATCTAATTTCACAAAAAAACGCACACCTGTACTCCTATATTTCATCTAATTTCACAAAAGAACGCACACCTGTACTCCTATATTTCATCTAATTTCACACAAAAAACGCACACCTGTACTCCTATATTTCATCTAATTTCACAAAGAACGCACACCTGTACACCTATATTTCATCTAATTTCACAAAAAAACGCACACCTGTACTCCTATATTTCATCTAATTTCACAAAAGAACGTACCCTGTACTCCTATATTTCATCTAATTTCACAAAATAACGCACACCTGTACTCCTATATTTCATCTATTTTCACAAAAGAACGCACACCTGTACTCCTATATTTCATCTAATTTCACAAAAGAACGCACACCTGTACTCCTATATTTCATCTAATTTCACAAAAGAACGCACACCTGTACTCCTATATTTCATCTAATTTCACAAAAAACGCACACCTGTACTCCTATATTTCATCTAATTTCACAAAAGAACGTACACCTGTACTCCTATATTTCATCTAATTTCACAAAAGAACGCACACCTGTACTCCTATATTTCATATAATTTCACAAAAAAACGTACACCTGTACTCCTATATTTCATCTAATTTCACAAAAGAACGTACACCTGTACTCCTATATTTCATCTAATTTCACAAAATAACGCACACCTGTACTTCTATATTTCATCTAATTTCACAAAATAACGCACACCTGTACTCCTATATTTCATCTAATTTCACAAAAGAACTTACACCTGTACTCCTATATTTCATCTAATTTCACAAAAGAACGTACACCTGTACTCCTATACTTCATCTAATTTCACAAAAGAACGTACACCTGTACTCCTATATTTCATCTAATTTCACAAAAGAACGTACACCTGTACTCCTATATTTCATCTAATTTCACAAAAAAAACGCACACCTGTACTCCTATATTTCATCTAATTTCACAAAAGAACGCACACCTGTACTCCTATATTTCATCTAATTTCACAAAAAAAAACGCACACCTGTACTCCTATATTTCATCTAATTTCACAAAGAACGTACACCTGTACTCCTATATTTCATCTAATTTCACAAAAGAACGTACACCTGTACTCCTATATTTCATCTAATTTCACAAAAAAACGCACACCTGTACTCCTATATTTCATCTAATTTCACAAAAGAACGTACACCTGTACTCCTATATTTCATCTAATTTCACAAAAGAACGTACACCTGTACTCCTATATTTCATCTAATTTCACAAAAGAACGCACACCTGTACTCCTATATTTCATCTAATTTCACAAAAGAACGTACACCTGTACTCCTATATTTCATCTAATTTCACAAAAGAACGTACACATGTACTCCTATATTTCATCTAATTTCACAAAAGAACGTACACCTGTACTCCTATATTTCATCTAATTTCACAAAAAAACGCACACCTGTACTCCTATATTTCATCTAATTTCACAAAAGAACGTACACCTGTACTCCTATATTTCATCTAATTTCACAAAAGAACGTACACCTGTACTCCTATATTTCATCTAATTTCACAAAAGAACGTACACCTGTACTCCTATATTTCATCTAATTTCACAAAAAAACGCACACCTGTACTCCTATATTTCATCTAATTTCACAAAAAAACGCACATCTGTACTCCTATATTTCATCTAATTTCACAAAAAACGCACATCTGTATACCTATCATCGAGTGCTGTTTCCGCAACGAAGTTTGGCTACCTTGCAGCACCATCCCGCTCCAGTGATTTCATTGTCTGTTGTCCTATTGTCCATGATTGACATCCATATGTTAAGCCTGACTCTACATAACATTTAAGAACTCTTTTTCTTGTTTCTTTTGTCAAAAATGGATTGCAAAGTATCTTCCTCATTTTTTGGAAAGCTGCTTTTGCCTGAGTCATTCTGCATCTCACCTCTTCTGTATATCTTCCGTCTGAGGTTAACAAAGGTCCCACATATTTAAATTCATTTACCTGTTATAATATTGTTCCACTTGTCTTTATTGACGTGATTGACGCCACCAATATTGAAACTTGGCTGGCTCACTATATTTTGACGTGAATGACGCCACCAATATTGAAACTTGACTGGTTCACTATATTTTGACGTGAATGACGCCACCAATATTGAAACGACTGGTTCACTATATTTTGACGTGATTGACGCCACCAATATTGAAACTTGACTGGCTCACTATATTTTGACGTGAATGACGCCACCAATATTGAAACTTGACTGGTTCACTATATTTTGACGTGATTGACGCCACCAATATTGAAACGACTGGTTCACTATATTTTGACGTGATTGACGCCACCAATATTGAAACTTGACTGGTTCACTATATTTTGACGTGATTGACGCCATTAACATTGAAACCTGTTTAGCTGACTGTATTTTTACCTGAGATGTCTGTTGCAGATGTATGCTGTTCTGGATCCAGCGGCATGTAAGCATACGCCTTTTGTCCCGTTTGTTACAGATCAAAATACAGTAATATCAATTACACAGTTACAACTAACATGCAAGAAAAATTGAAAACAAATACTGACATGAAGAATGTTTCATTGTCAACACATTTTGGGAAAATCCAGCCCAGAATGCGATTATATATCATAATAAAGAATACAAAATTATGCTGCTAATTTAAATATTAATACGCTAAGGTCAGCATGAAATTGAATAATTGGGATGATACAGAAGAACGTGTGTGTGAGATAATGCGTGGATTTGTTGCTGCCAGTAGTTGAGTTAAAAGTGAAGTAAAAAAAAATAGGTAAAGAGTCCCGTTACGCCAAGTGGCGTATAGTTAATATGGTGTTTTTATCTATCGACCTGTTGAGCCGTAGCCGGCCCATTGGGCATAGACCCATGTACTCTTTCTCTTATCTAATTTTTTTCCTAACAGTTTTGAATCCTTGTAAAGATCTTTTATCAAATCTCGCCATTTGTCTCTGTTCTGTGCAAGCAACTCTATCTCATTGAGGGAGCCGAATATGGTGTTTAGTGACCATAATTTTTACAAAAGTTCGGTACATGATTTTTGGGGTAATGTGGTCGGTATTACGCCCGTGCCGGTTTAATTTCCCAGAAAAAAATCCGGTACTCATTTAGGGCTGGGTGAACCAGGAAGACCACCGATCAGGATCGAACCCGACCTCTTTGACTTGAAACTGAATACATAGTTAATACTAGACATATTCTTCAATCCTTCATCTTAGTCTACCAGAGCCGATAAGCGTCGCATAGGGCTTGTGTTTTTTTTTCTCGTTACTATCCATCTCTTTTCAGGGCGAGATGTTTGATCTTATCTAATGAGTTTATGCCTGCCAATTTTGCTTCTCTTATAAGTGTTTTTTTCAGTGCCTCTCTAGGCCTTTCTCTTTTTCTGTATCTTGATGTTTCCCATATAAAAGAATGTTTTAAAATTCTGTTGTTGTCTCTTTTCAGCACATGTTCGACATATGTCCATCTCTCTTACTATTGAGTTATTGAGTTATTTGCGGGTCATCATCATTGCACTCCGAACATGTCCATAGGTGCTCAGATCCCCTCCTCAGCATTTCCCGCAGTGTCTAGCGACTGACGACTCCAGTTCTATGTTGGTTGATAAGTCTTCTTACACGGCCACTAAGTTTCTTACTAATTGTAGACGAGATCATTGATTGAGTGGCCATTTCTCTTATCTCTATATTAGTCTTGAATTCATTCCACTATACCATTTCTCTTATCTCTATATTAGTCTTGAATTCATTCCACTATACCATTTCTCTTATCTCTATATTAGTCTTGAATTCATTCCACTATACCATTTCTCTTATCTCTATATTAGTCTTGAATTCATTCCACTATACCATTTCTCTTATCTCTATATTAGTCTTGAATTCATTCCACTATACCATTTCTCTTATCTCTATATTAGTCTTGAATTCATTCCACTATACCATTTCTCTTATCTCTATATTAGTCTTGAATTCATTCCACTATACCATTTCTCTTATCTCTATATTAGTCTTGAATTCATTCCACTATACCATTTCTCTTATCTCTATATTAGTCTTGAATTCATTCCACTATACCATTTCTCTTATCTCTATATTAGTCTTGAATTCATTCCACTATACCATTTCTCTTATCTCTATATTAGTCTTGAATTCATTCCACTATACCATTTCTCTTATCTCTATATTAGTCTTGAATTCATTCCACTATACCATTTCTCTTATCTCTATATTAGTCTTGAATTCATTCCACTATACCATTTCTCTTATCTCTATATTAGTCTTGAATTCATTCCACTATACCATTTCTCTTATCTCTATATTAGTCTTGAATTCATTCCGCTGTACACAAAGTTTTCTTCCTATGCATCTGTTATCAAAATCGTTTATTTTTTTTTTTCATGCTCTTTTGTTGTTCATTAATTTTCATGTGCGTCGGTTAAGTGTTGATAATAGATTTGAGTTTGTATATTCTATGTTTAGTTTTTGTGCTTGGCATTTTGATTTTCATATTTTGTCAACTATAAACAAAAGAATAGGAATGGCAACAACTAATTTTTAAACAAATGAAATAAAAATGTATTCTCACATCAAAGCAAATAACATCAGAACTAAAACTACAAATTACAAAATGCAATAATTACTCGACATTCCTGTATGGTGCAGAAGCCTGGGCATAATGTCCAATAAGAAAATAGAGCAGAAAATTGAAGTCTTTGAAAAAATGTGGGTCTATAGGAAAATGGGGAGTACATCTGCGCCGATGAAGCGGAGTAGTACGCACGGCAATATCCCTTTTTGACAAATCAAGTATTGTGAATGCGACCTTCCACCGTCTGGAGTTGATCTGTGGTTTACGTCACATTGAGTGCTGTTCAATGACCGTTGTTGGAATTGTTTGACGCAAGTCATTTACATGTTACCAACTGATTAATGTGGATTGCTCCATCAAGTCAGCCGAAATTGTATCTCTTTAGGGAATTTGCTTCGTGTTTCGTTCGTTGTAGGCTGCATTTACTAGAGTAATCAGGAATCTATGGGCACAGACATTATTGTGTTTGCTACGTCATCATAATGCCCATCGTATATCCCTAGACCGGCGATACGCTAATGTTACGGTCTGTTGTTTGATGTGCGACGGGGATAATCCGACGACTGTCTTTTATATGTTCGGAATTGGTGTCAAAAACGATGTCCTAACATCATCAAGCGCTATACATTTTAAAAAAAAATATGACGATCATCATTTTCAGGAGGACGTGAACTTCCGGTCAGTATGATGGATAGGAGGCAGGAACCATTGAAGGCTATGTATGAAAGTGTTACTTGTTGCAGTTTCCTCATATTCCAGGTCCCACTTGTTGCAGGAGCTACTGAGTTTAGGTGCTCTGTGCACACCGTGAGCTGTGTGTGTTATAGAGCTGTAATGTTAATTCTTTATATTATCTTTGTACTCTCTTGACAGCACATCACATTTATTTTAGTTGATCACAACAGGTAATTCAAGACATACTCTTTTTCTAAATACATAATGATAATCAAGTTTATTGATCTCTAGGCACAATGATCGACTAGTGGTGGATGCACTTATCTTAACTTGCTGTTAATTAATTCGGGACACTCAAGAGACTATTGTCGGTGACTATTTGAATGTCCGTAAGTGCATATCTTGCATACAACATTATTCAACTTACGTTCATGAGGAATGTGAAGCAACTTGAATTACTCTTAAGCAATTGCAAAACACTAAAGTTCATATTCTCATTGCTATACTCACTACTCTCTATCAACTTGCTTAATAACTTCTCAACTGACTTCAACTTGAAGATTCTATCTTTCTAACTAACTTGCTCAACTTTCTAATCTTAACTTTTCTAACTGTGTGTCTAATTTCCTAACTGTCTACTTCTCTTTCCTGACTAACTCTTAACTTAATTTGTACTAACTGCCTTCGGCAGTTCGGTCGAAGCCGGGCTAAGCTTACTTAGTCTACATTCTGACTTCGTCTAGTCTCTCATTCTCTAACTAATTCTATTGTGTTGAAGTTTAAATACTCCAACCACAACTCCCTCGTCTGAAATTGAGCAGCCAATCAAACTGTTGCCAAGTGACAATTTGCGCTCTTCTGGTCACTTGAGTTGGTCGCTGCTTACCATTCTGTGACCGATACTTGAACTATCTCATGGTTTCATGAAAACACCTTGTTTTCGTGAATCTATTTGCCCTATTTAAATAATGGTTACCTCGTGACAATGACCTTTCTTGACAGTTGGATGACAACTTATTTATCAGACGGGTCAAAGTCATGGGGTTAGCGCATGTTATATTGTTATTTCCCCAACCTGCTGTTGTGGAAATCTGCATCTCCTCTCACTACACTTTCACTTGGTTGAAGTGGAAATTGCATGGACCTAAACTATTATGTGTCTTCCAACAATTCTGGACATTTCCTCCTTCCCACATTCTGTGTATCCACCACCCCCTATGTGAACTTCTATTTCTGGCTGGAAATTTTCCATCCTTAAATTTTATGTCTTAACAATTTATGGTCGTTAGCATTTGTTACTGCTATTATCTATTGAGAAGCGGGTAACAACTAAGTTACCTGCCCCCATGCTTTCACTAGCTTACTGTTACATTCCTCCCTTTCAACAAAGACAAGATTTAATTAAGCAGTAATTAAATCTTTTACCATAAAAAACAGTAACAGTAATATTATATATACATAATATCCTAGACTCCCATTATAAAATCCAAACATAAGATTTTAAATCCCATAACAAAATGAAGAAAAATGGTTACATCAAAATAATTGTCAGCATTACAACATACTTCTATTAGATAATCAACATCCATACACAAATGGTGCACAGTAATGTACTGTACAAGAAAAACACTCTTTAAAAAAATTTTCTTAATAAAAAAATTGTGGACACAAGGGAAGTAATTTCGAATATGCATCATGTTAAGTTGTGTCCCTTGACATATAATTAACTGTACAACAACCATCTCAGTCTCATCAAGTTGTGTCCCTTGACATAATTAACTGTACAACAACCATCTCAGTCTCATCAAGTTGTGTCCCTTGACATAATTGAACTACAAAAAAAATCTCAGTCTTATTGAGAATATATCTTAAACTCATCATCATCATGTGCCTTACCGGTTGGCGTAGGTGATCATGTCCATCCACAATCTTCTATCTACAGTGCATCGTAGCAGTTCTGTTGTTGACTGTTTTCCATGCCATGACACCAAGCTATCCAGTATTTTCTCTCTTTGTCGTCCGCGATCTCTCTTTTTATTTTGCCAGTTGTAACCAAGTATTCCAATTTTCCTCTTCTCATTATATGCCCGAAAAATGTTGATTGCTTCTTTCTGATGTGTTTTAAGAGCTCCCTTTTTGTGTTGGCCTCTTTGAGAACTTCCTCATTGGTCTTTTTAACTGTCCAGGGAACTTTCAATATTCTTCTGAAAAATCCCATCTCTGTGGCCTCTAATCGTCTTTTTATTTGTTTGTCTACTGTCCTTGATTCGCTTCCATAGGTCAGAATTCGTTCTATACAGCACCGATGAACTCTCTTTCTCATTTTTATTGACATAGATTTGTTGCATAAGATATTGTTCATTTTCTGAAATGTTATTTTGGCCTGAGCTATTCTGCTTTTTATTTCTGTGGTGCATCTCCCATCTGATGTTATTATTGTGCCCAAGTATTTGAAACGTTGCACTTGTTTCAGATTTGTCTTGTTTATTTTTATGCTGCATGATGGTTATGGTTGTTTCTTCGATATAACCATTACTTCTGTTTTCTTGCAATTCAGACTGAGACCTTTCTTGTTGCTTTTTCTTACTATTATGTCTATCATTTCTTGTAGGTTTTTCTCTGTCTCTGCTATTAAGACTGTGCAAATTATCTATGTTGTGACCGTTGACTTCAATTCATTTTTGTCTATTATTGATCTCATGATATATTCGCTGTAAAGTGAAAACAAATCCGGTGACAGAACACAGCCTTGTCTGACTCCTTGTTTTATATATTGGAATTGTCTTGTTTGGTTGTTAATTCGTATAGCTGCTGTTTGTTGCCAGTACATGTTTTTTTTATGATTCGCAGATCCTTGCCATTAATGTTTAATTTCTCCAGCATATTGATTATTTCCACATGCTTTACCTTGTCAAATGCTTTCGTGTAGTCTGTATCTTAAACTAACTCTTAATAAATGAATTGGTAGACTGCGCTCTCGACAGGAACTATGCATTACAGGCATCACCACAACAGGATATCTTTCTGACTGGCATCTGTGATCCCGTATGACAATCTACAAATAAAATCATTAACAATTCACAACATCTATTACAACATGTATTTTTTCACAGGTATTAATAAAATATTAACATTATCAACAACTCTTATTTACAAATGACATCTCTGACAGATCTCAAATTACCGATCTGAAATAGAAGTATTAATATGTCTTCATTACTATCAGAACCTTTTCTTCTTAGTGCTCATAAACATATATTGAACAATAACTGGGCAATTCACACATATCTCCGGAGATCACGATCACAAACAACACTTAGCTTGAGCAACATATATATATATATATATATATATATATATATATATATACATATATATATATATACTTCAGACTTACTATCTCTAATTACCTCATAATTCTTCTCTGAGCACTCTTCTCTAGTCTCAGTTTCTTATGATACTCTCTCTTAATATCTTCTATCTACTCTCAAAATCAGAATTATATCTGGGTACAGTCCACATGACATTGTACCTACTTGTCTTGCAATTATTCGACTCAGATATATCTGTTTAATCTCTTGTAACCTTCACGAGTTAACACTCTGTTACATAATTAATTCCACATGAGTCTCATTCTCTAGACTCAGTTTCTCCTGATACACTCTCTTAGTATATTCTCTTCCACTCTCAAAATCAGAATTATTTCTTAATTGAAGCATAAGACCCATTTAGTCTTCCTCAATATAATGTTTCATCTATCTCTTACTTGAAGTATAAGAACCGTTTAGTCTTCCTCAATATAATGTTTCATCTATCTCTTAATTGAAGCATATTTCATCTTAATGTCTGTTTTGTGCTCTCCCATGTTTCCTCTGGAACTAATTCTAGCTTCCTTCTCATGAAAGTTGATAACTCATCCGAACACATCTGGAAGGCACTTTTTTCTCCTCCCGACTTCATCTCTGATCTTATCTAACATGTTCTTTCATATGGATACAATGTACCTAACACATTTCAGTTCGGTGGTGGCGGGTTTTCTTATTAATCTCAATTCTAGAGTCTAGTTCAGACATTGGCAACTCAAAGCTCGGACGAAGAATGGATTGTTGAGGAGTGGACAGTAGTGGAGATAGGTGTCCGATGCTGTGATAAATGAGACTGCATCATGAGTTTATATCGGCTACCGTTGAGATCGCATGTCTTTCTAGACGTCCTAGATACTGAATTTTAATCGGTAGTGAGCTTATGAATTTTATATATTGGAATTGGACCATTCCAATATGTAAAACAAGGAGTCAGACTAGGCTGTGTTCTGTCGCCGGATTTGTTTTCACTTTACAGCGAATATATTATGAGATCAATAGTAGACAAAAAAGGAATTGAAGTCAACGGTCACAACATAAATAATTTGCGATATGCGGATGACACAGTCTTAATAGAAGAGACTGAGAAC
The DNA here is from genome assembly GCA_032433765.1 of Megaustenia siamemsis. NCBI lineage: Eukaryota > Metazoa > Mollusca > Gastropoda > Stylommatophora > Ariophantidae > Megaustenia > Megaustenia siamemsis. Next base: position 90,020,444 of record JAVIAB010000139.1, on the reverse strand, counting down.
GAACTACAAGAAATGATAGAAATAATAGTAAGAAAAAGCAACAAGAAAGGTCTCAGTCTGAATAGCAAGAAAACAGAAGTAATGGTTATATTGAAGAAACAATCATCACCATCATGCAGCATAAAAATAAACAAGACAAATCTGAAACAAGTGCAACGCGTCAAATACTTGGGCACAATAATAACATCAGATGGAAGATGCACCACAGAAATAAAAAGCAGAATAGCTCAGGCCAAAATAGCATTTCAGAAAATGAAAAATATCTTATGCAACAAATCTATGTCAATAAAAATGAGAAAGAGAGTTCATCGGTGCTATATAGAACCAATTCTGACCTATGGAAGCGAATCATGGACAGTAGACAAAGAAATGAAAAGACGATTACAGGCCACAGAGATGGGATTTCTCAGAAGAATATTGAAAGTTCCATGGACAGATAAAAAGACCAATGAGGAAGTTCTCAAGGAGGCCAACAAAAAAAGGAGCTCTTAAAAAACATCAGAAAGAAGCAATCAACATTTTTCGGGCACATCATGAGAAGAGGAAAGTTGGAATACTTGGTTACAACTGGCAAAATAAAAGGAAAAAGAGATCGCGGACGACAAAGAGAGAAAATACTGGATAGCTTGGTGTCATGGCATGGAAAACAGTCAACAACAGAACTGCTACGATGCACTGTAGATAGAAGATTGTGGAGGCACATGATCACCTACGCCAACCGGTAAGGCACATGATGATGATGATGAGCTTATGAAAAAAAACACCTATATAGTCAGTGGCGTCTTGACAGACGGTTGGTACAAACAATCATGATAAGTCAATAGTTTGGTAAAATATTAATGTCGTACGCTGGATACTGTTTTACTGAACAGCTTCTCTCGTGGCTGAATGTACCAATAATGGATAGACACATCAAATCTCAGAATGTAAAAAATTATGTATTTCTGGTTTCTGGTCTCATCTCTTTCTCCTGTGCTTGTTCTCTTCTGACTGTGACATTACCGCTTCCTCTGACAGTTTCAGTGCTGTCGAAAAGGACTCCTGTCAAGATTACATATTGCATTCTCTCGAAAATAATAACGACATTACACAGTTTTCACATGTGTCATCGACATTCCATCCTAATGTGTCGTCATTCTCGACATCTTGTTAGATCACACCACGACAAAGTGTTGAATACAAGAACACATTCTTTTTCAAATGTTTCCCTGAAATTATAGCGCAGTGTACAACCTATCTCAGGTCAGCAACATGATCTTTCACATGCTCATCACCACAAACTGTGTTGTCAGCAACAACAAGGGCAACAGTATCGGTCATGTTGAGAACCTGTTCACTCAAGACATCGCAACATTTCGACAACACAGGAATTATTTTCACATGTGTCATCGACAGCACATCCCAGTTTTTTGATTAGTCATTAGGAGTCATCCTTCATTCTAGACACATCTGGAAATATTGGGCAAAACTGGTAAAGATTCTGTGAGTGTTGAAACTAGTGTACGCGCTGTTTTCAAATGACATGTTAAAAGATTTAAATATTTAAAATATTTGACTTATTACTATTATCTTACCGGGGTGATTAAATGACTATGGGTACATCACACGATCTCCCGTGTGTTACCGGGGCCTCATTGTGTGGGAAGTAAAGAATAGTGACACTGTGACCTTCCAGGCATGTTGTAAGAGGCGACTAAGGAGGTTGATCCATGGCTTGACAAGCTGTCATTGTAAAAAGCATTGTTATGGAAACAGAACCATAGATTTTACGAGGTTAGAAGCAGTGATCTCTGCAATATGTGCCACTTTGGCACGCAAGGTTTCTGTTTTTGAGATTGTAGTTCTGCCCTATGTGCCGTCTTCGGCTCGAGTAGGATAGAAGGGCATCACACGATACAGTTGGTTGGAAAGATAGTCAATGAAATGTATTTGATACATTTTCTCCTGCCTTGATAGCACACTATCATAGATTATCCTGCATTGATACATAGGTTTTCTTGCCTTGATGGTACGCTATCATAGGTTCTCTTGCCTTGATGGTACGCTATCATAGGTTCTCTTGCCTTGATGGTACGCTATCATAGGTTTTCTTGCCTTGATGGTACGCTATCATAGGTTCTCTTGCCTTGATGGTACGCTATCATAGGTTCTCTTGCCTTGATGGTACGCTATCATAGGTTCTCTTGCCTTGATGGTACGCTATCATAGGTTCTCTTGCCTTGATGGTGCACAATCCTAGATTTTCTAAATTTGATGGTCTGCATCATGTACTTTTCAATTTTTATATTATTTCATCATATCATTATATTCTGACGTCGCCCACATGAAAAAAATTGTTCATATATTGCTTTTTTGCCACGACTCTACTCATGTTCTTGTATTTCCTTGCACTTTCTCCATTAATAGGTTAATATGATAGGTACAAATAAACTACATTCAGCCAGTCACTCAACTCCAAACTGTTGCGACCTTTATTCTGACCGAACAGCTGTGAGGTTTGGCATTGGTCACATCTGTCCCCGCTAAGATTTTTTAAGTGGGATAATCTCGGTCAAGACCATGCAATTGAGACACTTTTACTGCGAACCTATGAGGTCACTAGGCTTGATAATCCAGTGGTTCTAATTTACATTCATGAATTGTCTTCGCGAGCTCTCATAAACTTTTCCCACCACGACGAAGTTGTTGACTATCAAACCAGTTACTGTTTAAATTTGATGCTGGGTAATCTTAACTAGTCATAGACTCCATTCTAAGGTTTATGTGTTTGTCCCTGTTTGTTTCAGTTCACGGTGCTAATTTGCTAAAATAACAATGAATGAACAGGCTTAGTCCCCTTGCCAATTGTTATACATTTTATGACCAGCGAACACAAAATAATAGACATACTTCAAATACAAATATCTCAACAAACGATCCAGTGGAAATACTTACACTTTTACTCACATAATTATTAAACTGTATTACTATATTATATATGGAAGCCGCGATAGCTCAGTGGTTAGTGAACTGGACTACAAAGGACAGGAGATAGGGTTCGATCCCAACCGACGGCTTCCGGGTTCACCCAGCCTTTAATGGATACCTGATTTTTTTCAGGGAAAGTGAAGCGGCACGGGCGTAATACCGACCACATTACCACAAAATCATGTGCCGAAGGTCTGTGAAATATATGGTAACTAACACCATATTCCCTATACGCCACTTGGCGTGACGGGGGTACTTTACTTACTATATTATATATACTGTAATTTAATCTGGGGGAACCACACACGAAAAAGGAATAGGCATCATGTTAGATGAAGAAAGAAGCAAAACAATGAAGGGATTTTGGCCAGTATCAGATAGAATTCTGGTAGTAAAATTGAGAGGTAAACCAATGGATATCAACATAATTCAAGCTTATAACAAGTAATAAGGTAACAAGTAATACCAAAGAAGAAAACATTGACACTTTTTACAACGAGCTAGAGATGATCATGTTTCAAACAATACCCTAGGCGACTATGGACATATCAAAGCCCAGACAAAAAAGTACACAATCAAATTGATTGTATACTGGTACAGAGAAGATTCAGGAATGGGCTAACATCTGTTAAAGCAAGGTCATGAGCAGATTGCAATATTGACCATGTACCAGTAGTAGAAAAAGATAAGAATACAACTGCGGAAAACACAGAAATCCCCAAGAAATATATAATTAGAACTAGATATGCTTAGAGTGGATAGACAGATGAGTGATAAGTACAGTACGATAGTACAAAATAGATATAATGCTACTGAGAAAATACAGGACATCGAGGGAAATTGGGAAATGTTCAAATAATCGATTCAACAAACATCAAAAGAAGTAAAACCGGTGACTAAAAGAATCAACAAAAAGAAATGAATGACAGAAAATATATTACAACTAATGGATGAAAGACAAAAACATAAGAAAGCAGAACGGACATACAAAATATTGCACAAAGAGATCCAAAACAAATACACAGAAGCAAAGTAAGGATGGTTAATGTAGAAATGTGAAGAAATGGAAAAACAACAAAATCAAGACTCAGAATTTATGCACAATCAATTACACGAATTAACAGAAAGAAAAGAAATCAAAGTTGCAGGATGTGTGAAATCAAAGGAAGGAAATATAATAATGGGACAGGAGAAGACAATGGAAAGATGGACAGAATATATCAGTCAAATCTATGATGATGAAAGACCAGAGCTAAACAATTCAAACAAAGACACAAATCCATCAATAATGCAGAGTGAAGTGGAGGACGCAATTCACAACACGAAAAGAGGCAAAGCTCCAGGTCCCGACAATATAACAATAGAAGAGATAAATGCATTAGGAGAGCTGGGAGTACAAGTCATAACAAAACTACTCAATGACATATATAACACTGGACACATACCAGAAGATCTACTAAAAATATATCATTGTAGCCATACCGAAGAAGTCAGGCGCCACTGATTGTGAAGACCATCGCACTATTACTCTCATGAGCCATATGACGAAACTATTACTAAGAATCATCATGAGACGTGTAAAGAACAAAATAAAACCAGAAATAAGTGAGGAACAATGTGGATTTGTAGAAGGAAAGGGCACCAATAATGCAATATACATCTTAGGATAATATATTTAAAAAATCTATAGAGGTAATGAAAAAAAGATCTATATATGTGCTTTATAGACTACACCAAAGCATTTGACAAAATAAAGCATGTGGAAATAATCAATATGCTGGAGAAAATTAAACATTGATGGCAAGAATCCATAAACAATAAAAATGACATGTTATTGGTTATTGGTTATGGAAGGCCTCGGCATCACAGCAAACGAATTAAAATCCATAATTGCTCAACCGCCCGTGCCAGTGGAATCATCCGAATTACCAACTCATCTCCCAAACAAAGAAAGGTAACTGTAGTCCCCATCGTAGCAGTCTCAGCACACGCCAAAAGACATAAGGCGAAACCGCGCAGAAAGTGAACACAGCCAACTGTTCCCTGTCATACGATATCATCATTCATCGTAAACAAGCGGGATATCGAAGCAGGATCAAAACGGATGAGACACACAGCTCACGGTGTGCACAGAGCACTTAACTCAGTAGCTCCTGCAACAAGCCGGACTTGGAATATGAGGAAACTGCAAGAAGGAACACTTTTCAGACATAGTCTTCAATGGTTCCTGCCGCCTATCCACCATATACCATGGGAGTTCACGTCCTCCCGAAATGATGATCGTCATAGCACTTGATGATGTTAGGCCGTCATTGATGACTCCAATTCCAAACATATAGACACACAGTGGTGGTAATTTGTCATTTTCAATCCACAGAAGCCACATGACCTGTAGTTAGTAAAACCACAGAGAGAATATGATTTTGTGACCTTCACTGATTCACTCTTAGATGTGAATGTGTAGTTTACACAAGAGGAGAAGTTTTCAACTACAGTGATTCCATTTAAGGCAATTCTGGGATAGCAAGGCAAGTCTCCTTTATAGCAGCAGAACTTGATGTTCTCCGCTCCCTTCTTGTAGCTGCTGCCACACGATTCTGATGTCTCATTAACTTGGACATCATTCAAGAACAATGTCAGATTAACATTCCATAGATATGGTTCTGCTGATGAAGTGCTTGGTGCAACAGTTGTATCAATCATCCTGGAGGCTCCTGGTCTGTGGTCATTAATATCACAGACGGCACATGGTGTTGTTATATTCAGTATTTCTTTCTGGGGTGTAAATATGTGGCACACACATGGAGAGTGGTTTGTGGTCACAGTAATCCCATTAAAGGCAATTCTAGGGTAGCATGGCATAGCTGTTCAGAACAGCACAATCCTGTGATGTTTTCTGTGTTCGCTATAAAGCTGCTGCTGCTACACAATCCTGACCAATTATAGGTGTGGACATTATTCACTTGCAATGACAAAACTGCTTTGTTTACATCATAAACCTCTGGAAGCGAATCATTTATGGGACTAATAGTACAATTTATTCTTCCATCGGGGATATCAGCATTGAGTCCCCCCAAAAAAAGGTCTTTGGTTAAAAAGCACATATGCGTTTGAGTTAAACACACAATGAGCCCACTTCATAGATTCAAAATGATCCTTGCCAATGCCATCCGTTTGCACAAGTTAGGTCCTTAGCTACCAACGTCAAAAATGTCTGAAACGAAGCCATCCAATTAACGACTTTATCTTTAGCGAAGGTTAACGAACTGTGAACAAACATTTATGTTCAAACCCTTGAAAACATTTTCAAAAATCTGCCAACTCGCAGCAATAACATTTATCGTGTTGTTCAATGTAAACATTGCTTGGTCCATAGCTCGAATATAAATAAGCTGCCATTTTGGTGCGTCCCATGACGTCATGACATGTACTGGCAACAAACCGCAGCTATACGAATTAGCAACCAAACAGGAGAATTCAATATATAAAACAAGGAGTCAGACTAGGCTGTGTTCTGTCGCCGGATTTCTTTTCACTTTACAGCTAAAATATTAAGAGATCAATAATAGAGAAAAAAATAATTGAAGTCAACGGTCACAACATAAATAATTTGCGATATGCGGATGGCACAGTCTTAATAGAAGAGACAGAAAATGAACTACAAGAAATGATAGACACAATAGTAAAAGAAAGCAACAAGAAAGGTCTCAGTCTGAATAGTAAGAAAACAGAAGTGATGGTCATATCGAAGAAACAATCATCGCCATCATGCAGAATAAAAATATACAGGACAGATTATGAAACAAGTGCAACGCGTCAAATACTTGGCACAATAATAACAGATGGAAGATGCACCACAGAAATAATAATCAGAATAGCTCAGGTCAAAATAGCATTTCAGAAAATGAAAAATATCTGATGCAATAAATCTATTTCAACAGAAGTGAGAAAGAGAGTTAATCGGTGCTATCTCGAACCAATTTTGACCTATAGAAACGAATCATGGACAGTAGACAAAGAAATAAAAAGACGATTAGAGGCCACAGTGATGGGATTTCTCAGAAGAATGTTGAAAGTTACCTGGACAGCTAAAAAGACCAATGAGGAAGTTCTCAAAGCGGCCAACACTAAATGGGAGCTCTTAAAAAACATCAGAAAGAAACAATCAACATTTTTTGGCTCATCATGAGAAGAGAAAAGTTGGAATACTTGGTTACAACTGTCATAATAAAAGGAAAGAGAGATCGCTGACGACAAAGAGAGAAAATACTGGATAGCTTGGTGTCATGGCATGGAAAACAGTCAACAATATAGTTAATACGATACACTGTAGATAGAGGGAGCGCTCAGTTGTTAGTGAACTGGACTACAACGGACAAGTTCGATCCCAACCGACGGCTTCCGGGTCACCCAGCCTTAAATGTTACGGGATTTTTTTCTGGGAAAGTAAAGCGGCAGAGGCGTAATACCGACCACATTACCCCAAAAATCATGTGCTGAAGGTCTATAAAATGTATGGTCACTAACCGCATATTCCCTATACGTCACTTGGCGTGACAAGGGTACTTTTTTTCTGTAGATGGAAGATTGTTGAAGGGCATAATCGCCTACGCCAACCGGTATGGCACATCATGATGATGACTATATTAACACATATTTTCGATCTATATTAATAAAAGAGATCAAATGACTTGAAATATGTTGCCCCCAATATTTGATATTGTGTCGCGCGCTTTGATCTCTGCCGAGCAAAAGAAACTCTCCCTCAACAAATATCCAATAAATGATTTCAAGAGCAACATTCCGTCTTTCACTTTTTGCTCACAAATTTTTTAAAAAGTATAGTTGTTTTAATGTTAATAAATATTATTGTAATAATATTTTAAAAATAAATATGCAATACTACTTAATATTACAATAATACTTGTTAATGACAGAGATTAAACGTCGTGAAATAAGTGGGTCCTGATATAAATTATATAGTCCCAAAAGAATTTATTCTTGAGTGGGCGGTGAGATAAAAATTCCTGGTTAGATCTGGTTAGAGGTGGTTGGAAAAAGGTGGTGGAGGGGGGGAGAGAATTTTTCACCTGTGACGTCACGACAGAAAAAAACCAAGATGGAAGTCATAAAGAGCATGCGTTGAGATGTGTACAGATGTAATATTTTTTTTTTTTCGATAACAATGTTGCCATCGAGTTGAACGACAATATCAACGAAACTGAGAAAACGTGGACACTAGGAGTCCCCACCCTCCCTCCACCTTCCATCTTTGTATGATAGTTAATTCTTTACATTTCACATTTTAAAGTTTGGTAAACCAACAAAGGTCGCATTAACTGATCTATTTATAGGTTTAATATTTAAATTATTGAAAAATGACAAAATTCTGATGTTTTTACCACGTGGACGACTTTCGGATATGTTTCTGATCCTTAAATTCGAACAGGCCTGATATTGGTGTATTGACTAATGTAATCGGTTGTATTCTTCATGAACATAAACGCCAAAAAGACAAATATGTACACGGTATTACAATAAATGGCGAAAATACAAATATGTACACGGTATTACAATAAATGGCGAAAAGACAAATATGTACACGGTATTACAATAAATGGCGAAAATACAAATATGTACACGGTATTACAATAAATGGCGAAAAGACAAATATGTACACGGTATTACAATAAATGGCGAAAAGACAAATATGTACACGGTATTACAATAAATGGCGAAAATACAAATCTGTACACGGTATTACAATAAATGGCGAAAAGACAAATATGTACACGGTATTACAATAAATGGCGAAAATACAAATCAGTACACGGTATTACAATAAATGGCGAAAAGACAAATATGTACACGGTATTACAATACATGGCGAAAAGACAAATATGTACACGGTATTACAATAAATAGCGAAAAGACAAATATGTACACGGTATTACAATAAATGGCGAAAAGACAAATATGTACACGGTATTACAATAAATGGCGAAAAGACAAATATGTACACGGTATTACAATAAATGGCGAAAAGACAAATATGTACACGGTATTACAATAAATGGCGAAAAGACAAATATGTACACGGTATTACAATAAATGGCGAAAAGACAAATATGTACACGGTATTACAATAAACGAGGAAAAGACAAATATGTACACGGTATTACAATAAATGGCGAAAATACAAATATGTACACAGTATTACAATAAATGGCGAAAATACAAATCTGTACACGGTATTACAATAAATGGCGAAAAGACAAATATGTACACGGTATTACAATAAATGGCGAAAATACAAATCTGTACACGGTATTACAATAAATGGCGAAAAGACAAATATGTACACGGTATCACAATAAATGGCGAAAAGACAAATATGTACACGGTATTACAATAAATGGCGAAAAGACAAATATGTACACGGTATTACAATAAATGGCGAAAAGACAAATATGTACACGGTATTACAATAAATGGCGAAAAGACAAATATGTACACGGTATTACAATAAATGGCGAAAAGACAAATATGTACACGGTATTACAATAAACGAGGAAAAGACAAATATGTACACGGTATTACAATAAATGGCGAAAAGACAAATATGTACACGGTATTACAATAAATGGCGAAAAGACAAATATGTACACGGTATTACAATAAATGGCGAAAAGACAAATATGTACACGGTATTACAATAAACGAGGAAAAGACAAATATGTACACGGTATTACAATAAATGGCGAAAAGACAAATATGTACACGGTATTACAATAAATGGCGAAAAGACAAATATGTACACGGTATTACAATAAATAGCGAAAAGACAAATATGTACACGGTATTACAATAAATGGCGAAAAGACAAATATGTACACGGTTTTACAATAAATGGCGAAAAGACAAATATGTACACGGTATTACAATAAATGGCGAAAAGACAAATATGTACACGGTATTACAATAAATGGCGAAAAGACAAATATGTACACGGTATTACAATAAATGGCGAAAAAATAAATATGTACACGGTATTACAATAAAGGAGGAGCCGCGTTAGCTCAGTGGTTAGTGAACTGGACTACAAAGGATAAGAGGACAAAATAGTTGATGAATTCAGTAGACTAATAATACAAGCTGCCAGTGAAACAATACCCAGAGGGGCACGGAAACACTACAAACCATACTGGAATAGTGAACTAGAGCAACTGCACAATGACATGGAAACATCTCGAAAACAAGCAGAAAATAACCCCTGCCAGGAACACCACAATAACTATCAGCATGCTAAAGCCAAATTTCAATGGGCTAAACTACAAGCCAGACGGAGAAGTTGGAAAGAGAAAACAGAGTACATGAATCTAGAACGAGACACAAGAAAAGTGTGGAAGCTTGTAAAACAGCTGAATGATGAGGGTACAGAAGGGAACACAAAAATTACCCTGAAGAAGGATGGAAACATTCTAACAGGTAAACATGCAGCAAATCACTTTGCAGACTCCTTTGCAAATGACAACAATATTGAAATTAGCCTAGAGAAACGTCAAGAGACCCGTCTAAAACAACAAAATGCAAGACAAGAAGAGACTGCACATGAAGTCATGGAAATACCCATTACACAAAGAGAGCTAGAGCTGGCAATATCCAAATTAAAAATGAAAAAGTCACCAGGTAGTGATGGAGTGTCTAATGAAATGATTAAGAACTTGGGAACTGCAGCTAAAGCAAAACTACTGCAGATCTACAACATTTGCTGGATCACAGGTAAAGTGCCACAGGCATGGAGAGAAGCAATTATGATACCATTACTAAAGCCAGGAAAAGATGGTTCAATGACATCCAGCTATAGACCAATCAGCCTTACAAGCTGTTTGTGTAAAACAATGGAACGTATAATCAATCTCAGACTGCAGTGGTACCTGGAAAGTGAAAATCTCCTTGTCCCACAACAAGCAGGCTTTAGACAGTGTTACTCTACCGAAGATCAGGCAACCTATCTTTCCAGGAAATTGAGGATGCGTTTCAAGAAAAGAAACTGGTACTAGCAGCATGGATAGACCTAAAGAAAGCATTTGATAAGGTATGGAAGGAAGGGCTTTTGAAGAAACTGAGAAATTATGGAGTAAATGGCAGGATGTACAAATGGGTCAAAGCATACCTGCATAACAGGAGAGCCAGAGTGCAACTGGATGGTCTTAAGAGTAAGAAGGTCTTACTGCGCCAGGGCGTTCCACAGGGAGGGGTACTATCTCCAACACTTTTTCTGATCTACATCAATGACCTAGTTACTGAACTACCACATGGTATCAAAGTGGCAATGTATGCAGATGACTTGGTAATGTGGTGCACAGAGGAGTATGCAACAGTGGCCTCCAAATTGTTACAAAGAGCTATGAATGCACTGAATTCATGGACAAATAGATGGTGTATCAGCATCAATACAGACAAATGCAGTACTACACTTTTCACTCTTTCCCCAAAACAAAAAGCAGGAGCCATCTATATAAACAATGAGCCTGTGAAAGAAGACATACAGGCTACGTATCTCGGAGTTACATTTGATAACAAACTATCTTGGAAACAGCAGATAAATAAGGCAACCCAAAAAGCAAGGAGAAAATTGGCTATTCTAAGAAAGCTGTGTGGAACTACGTGGGGTGCGAGTGGGAAAATACTCAGTAAAGTTTACCAACAGAGTATACGCCCACATTTAGAATATGGATCATCTGCATGGTGTTCAGCATCAAACACCACACTTCAAGAACTGGATAAAGTACAAAACCAGGCACTTAGGGTCATCACAGGAGCAATGAAATCAACACCAATATTAGAGATGGAGAAATTGTGGAGGATACCAGCACTGAGAGAACGGAGGGACACAAAGGTGCTGATACAGGCAGAAAAATTTGCTTGCATGCCGAGACATCCAATGAAGGACCGATTCCAAAATCTTGCATTGGGACGACTTAAGAGAAGCAGTTTTATCCACCAAGCCAAGCGTATTAGTAGACAAACACCAGACATGCCAAGAGCTGTTAACCCCCTACTGCCCATACCAGAACAGACTCCCTGGACAGAGGAATCTGGATTATCAGTTCAAATACGGACAGAAGTGAAAGGAATAGTTGATAAAGAGGAACAGAATAGTCTACAGCGAAAAACAATAACTCTCAGTTTCCTGGATGAAGAATACCCACAAGACCTATGGATTCGTGTGTATACAGATGGATCAGCACAGAATGCAGTAAAAAATGGGGAGCAGGTGCATATATAGAATACCCAAATAACACTAGGGATATGAATAAAATAGCAACAGGGAAATATTGTCACAATTATGATGCAGAAATACAAGCAATAAAGTTAGCAATAGAAAAACTGCTGAACATTAATCTTAGCCCGCAGCCTGTAGTGTTTTGGACAGATGCAAGATCAGTACTCCAGGCACTACAATCCAGAAAATTACCACATCTGCAGACCTTATTGACTGAACTCTGCAAGCACCACAGGGTTGCCCTGCAGTGGATCCCATCTCACTGTGGAATACCAGGAAATGAGAAAGCAGATCAGTTGGCAAAGGAAGGTTCAACAGGCACACAACTAGATACACCTGTTACATACCATCATAAGAAACAGATAATCAAATCAATCAGAGGACCACAAGCCCCAAATCAGGATGCCTTTTATAATATGAATAGATATGAACAAGTTATCATTATACGTCTCAGAACAGGACACAATCGACTCCATAGTCACATGTATACAAAATTCAAGATCGGCACCTCAACTACTTGTACATGTGGACAGGCGCCCCAGACTGCTGAACACATACTTCAAGACTGCACTGAATATAGTAGACTGAGGAAAATCCATTGGCCCATAGATACAACACTACAGACAAAACTATATGGGCCACTGCAAGAATTACAAAAGACAGTAACATTTATACAGGAAACGACATTGCAGATATAGACAATGCTTCAGGCGAACGAAAGATAGATAGATAGTGAACTGGACTACAAAGGATAAGAGGTAGGGTTCGATCTCAACAGAAGGCTTCCGGGTTCACCCAGCCTTTAGTGAGTACCGTATTTTTTTCTGGGAAAGTAAAGCGGTACGGGCGTAATCTATCTATTGACCTTTCGAGCCGTAACCGGCCCATAGGGCGTAGACCAAGATACACCTTCTCCTATATGAATTTTTGTTCTAGCAGTTTTCTTTTAAAGATATTTTATTAAATCTCGCCATCTGTCTCTGTTCTGTGCAAGCAGTTCTATCTCATTGAGGGAGCCGATTCCTGCTGCTCTTGCCTCTCTCATCAATGTTCTTCTCAGTGTCTCCCTGGGTCTTCCTCTTTTTCTTTTACCTGTTGTTTCCCATATGAGGGCTTGCTTTGCTATTCGATTATTATCTCTTCTCATCACATGTCCAACGTATGACCATCGTCTTTTCTTTATTACTGAAGATATTAGTGGTTGATTGGCGATTTCTCTAATTTCCTCGTTTGTTTTGAATTCGTTCCATTCTATACCAAGTATTTTCCTTAGACATTTATTTTCGAATGCGTTCAACTTTGTTTCTATATCTCTTGTTGTTTTCCAGCTTTCACACGCATACGTAAGGGTTGATAGTACATTTGATTTGAATAGCCTAAGTTTTGTGTTTGTGCTAATGAGTTTTGATTTCCACAACTTTTCAAGGCTTCTGAAAGACATTGCTGCTTTAGCCAGTCTGATTCTAATTTCTTTGCTCGTATCCCCTTCTCGATCAATGTGACTTCCAAGACGGGCGTAATACCGACCCCATAACCTCAAAAATCATGTGCTGAAGGTCTGTAAAATGTATGGTCACTAACACCATATTCCCTATACGCCACTTGGCGTGACGGGGCTCTTTGCTTTACTTTTAAAAATTACAATAAACGGCGAAAAGACAAATCGGTACACGACATTACAATAAACAGCGAAAAGACAACTATGTACACGGCATTAAAATAAACGCCGAATAAAAGCAAAAAAATTATATCCAACAAAGTTAAGTTAGTCGAGATCGAAATAGCCTGCTCTGTTCAATTTATCAATTTATTTTCACTGCATTCGGAAATTTCCCATATCCGCTCCACTTAATCAGACTTTCTCGCTAAAACGCGCTAGCAAATTCTGTTGACATGGTCGTTTTCCGTGCAACCATAATTGGCGGCACAGACGACGATTCCAAACAACTCCCTACCTTTTGAAAGAGTGCACAGTTACTTCCAAACACCAGCATCCCTGAAAATAACAAAACATTTAAAACAAACAACGCAACCGAAACGTTTAATCGACTACGATAGTCTCTGCAAAGACAGGGCGTCATGCAACCATTTTGCTTTTATCGTTATGGTGATAGAAATGTTGATCTTCAGTGCGATCCTAGTCGGCTGCGTGAGCGACAACATCAAGCGACATCATAGTAGAGAGAGGACCTACAGTTGATTAACACTCCATTTCACTCGAATAAGTCGTAAATCATCAAGTGCCGTGCCTGCTAGCGAAGGTGATCATGTCTCTCCACAATTTTCGATCTAGACAGTTATTTATCATTTCTGTATTTGACCTTCTGTCAAGCCATTCTCTTAAGCTGTCTGGTATTTTTTCTCTTTGCTTCCCTCTATCTCTTCATCCCTCAATTTTCCAAGTTGTTACAATATATTCCATTTGTTCTCTTCTTATTGCATGGCCAAAAAATGATGATTGTTTCATCCTAATATTGGAAATTAGCTCTCTTTTTGCTTTGACCGCTTTCAGAACGTTTTCATTACTCTTCTTAGCTGTCCATGGTATTCTCAACATTCTTCTGTAAAACCATCCATATGTTAAGACTGGCTCTACATAACATTTGGGAGCCGCGATAGCTCAGTGGTTAGTGAACTGGACTACCACGGACAAGGGGTAGGGTTCGATCCCAACCGACGGCTTCCGGGTTCACCCAGCCTTAAATGGGTACCGGATTTTTTCTGGGAAAGTAAAGCAGCACGGGCGTAATACTGACCACATTACCCCAAAGATCATGTGCTGAAGGTCTGTAAAATATAGGGTCACTAACGCCATATTTCCCTATACGCCACTTGGCGTGACGGGTGTACTTTTTTTTTACTACATAACATTTAAGTATTCTTTTTCTTGTTTCGATTGTCAAAAATGGATTGCATAGTATCTTCCTCATTTAAAAAAAATCTGCTTTGAGCCATTCTGAATCTCACCTCTTTTGTACATCTTCCGCCTGAAGTTAACAAAGTTCCCAAATATTTAAATTAATTTACCTGCTTTAATATTGTTCCACTTGTCTTTATTTGCATTGAGATGTCTTTTTTTGTTATTACCATTACTTCTGTATTTTTGCTATTAAGGCTGAGTTTTTTAAAATTTTGCTTTCTTTCACTATAATATCCAACATTTCTTGTAACTCATTTTCATACTTAGCGAGGGAACTATAATAGGGAGGGAAAAGAACATAGATGACTACTGTTGGTATAAAACAGAATATAAGTTTTATAACAATCAGGTAAGGATATAATTGATAGATGTAGGAGAAAGAATATTAAAAATAAATGAACAAACAATAAGCTAGTATGACTAGGTAGACCGTGAAGCATGAACTAAAAATGTCCAATCACTAGAAATTCATAAAAGAAGTATTGGTTTAATTAATGATGACCACAAGGGAATTAAAACAAAATGTAATGTTGCATCTAGGACTGAAGATTAATAGAGATAAGACCAACATTATGAGAATTAATACAGTTGACAATAACCAAATACAACTAGGAGAATTACCTCTATTAGATGTACAATCGTACATATATCTGGGCAGTAATATAGATAAAGAGGGAGGAACAGAAAATGATACCAAAATAAGGATATCAAAAGCAAGAGGAGCTTTCATTGCACTGGGAATCATATGGAAATCCAAAGAAATTAGGTTAAATACAAAAATAACAATTTTCAACTCAAATGTTAAGGCGGGTCCCATTATACGGCTGTGAAACATGGAGAACAACAAAATTGACAATCACGAAGATACAGACTTTCATTAATGGATGCTTACGCAGAATAAAAGGATGGAAATGGCAGGACAAAATCACTAACATAGAATTATGGAAATGTACCAGTCAAACACCAGTGGATAAAGAGATACAGCGAAGACAATGGCGCTGGAAAGGACACACACTACGGAAGCCAACCGAGAGTATTACACAACAGGCCCTTTTTTGGAATCCCCAGGGAAAGACAAAGAAGAAGACGAATGAATTCTTGGAGAAGACAGATAGAAGCAGAGATGAAGATGATGGGGAAGACATGGAATGATCTTAACAGAATGGCAAAAAACAGAACGACTTGGAAAGTGTTTGTTGAAGACCTATGCTCCACTGGAGCTAAAAAGTAGAAGAGGAACAAGACTAGGAATTGTAACAGTCTAAAGACTCAGCAGACATTACTAGAATAAAAAAACAAACTATTTGGTGAATTTTTAGATCCAAGCTACAGGAAAGAGAGTGGATAATAAGAAAGAGGTTTTGGGAGATGATAAGACTTTAGTTTGTGAGAGCTTTGACAGAGTTATAGCAAGGCCGTTGTGACAAATCAATGGAGCAAATAAACAACAATGCACTTAGAGTAAAACAGTTGCACTGATCGCTGAGTAGTTTGGCTAGAATTTAATCGCGAGTCAAGAACTTTTAGTCAAAGCTTTCAATTCTCCGAGCTGAGAAAACAAATATTGGAGAAATGTAACATTTGTGGAAAGCTAAATTATGATTGGGTCAATAGACCGGATGAGAAAAGACGAACTAGTGATAGCGGCGAGAGCGCCAATGAACAATGAGCATACACTTATGAATATTATTTGAAGATGACGATTCAATTTTCAAGCATTTACGTGGTCCTATTTAAAACTGTAGACTATGACGATACAATAAAGTTATCGCAATTAAGGAAAACATAATGCTATAGCTACTACAAGTGAATGTTTTTAGAACCTTAATTTTGGTATAGGTATATCCTATGCACAGTTTTCATAAGAGAAAACTTGATAACTATATAAAGGTTTCAACAATGTTACAATGGAGTACATTAATTGATCGTGACAAATGGTCAACGGCACACGTAACAATTAGTATTGAGTGATAAATCATCTATACTTCAAATATTAACTAAAATAATAATTGGATCAGCATCATCGCGTGCCATACCGGTTGGCGTAGGCGATCATGTCCTTCCACAATCTTCTATTCACAACGAATCGCATCAATTTTGTTGTTGATTGTTTTCCATGCCACGACACCAAGTTATCTAGTATTTTCTCTCTTTGTCGTCCGCGATCTCAATGTGCCTGTATTTTGCCCGTTGTAACCACGTATTCCAACTTTCCTATTCTCATGATGTTGAAAGGTGTTGATTGTTCTTTCTGATGTTTTTTAGTAGTTGTCTTTTGGTGTTAGCCTCTTTTAGAATTTCCTCATTGGTATTTTTAGCTGTCTAGGGGTCTTTCAACATTCTTCTGAGAAATCCCATCTCTGTGGTCTTTAATCGCCTTTTCATTTGTTTATCTACTGTCCATGATTCGCTTCCAAAGGTCAAAATTAGTTCTATATAGCAACGATGAACTCTCTCACTTCTTTTGACATAGACTTGATGCATAAGATGTTTTTCATTTCCTGAAAATGCTATTTTGGTCCGAGCTAATTCTGCTTTTTATTTTTGTAGTGCCTCTTCCATCTGATGTTATTGTGCCCAAGTGTTTGACGCTCTGCACTTGTTTCAGATGTGCCCTGTTTTTATTTGTATGTTGCATTAATGAATTTGATTTTTGAGTTATTATAGTTCACGATAATTACGATGACAGAATGGTTGGGTTACACCTACAAAAGGATGAATAAGACGTCTCCTGTCCTACGCTACTTTAGATTCTAGGTCTAGGTGGAGTTACTTTTAGCCCCCTCCCCCCCCCCAAAAAAAAAACAAAAAAAAAAAACGTGAAGCCATGGGAGCAAGTATTGGATGGTGTTGTGAGAGTGAGTGTTGGATGGTGTTGTGGGAGTGGGTGTTGGATGGTGTTGTGAAAGCAGGTATTTAATGGTGTTGTTGGAGTAATTGTTGGACTATGTTGTGGGAGCGAGTGTTGGATGGTGTTGTGGGAGTGGGTGTTGGATGGTGTTGTGGGAGTGGGTGTTGGATGGTGTTGTGAGAGTGAGTGTTGGATGGTGTTGTGAGAGTGGGTGTTGGATGGTGTTGTAAGAATGGGTGATGGATTGTGTTGTGGGAGTGGGTGATGGATTGTGTTGTGGGAGTGGGTGTTGGATGGTGTTGTGAGAGTGAGTGTTGGATGGTGTTGTGAGAGTGGGGGTTGGATGGTGTTGTGAGAGTGAGTGTTGGATGGTGTTGTGAGAGTGGGTGTTGGATGGTGTTGTGAGAGTGGGTGATGGATTGTGTTGTGGGAGTGGGTGATGGATTGTGTTGTGGGAGTGGGTGTTGGATGGTGTTGTGAGAGTGAGTGTTGGATGGTGTTGTGAGAGTGGGGGTTGGATGGTGTTTGGGAGTGGTGATGGATCGTGTTGTGGGAGTGGGTGTTGGATGGTGTTGTGGGAGCGGGTGTTGTAGGAGTGGGTGTTGGATTGTGTTGTGGGAGTGGGTATTGGATGGTGTTGTGTGAGCGGGTGGTGGAAGCCGTTGTGTGAGCAGTTGGTTGATAATGTTTTGGGAGCGGCTGGTGTACGATGTTTTTGGAGCGGCTGGTGTACGATGTTTGGGAGCTGGTGATGGATGGAGCTCTGGAAGCATGCGACATGTAGTGCCAATTATGATCCCTACTCCGTGATGGCAGGCAGAAGATCTCAGTTGTAGAGACAATGCTGTGACCTCCGACTAGTACAGTCACTGGCAAGAAGGAAAGTAATTGCAAACTACCTTCCTATATTGCCGAGAATATCCCTGGCAAGAAACGATGTAATATCCATCGCTAACGAAAGACGATTATAGGCATCAGAGTTGGGATTTCTGATAAGGATGTTAAGAGTTCCGTGACGAGTTAAAAAAAAAAGCCCATCGAAGAAACTCTCCATGTGGTCAACACACAAAAGAGAACTCAAACACCGAATAAAACAACAAGAACAAAATTGATCACATACGCGAAGAGTAAAGTTGGAAATCATGGCTACAACTGCACGATGCAAAGGAAGAGAGATCACGGACGACAAAGAGAGAAGAGATATGGATTGCTAAGTGTTGTGTCTCGGTAAACAGTCAACAACAAAATTGATACGACGCCCACGATAGAAGATTGCTGAATGACATGATCACCTACAGGAGCCGCGATAGCTCAGTGGTTAGTGAACTGGACTACAAAGGACAAGGGGTAGGGTTCGATCCCAACCGACGGCTTCCGGGTTCACCCAGCCTTTAATGGGTACCGAATTTTTTTCTGGGAAAGTGAAACGGCACGGGCGTAATACCGACCACATTACCCCAAAAATCCTGTGTCGAAGGTCTGTAAAATTTATGGTCACTAACACCATATTCCCTATACTCCACTTGGCGTGACGGGGTACTTTACTTTTTTTTATGATCACCTACACTAACTAATATGGCGTATGATGATGATGATGATGCTTGCTTGCGATCGTCAGATGACTAAAGGTATACACCTTCTCATCATCCGTTTGCGCCTTTCGGCCAACACATCCGACTTCAGCATTTTAGTTTTGACTACCGGGTTGTCTTTCCACTTCGATCCCTGCTCGCTTGGCCAGACTAGACAGGTTAATCTGTTACAAGAGGCACCTCGGAGAGGTGGAGCAGGGTCTGGATGGTTCTGGTTCACCGATCCTGTCGCAAGCCATCAGCTGTGAGTCGCTGACAACTTCCAGCTCTGCTGCTGGGTGACGACTTTGCCTCCGATGATGATAATTACGACAAGTTCACGCTAAGAAGCTGCAAGAAGTCAAGAACATAGAAAGCTGGCAGTAACATTCAAGGCTGCTACATTGACAATGAGGATTACGGGGTAGGACAAATAACAACAGCAAATAGAAAATAACAGACATCGTTTATGAAGTTTGAGATTCATTGCTGCATTGGGGGGGGGGGGGGGGGGGGGGGTGGTGCGGGAGGGTTAAAAAAACGGAGGAGGAGTAAGATCAATAACCAATCAGATACAACTTTATAAATCCAATTTATCAGCTCCCCGGTACAGAGCTCCGCTACATGTTGCAGCTGATAGACTTTGCAATAATCATTTAGCATAAGATACTTGAGCTGTATTTGTCAAACTAATACTTTCAATCGCATTTCAACTTCTCGTTACTCTAATATTGCGAGCCTATAGACGACGATCTACCCGAGGAAGCAAGAACCATGCTACTTCTACAGCTCTTAGCCTCGCTTGCCTGGGCGGCGGAGCTCAAATTAATCCACTAAGTGACAGTAAGTCTATTTCAAAATTAGCACAATTTTTATATTTCAGTTTACAGAGTAAATCACGCAGGAATTTAACTAATTATTCAAATTTGTTGAGTGACTCATAAACTCATTCATTAATTGTTAAATGTATGTACCTTCTCATTCTTTTTTTTTTTTTTTATTCTCACAAACTAATAAACTTTGTTAATCATGATCTTATAATTCATGAGCTCATTTTATTTGTTTCGTTCATCCAAAAAATGACGAGTCATACACTTAGTCGTAGTCTACAGCTAATTTCAGTATTTATTTATGTCCGGTACATTTGACTCCAGAACTGTATAATTTTTCAACCGGGCATACCGTCCATCTTCGTTTTCGACATCCTATAAAGACAGAGTTGTCTATTTTCAGATACTAACACGCGGAGGCATCTAGGATCTTGATCAATTCTGATTTCTCACCAGTATTATGCTACATAACCACTACCAATGAAATGTGTTAGACGAATGCTAGGAAACAGCCTGAGAATACGATCAGAAATAAAGAACTGAGAAAAAAGCTAGAAATTATTCCCACTTTAGAATACATAATGAAAAAAATAAGATGATTTTACTACGAGATGGGACAAAAAGACCAAAACACAGCGGATCTTTAATAAACGTTACGAGAAGACCAAATTGAAGGGCCGACCGCGAAAAGATGGAGTGATGGGATATTAGAATTACTAGGAAAAATAACAGCAGCAGAGCCAAAACAATGAAAAAAAATACTAAATATCTTTCGTATGCGATATCTCCGTAGAATAATGCACATCAAATGGCAGGACAAACTAACCAACTTAACAGTCCTACAACGTGCTAAGACCCCAACAATCATGTCATTGCTCAGAAGCTGAAGGTTAAGATGGCTGGGGCACGCCAGGTTTCGATCCTCAAACATTTCATCACCCATGTCTCTCTCCCCACACATTTCATCATCCATGTCTCTATCCCCACACATTTCATCACCCATGTCTCTCTCCCCACACATTTCATCATCCAGGTCTTTATCCCCACATATTTCATCATCCATATCTCTATCCCCACACATTTCATTATCCATGTCTCTATCCCCACACATTTCATCACCCATGTCTCTCTCCCCACACATTTCATCATCCAGGTCTTTATCCCCACATATTTCATCATCCATATCTCTATCCCCACACATTTCATTATCCATGTCTCTATCCCCACACATTTCATTATCCATGTCTCTATCCCCACACATTTCATCACCCATGTCTCTCTCCCCACACATTTCATCATCCAGGTCTTTATCCCCACATATTTCATCATCCATATCTCTATCCCCACACATTTCATTATCCTATCTCTATCCCCACACATTTCATTATCCATGTCTCTATCCCCACACATTTCATCATCTATGTCTCTATCCCACACATTTCATCATTAAGGTCTCGATCCCCACACATTTCATCATCCATATCTCTATCCCCACACATTTCATCATCCATATCTCTATCCCCACACATTTCATCATCCATATCTCTATCCCACACATTTCATTATCCATATCTCTATCCCCACACATTTCATCATCCATATCTCTATCCCCACACATTTCATCATCCATATTTCTATCCCCACACATTTCATCACCCATGTCTCTCTCCCACACATTTCATCATCCAGGTCTTTATCCCTACATATTTCATCATCCATATCTCTATCCCCACACATTTCATCATCCATGTCTCTATCCCCACACATTTCATCATCTATGTCTCTATCCCCACACATTTCATCATCCATGTCTCCATCCCCACACATTTCATCATCCATGTCTCTATCCCCACACATTTCATCATCCATGTCTCTATCCCCACACATTTCATCATCCATGTCTCTATCCCCACACATTTCATCATCTATGTCTCTATCCCCACACATTTCATCATCCATATCTCTATCCCCACACATTTCATCATCCATATCTCTATCCCTACACATTTCATCATCCACGTATCTTTCCCCACACATTTCATCATCCATGTCTCTATCCCCACACATTTCATCATTCATGTCTCTCTCCCCACCATTTCATCATCCAGGTCTTTATCCCCACATATTTCATTATCCAGGTCTCTATCCCCACACATTTCATCATCCATATCTCTATCCCCACACATTTCATCATCTATGTCTCTATCGCCACACATTTCATCATTCAGTTCTCGATCCCCATACATTTCATCATCCATGTCTATATCCCCACACATTTCATCATCCATGTCTCTAGCCCCACACATTTCATCATCCACGTCACTATACCCACACATTTCATCACCTATGTCTCTATTCCCACACATTTCATCATCCAGGTCTTTATCCCCACATATTTCATCATCCATATCTCTATCCCCACACATTTCATTATCCATGTCTCTATCCCCACACATTTCATCACCCATGTCTCTCTCCCCACACATTTCATCATCCATGTCTCTAGCCCCACACATTTCATCATCCACGTCACTATACCCACACATTTCATCACCTATGTCTCTATTCCCACAAATTTCATCATCCATGTCTCTATCCCCACACATTTCATCATCCAGGTCTCGATCCCATTAATTTCGTCATCCATGTCTCTATTCCCCACACACTTCGTCATCCATGTCTCTATCTCCACATGTTTCATCACGTAGATCTCGATCCCCACAGTTTTGAAATCGTTGTTCTGGCGATGGTTGGCCTGCCAAAACGTCGTGCTCACTCTGTGATAGATAGTTTTCCAAAAGAGCCTTCCCTTTAATTTCATCTGTCTTCTACCAGATAAGATGCGCTATCTGGAAATCAGAAATGCTCTTGTACTTTACAGCACCTCTCATACCTTTGTGTATTCTCTAGAACAGTTTTTAAAAATTATTCGTTTTGTTTTTACTTTCTTAAAGCTCTACATTCGGAGAATGACATTTTTAGATAAATCAAATCTGCTATCTACTTTACAAATTGACACTTTACATCTGTGTTTAACATCAGCTTTTAATATTTCTATTGCAAATTATTTTTGCTTTGTCAACGTTGAATACAGTGTAAACTACTTCATAGATAGAGTCCCTCCCAATTTTGGAAAGTGTCGTAGATAATTGTGAAGTGAAAACTCAAACAATTTCTGAATTATACATGACTTTTGACTGCAGACGTTTAAAGGAGCCAAAGCTATAAAAGACAGTGGTGCATACGTTATGGCTATGAGTAGCATGAAGATGAAGGTGATGGCTCTGATCAAGACATTCATCGGTTTGAGTCACACGACTACACCAACGCCTGAATACTAAATGATTCGTTCGAGCATGATAAAAGTAGTTGAGGTGGGCTTTGTACGCAGGCAATAGGTAGAGTCATTGGGGATTACGGGGACATTAAAGAGCGGACAGGTTGGGTAGCTGTGATGTTGTTGAAGACGGTCAACGAATAGATCGGGCGGATATCATCAATGCCCTCCGAGGTGTAGGTAGGGCACATAACTTTGACAACCACGAGTCTACGTCACTTCTTCGGATGAAAGAGATGGCACAGCCAGAAATGAGAAGCTTAGTGAGCCTATAAGAAGGACTTAGCAACCACACAGAATTGGAGTCGTCAGTGGCTGGACACTGCGGGATTTGCTGAGGAGGTGATCTGAGCACGTATGGATATGTTCGTAGTGCAATGATGATGACCCACATATAACTCAATAACAATAACTCAATAACTCAATAACAATAACACAAGATCTGAATAGTGTCACTGTAGGTGGGACATTTCCATAGTTGCTCAACCCCGGGTCCAGCAAAAACAAGTGTTTATTCTGATCGGTCACATTGTTCTAGTGAACGTATTGCGTTCTGAAAGAGGCGCGGGGCTCATGATGCACAAACCATTTTACCGATTAATACCATTGTTCATTATGCATGTCAGTGTTAAAGGTTTACACAACTGTTAATGGTATTGTTAAGCATTGTTGTTAAATGTACTGACGACGCTGTAGTGTATAGCAAGTAGGTGGGATGGGATTTCCTTGCTAGAAATATTAGATACAACTGTTGAGTAGCAGAGTTGAAACTTTCTCAAAAGTTATTTCTAGTACGTGAATGGAGAACCACTTACAGTTGTCCTTCAGTGCGTAGCAGAGTACAACCTTCTCAACAGTTACTTCTAGTACGTGAATGTAGAAGCACTTAATGTTGTCGTTCTGTGCGGAGCAGAGTGAAACCTACTACACACTTGACCAGTGTTCCTTCCGCATCTGCCTGACCATGCTGCAGTCCTGTAGAAGTGCCCAGTTGTCTATTTTCCTTGTCCGCACGTGAACATTTGGGAAGTCTAGTCTGAGCCTGTACAAATGATTATTTGGCCTGTTATATCCTGTTCTGAGGCCGAGTGGTATCACTTGTTCTGCTCGTTTAAGCCAGTATTAGGTGTCATTTTATTGGTTAAACTTCATCACAGCTTTCATGGGGACCTTTTTTTTTGAAATGTGAAGGTTTATTGTATCTGTGATTGCTCCTTATTTTCCTGAACTGTGAAGGTTTTGTGTTTGTGCTTTCTCCTTATTTTCTTGAACTCTGAAGGTTTATTGTATTTGTGATCGCTACTTATTTTCTTGAACTGTGAAGTTTATTGTGTCTGTGATTGCTCCTTATTTTCTTGAACTGTGAAGGTTTATTGTGTCTGTGATTGCTCCTTATTTTCTTGATCTGTGAAGGTTTATTGTGTCTGTGATTGCTCCTTACTTTTTTGAAATGTGAAAATTGATCGTGTCTGTGATTGCTCCTTACTTTCTTGAAATGTGAAAATTGATTGTGTCTGTGATTGCTCCTTACTTTCTTGAAATGTGAAAATTGATTGTGTCTGTGATTGCTCCTTACTTTCTTGAAATGTGGATGCATATTCTCTCTGTGCTTGGTCTTTCTGCTCTTGAAATGTAATGGTTTGTTCTATATATGTTTGCCCTTCTTTTGCCAGTTTATCCGTTTTCTCATTTACTGATATGCCACAGTGTGATGGTTTCCATTGAAGTTTTGCTGAATTACGTCATCAGACCACACATTACACAAAGAACAACCCCATAGAGCTGAGATCTCTCATCTGACTGTTCATCATTATTTAGCACACTCGCAACACTTTAGCGAAAACACTGAGAATAACCGGCGCACCCGCAACACTTTAGCGAAAACACTGAGAATAACCAGCGCACCCGCAACACTTTAGCGAAAACACTGAGAATAACCGGCGCACCCGCAATACTTTAGCGAAAACACTGAGAATAACCGGCGCACCCGCAACACTTTAGCGAAAACACTGAAATAACCGGCGCACCCGCAACACTTTAGCGAAAACACTGAGAATAACAGGCGCACCCGCAACACTTTAGCGAAAACACTGAAAATAACCGGCGCACCCGCAACACTTTAGCGAAAACACTGAAAATAACCGGTTCAGGTGCACGAACTCCGTAGCACGGGTGAAGACCTTGACCTTAACTTTTTAAGTCTCCCTTTACGACACGCATGTCAGGTGACAGTGGCTCCTCTGGATACAGTGACCTCTCTTCTTTTCTTTTGTGATCGTGGTCAGGTCCTCGATATATCCATGAAAGTAAGTACTGCTCTGTCTTGGTATTCAGTTCACATATGACTTTTCTGAACTCTGGTTATGTTCTTCCACTGAGAGCATTAAACAATTCAAAATCTCACTAAACTTGTCACTTATACACTGTCCTGATACACTGATAGAAAGAGCTATGGAGGTAAAGAAAGATCTATATATGTGCTTTCTAGACTACACACAGACATTTCACAAAGTAAAGCATGTGGAAATAATCAATATGCTGGAGAAATTAAGCATTGATGGCAAGAATCTGCGAATCATAAAAAACATGTACTGGCAACAAACAGCAGCTATACGAAATATCAAACAAACCGGACAATTTCAATATATAAAACAAAGAGTCAGACAAGGCTGTGTTTTTTCACCGATTTTTATTTTTCACTTTACAGTGAGAATATTATGGGATCAATAGTAGATATAGAAGAAATTAAAGTCAACGGTCACAATATAAATAATTTGAGATATGCGGATGATACAGTCTTAATAGCAGAGACAGAGTGAGAAATGATAGACGTACTAATACAAGAAAGCAACAAGAAAGGTGCTAACTCTGAACTATGGAAGCGAATCATGGAAAGTAAACAAACAAATGAAAAGACGATTAGAGGCCACAGATATGTGATTTTTCACAAGAATGTTGAAAGTTCCCTGGACAGCTAAAAAGACCAATGAGGAAATTCTCAGAGGCCAACACAAAAGGCAGCTCCTAAAAAGTATCAGAAAGAAACAATGAACATTGTTCGGGCACATCATGAGAAGAGGATAGTTTGAATACTTGGTTACAACTGGCAAATACAGGGAAGAGAGATCGCGGACGATAAAGAGAGAAAATACTAGATAGCTTGGTGTCATGGCATGGAAAACAGTCAACCTCAGAACTGATACAATGCACGATGGATAGAAGATTGTGGAAGGACATGATCGCCTGCGCCAACCGGTTTGGCACATGATGATGATGATACACTGTCCTGCCGTCTGGACAGGAAATCTATATCTCGGAGGGCATTGATGATGTCCGCCCGATCTATTCGTTGACCGTCTTCAACGACATCACAGCTACCCAACCTGTCCGCTCTTTAATTTCCCCATAATCCCCAAAGACTCTACCTATTGCCTACGTACAGAGCCCACATCAACTACTTTTATCATGCTCGAACGAATCATTTAGTATTCAGGCGTTGGTGTAGTCGTGTGACTCAAACCGATGAATGTCTTGACCAGAGTCATCACCTTCATCTTCATGCTACTCGTAGTCATAACGTATGCACCACTGTCTTTTTTAGCTATGGCTCCTTTAAACGTCTGCAGTCAAAAGTCATGTATAATTCAGAAATTGTTTGAGTTTTCACTTCACAATTATCTACGACACTTTCCAAAATTGGAGGGACTCTTTCTATGAAGTAGTTTACACTGTATTCAACGTTGACAAAGCAAAAATAATTTGCAATAGAAATATTAAAAGCTGATGTTAAACACAGATGTAAAGTGTCAATTTGTAAAGTAGAGAGCAGATTTGATTTATCTAAAAATGTCATTCTCCGAATGTAGAGCTTTAAGAAAGTAAAAACAAAACGACTAATTTTTAAAACTGTTCTAGAGAATACACAAAGGTATGAGAGGTGCTGTAAAGAACAAGAGCATTTCTGATTTCCAGATAGCGCATCTTATCTGGTAGAAGACAGATGAAATTAAAGGGAAGCTCTTTTGGAAAACTATCTATCACAGAGTGAGCACGACGTTTTGGCAGGCCAACCATCGCCAGAACAACGATTTCAAAACTGTGGGGAACGAGATCTGCGTGATGAAATATGTGGGGATAGAGACATGGATGACGAAGTGTGTGGGAATAGAGACATGGATGACGAAATTAATGGGATCGAGACCTGGATGATGAAATGTGTGGGATAGAGTCATGGATGATGAAATGTGTGGGGATAGAGACATGGATGATGAAATGTGTGGGGATAGAGACATGGATGATGAAATGTGTGGGAATCGAGACCTGGATGATGAAATGTGTGTGGATCGAGGCATGGGTGATGAATTAATTGGATCGAGACCTGGATGATGAAATGTGTGGGGATAGAGACCTGGATGATGAAATGTGTGGGGATCGAGACATGGGTGATGAAATTAATGGGATCGAGACCTGAATGATGAAATGTGTGGGGATAGAGACCTGGATGATGAATGTGTGGGGATAGAGACATGGATGATGAAATGTGTGGGGATAGAGACATGGATGATGAAATGTGTGGGGATCGAGACCTGGATGATGAAATGTGTGTGGATCGAGGCATGGGTGATGAAATGTGTGGAGATCGAGACATGGATGATGAAGTGTGTGGGGATAAAGACATGGATGATGAAATGTGTGGGGATAGAGACATGGATGATGAAATGTGTGTGGATCAAGACCTGGATGATGAAATGTGTGTTATCGAGACCTGGATGATGAAATGTGTGTGGATCGAGACCTGGATGATGAAATGTGTGGGCATCGAGACATGGATGATGAAATGTGTGTGGATCGAGACAAGGTGATGAAATGTGTGGGGATCGTGACCTAGATGATGAAATGTGTGGGCATCGAGACATGGATGATGAAATGGTGTGGGGATAGAGACCTGGATGATGAAACGTGTGGGGATCGTGACCTAGATGATGAAATGTGTGGGGATCGAGACATGGATGATGTGTGGGGATCAGGACATGGATAATGAGCTATGTGGGGATCGAGACACGGATATTGGAATGTGTGGAGATCGAGACATGAATAATGAGCTATGTGGGGATCGAGACACGGATATTGGAATGTGTGGGGATCGAGACATGAATTATGAACAGTGTGTGATGGTGTTTAATATCAAAGCAGTTTTTTTTTTGTGGGATAAAAGCAATACATCAGATGCAGAATGTTTCCGGTACGTTGACGTCAGAGATTTGTCTTATGAGGTGATAGAGGAAACTGCAGACATCTACAACAGAGAACCCAACTATATATGGAAGATTAGCTGCACAGCTACTTGATTCCCATACCAAAGCTTAGGAAGGATCACACGGAAATTCAGTTCTCGAACAATCACAATGCAGAACACGGTGGGTAAGCAGCTGCAGAAAATAGCTGCTAGGAAGTTAGACTGTTATTTTGATTAACGCCATCCTCTTCAATCCGGACTCGAAGGCTATCCTCTAACAGAGACTTGAGACAGTGCTGCTGTTTTTTGTCCACGATTTCTATTGGGGATTTCTTTCGGGTTTTGAGATGGTGCTGTTGCAATCGATCATGAGGCAGTATACAGCTGAACACTATTTTATTTCTTCATGCCTCGGCTTCACGCACTCGATATCAGTCCACTCATCCTTAACTGGATAGCAACAGCTCTTATTCAGCGAAAGGTGGTTTTTAAGTGTGGTGCCACGACTTTGATGAACTGGACTACAAAGGGCAAGGGCGGGGTTCGATCCCAACCGACGGCTTCCGGGTTCACCCAGCCTTAAATGGGTACCTGATTTTTTTTCTGGGTAAGTAAAGCGGCACGGGCGTAATACCGACCACATTATCCCAAAAATCATGTGCTGAAGATATGTAAAATGTATGGTCACTAAAACCATATTCTCTATACGCCACATGACGTATCGGGGGCGCTTTACTTTGTTTTTTACGTGAACTTTGAACCTACAACCATATATTCCGGTCTAGCACAAGGCTCGCCTCTATCGCCAGTGCTCTTCAATACCTACACTGCGAAAAATAAGAAGTTAGTCGACTGCGGGTCCAGTACGGACACTGTCTTAGGCTGATGACGTTTCGGTGTACAACCAAGGTAGAGATAGGGATGAGGTTGCTGGGGAACTCCAGAGTGAACTTACCTGGTTGAGCACCTGGTGTTGTCAGGTAGAAGCACTGGTAAACCCGGCGAAGGCAGCTGTGTCATGGAAATCATGGGGGAGTAACTACCAGTAGTTTGATCATGGAAATCATGGCAGTAACTACCAGTAGTTTGATCATGGAAATCGTGGCAGTAACTACCAGTAGTTTGATCATGGAAATCATGGGGCAGTAACTACCAGTAGTTTGATCACGGAAATCATGGCAGTAACTACCAGTAGTTTGATCATGGAAATCATGGCAGTAACTACTAGTAGTTTGATCATGGAAATCATAACAGTAACTACCAGTAGTTTGACCATGGGAATCATGGGCAGTAACTATCAGTAGTTTGATCATGGAAATAATGGGGCAGTAACTACCAGTAGTTTGATCATGGAAATCATGGGTCAGTTACTACCAGAAGTTTGATCATGGAAATCATGGGGCAGTAACTACCAGTAGTTTGTTCTTGGAAATCATGGCAGTAACTACCAGTAGTTTGATCATGGAAATCATAATAGTAACTACCAGTAGTTTGATCATGGAAATCACGGCAGTAACTACCAGTAGTTTGATCATGGAAATCATGGGGCAGTAACTACCAGTAGTTTGACCATGGGATCATGGGGCAGTAACTATCAGTAGTTTGATCATGGAAATCATGGGGCAGTAACTACCAGTAGTTTGATCATGGAAATCATGGGGCAGTAACTACCAGTAGTTTGATCATGGAAATCATGGGGCAGTAACTACCAGTAGTTTGTTCATGGAAATCATGGCAGTAACTACCAGTAGTTTGATCATGGAAATCATAATAGTAACTACCAGTAGTTTGATCATGGAAATCACGGCAGTAACTACCAGTAGTTTGATCATGGAAATCATGGGGCAGTAACTATCAGTAGTTTGATCATGGAAATCATAATAGTAACTACCAGTAGTTTGATCATGGAAATCGTAACAGTAACTACCAGTAGTTTGATCATGGAAATCATGGGCCAGTAACTACCAGTAGTTTGATCATGGAAATCATGGGGCAGTAACTACCAGTAGTTTGATCATGGAAATCATGGCAGTAACTACCAGTAGTTTGATCATAGAAATCATAACAGTAACTACCAGTAGTTTGATCATAGAAATCATAACAGTAACTACCAGTAGTTTGATCATGGAAATCATGGGGCAGTAACTACCAGTAGTTTGATCATGGAAATCATGGGCAGTAACTACCAGTAGTTTGATCATGGAAATCATGGCAGTAACTACCAGTAGTTTGATCATGGAAATCATGGCAGTA
The DNA here is from genome assembly GCA_032433765.1 of Megaustenia siamemsis. Lineage (NCBI taxonomy): Eukaryota > Metazoa > Mollusca > Gastropoda > Stylommatophora > Ariophantidae > Megaustenia > Megaustenia siamemsis. The sequence goes on along the minus strand of JAVIAB010000139.1, from coordinate 89,989,190 downwards.
ACTACCAGTAGTTTGATCATGGAAATCATGGCAGTAACTACCAGTAGTTTGATCATGGAAATCAAGGAGCAGTAACTGTCAGTAATTTGATCATGGAAATCATGGGGCAGTAACTACCAGTAGTTTGATCATGGAAATCATGGCAGTAACTACCAGTAGTTTGATCATAGAAATCATAACAGTAACTACCAGTAGTTTGATCATGGAAATCATGGGGCAGTAACTACCAGTAGTTTGATCATGGAAATCATGGCAGTAACTACCAGTAGTTTGATCATGGAAATCATGGGGCAGTAACTACCAGTAGTTTGATCATAGAAATCATAACAGTAACTACCAGTAGTTTGATCATGGAAATCATGGGGCAGTAACTACCAGTGGTTTGATCATGGAAATCATGGGGCAGTAACTACCAGTAGTTTGATCATGGAAATCATGGGGCAGTAACTACCAGTAGTTTGATCATGGAAATCATGGAGCAGTAACTATCAGTAGTTTGATCATGGAAATCATGGGGCAGTAACTATCAGTAGTTTGATCATGGAAATCATGGGGCAGTAACTATCAGTAGTTTGATCATGGAAATCACGGCAGTAACTACCAGTAGTTTGATCATGGAAATCATGGGGCAGTAACTACCAGTAGTTTGACCATGGGAATCATGGGGCAGTAACTATCAGTAGTTTGATCATGGAAATCATGGGGCAGTAACTACCAGTAGTTTGATCATGGAAATCATGGGGCAGTAACTACCAGTAGTTTGATCATGGAAATCATGGGGCAGTAACTACCAGTAGTTTGTTCATGGAAATCATGGCAGTAACTACCAGTAGTTTGATCATGGAAATCATAATAGTAACTACCAGTAGTTTGATCATGGAAATCACGGCAGTAACTACCAGTAGTTTGATCATGGAAATCATGGGGCAGTAACTATCAGTAGTTTGATCATGGAAATCATAATAGTAACTACCAGTAGTTTGATCATGGAAATCGTAACAGTAACTACCAGTAGTTTGATCATGGAAATCATGGGCCAGTAACTACCAGTAGTTTGATCATGGAAATCATGGGGCAGTAACTACCAGTAGTTTGATCATGGAAATCATGGCAGTAACTACCAGTAGTTTGATCATAGAAATCATAACAGTAACTACCAGTAGTTTGATCATGGAAATCATGGGGCAGTAACTACCAGTAGTTTGATCATGGAAATCATGGCAGTAACTACCAGTAGTTTGATCATGGAAATCATGGGGCAGTAACTACCAGTAGTTTGATCATAGAAATCATAACAGTAACTACCAGTAATTTGATCATGGAAATCATGGGGCAGTAACTACCAGTAGTTTGATCATGGAAATCATGGGGCAGTAACTACCAGTAGTTTGATCATGGAAATCATGGCAGTAACTACCAGTAGTTTGATCATGGAAATCATGGCAGTAACTACCAGTAGTTTGATCATGGAAATCATGGCAGTAACTACCAGTAGTTTGATCATGGAAATCAAGGAGCAGTAACTGTCAGTAATTTGATCATGGAAATCATGGGGCAGTAACTACCAGTAGTTTGATCATGGAAATCATGGCAGTAACTACCAGTAGTTTGATCATAGAAATCATAACAGTAACTACCAGTAGTTTGATCATGGAAATCATGGGGCAGTAACTACCAGTAGTTTGATCATGGAAATCATGGCAGTAACTACCAGTAGTTTGATCATGGAAATCATGGGGCAGTAACTACCAGTAGTTTGATCATAGAAATCATAACAGTAACTACCAGTAGTTTGATCATGGAAATCATGGGGCAGTAACTACCAGTGGTTTGATCATGGAAATCATGGGGCAGTAACTACCAGTAGTTTGATCATGGAAATCATGGGGCAGTAACTACCAGTAGTTTGATCATGGAAATCATGGAGCAGTAACTATCAGTAGTTTGATCATGGAAATCATGGGGCAGTAACTATCAGTAGTTTGATCATGGAAATCATGGGGCAGTAACTACCAGTAGTTTGATCATGGAAATCATGGCAGTAACTACCAGTAGTTTGATCATGGAAATCATTGGGCAGTAACTATCAGTAGTTTGATCATGGAAATGATGGCAGTAACTACCAGTAGTTTGATCATGGAAATCATGGAGCAGTAACTATCAGTAGTTTGATCATGGAAATCATAACAGTAACTACCAGTAGTTTGACCATGGGAATCATGGGGCAGTACCTATCAGTAGTTTGATCCAGGAAATCATGGGGCTGTAACTACCAGTAGTTTGATCATGGAAATCATGGCAATAACTACTAGTAGTTTGATCATGGAAATCATGGCAGTAACTACCAGTAGTTTGACCATGGGAATCATGGGGCAGTAATTATCAGTAGTTTGATCATGGAAATCATGGGGCAGTAACTACCAGTAGTTTGATCATGGAAATCATGGGGCAGTAACTACCAGTAGTTTGTTCATGGAAATCATGGCAGTAACTACCAGTAGTTTGTTCATGGAAATCATGGCAGTAACTACCAGTAGTTTGATCATGGAAATCATAATAGTAACTACCAGTAGTTTGATCATGGAAATCATGGGGCAGTAACTACCAGTAGTTTGATCATGGAAATCATGGGGCAGTAACTACCAGTAGTTTGATCATGGAAACCATGGCAGTAACTACCAGTAATTTGATCATGGAAATCAAAGCAGTAACTACCAGTAGTTTGATCACGGAAATCACGGCAGTAACTACCAGTAGTTTGATCATGGAAATCACGGCTGTAACTACCAGTAGTTTGATCATGGAAATCACGGCAGTAACTACCAGTAGTTTGATCACGGAAATCACGGCAGTAACTACCAGTAGTTTGATCATGGAAATCATGGGGCAGTAACTACCAGTAGTTTGATCATGGAAATCACGGCAGTAACTACCAGTAGTTTGATCATGGAAATCATGGCAGTAACTACCAGTAGTTTGATCATGGAAATCACGGCAGTAACTACCAGTAGTTTGATCATGGAAATCGTAACAGTAACTACCAGTAGTTTGATCATGGAAATCGTAACAGTAACTACCAGTAGTTTGATCATGGAAATCGTAATAGTAACTACCAGTAGTTTGATCATGGAAATCATAACAGTAACTACCAGTAGTTTGATCATGGAAATCGTAACAGTAACTACCAGTAGTTTGATCATGGAAATCATAACAGTAACTACTAGTAGTTTGATCATGGAAATCATAACAGTAACTACCAGTAGTTTGATCATGGAAATCGTAACAGTAACTACCAGTAGTTTGATCATGGAAATCATGGCAGTAACTAATGCAATGGCCTGGCTAGAAACACAAACCTTTAATCAATTGAGCTTCCTGGGAGATCGATTATTATTCTCATGAAATTTGAAGCAGGCTGGGCACGAACGGATGAGCTGATGATTCAGTCAATGATTACTAAACTACAATCGTGTTCAGGCTGCACGAACATCAAGTAAAAACCGGAGGAGCAAAGAAAGCAGCGCTACGAGGTCAAACACAAACAAAATGAATACACAACACTGCGGTCATCAGTCTCCACACACTGAGGGACCATGTGACTATGAAACATTCGAGATCTACAGGAATTAGCAGCAAATCATAAAATATGGCGGGGATGTATTTTTTCATTCATTCTCAGCACAAGACCAATGTACTTTTCTTATAATGATCGCAACTTGTTCTATTTTTGATTCGTCCCTGACCTGTTAATTTGAAATGTATTCTTTTCAGCTTATGTTTGAGATCGTTCGAAGACATTTGATTCCAAAGACATTTAGTCTCCTTTCTAAAGTCTTTGTGGATTTCCAACTTATACATCTATATGTTAGAACTGGTATCACACAGGAGTTGAACAATCTAAGTTCTGTGCATTTTACTGATAAATTTGGACCTCCAGATGTTCGTTAGTTTGATGAAAGCATTTGATGCTAGTACGAAGTGTGTCATGATTTTTCATGTTATGTCTCTATCTCTGGATATTTTCGTGCCTGATTAGGTAATATTTGTAAAGTTTTGTAAAATTTGATAGATGCTAAATGTTTGTCGAATAAAGGAACATCTAGACCATTCGCAGTAACATCTGCAGTAAGACAAGCATGTGTACTGTCCCCACTCTTATTTATTATTTACACTCATAATATAAAAAGATGCTAAATAACAAAGTGAAGATAAAAATGAACTACTTTTTTATGACGACCAGACCCTAATCATCATTGTCACCATGTGCCATGCCGGTTAGCGTGGAGATCATGCCCCTCCACAATCTTCTATCTACAGTGCATCGTATCATTTCTGTTGTTGACTGTTTTTTTACATGCCATGACACCAAGCTATCCAGTATTTTCTATCTTTGACGCCAGCGGTCTCTCTTTCCTTTTATTTTGCCAGTTGTAACCAAGTATTCAAATTTTCCTCTTCTCATGATGTGCCCGAAAAATATTGATTGTTTCTTTCTGATGTTTTTTAGTAGCGCCCTTTTAGTGTTGGCCTCTTGGAGAATTCCCTCATTGGTATTTTTAGCTGTCCAGAAAACTTTCAACATTCTTGTGAGAAATCCCATCTCTGTAACCTCTAGTAGTCCTTTAAATTATTTGTCTACTGTCCATGATTCGCTCGCTCCCATATGTCAGAATTGGTTCTCTATAGCACCGATGAACTATCTTTATCACTTCTATTGACATAGATTTGTAGCATAAGATATATTTTTATTTTCTGAAATGCTATTTTTGCCTGAGCTATTCTGCTTTTTAATTCTGTGGTGCATCTTCCATCTGATGTTTTTACTCGTTGCACTTGTTACAGATTTGTCCTGTTTATTTTTATGCTGCATGATGGTGATGATTTATTATGTCTATCATTTCTTGTAGTTCATTCTCTGTATCTGCTATTAAGACTTTGTCATCTGCATGTCACAAATTATTTATGTTGTGACCGTTGACTTCAATTCCTTTTTTTTGTCTACTATTGATCTCATAATATTTTAGCTGTAAAGTGAAAACAAATCCGGCGACAGAATACAGCTTTGTCTGACTCCTTGTTTTATATATTGGAATTCTCCTGTTTGATTGCTAATTCGTATAGCTGCTGTTTGTTGCCAGTACATGTTTTTTGTACTAATGTTTTTTTTATGATTCGCAGATCTTTGCCATAAATTTTTAAATTCTCTAGCATATTGATTATTTCCACATGCTTTACTTTGTCAAATGCTTTTGTGTAGTCTATAAAGCACATATATAGATCTTTCTATCCATGTTCTTAAGATTTTTATTGCATTACTGGTGCCCTTTCCTTCCACAAATCCACATTGTTCCTCACTTATTTCTGGTTTTATTTTGTTCCTTACACGTCTCATGATGATTCTTAGTAAAGATTCTTAGCAGTAGACCGTATTAGAATTAAAAAAAAACATAATTTCAACATCTGTTGTCTTTGAAAAAAATAATATATATAATAATAGGAAACTCTTTATACAGAGCTTCGCCATAGGAGGAAATCTGATAATCAGAAGTAGACCCATCGAGCAAATGTTTCGGCCCTCTATCATCTTGACACTGTAAGGGAGGTAGGCCCGCCTGGGTTATGTCTCCCAGAATATATATATATATATATATAAGTAAGTAAAGTAAAGAGCCCCTTCACGCCAAGTGGCATGTAGGGAAAATGGTGTTAGTGACCATAAATTTTACAGCCCTTCGGCACATGATTTTTGGGGTAATGTGGTCGGTATTACGCCCGTGCCGCTTTACTTTCTCAGAAAAAATCCGGTACCCATTTAAGGCTAGGTGAACCCGGATGCCGTCGGTTGGGATAGAACCCTGCCCCTTGTCTTTTGTAGTCCAGTTCACTAATCACTGAGCTATCGCGGCTCCCATATATATATATATATATATACGTATATATACAGACGTATATATACAGACCACGTATATATACAGACGGCGCACAGGAGTCTTGATCCAGGTGGACCCACCCTCAAGAGTGTCAAGAAGCTAAGGGGCCCACACGCTTGCTCGATGGGGTCTGCTAGTTATGATCATATTGCATCATGCTGCAAAGCTCTGTATAAAGATTTTCTTTATGTTTTTATGTATACATTATCAAAACACAAGAGAATAACAAATCTATTGATATATCGTTTCACATGCTTTTATTCAAACTAATTTAAATATTTTAAGCTTGTTATGACGAAGTGGGATGTTTCAGTAACGGCTATCCTTACCGCAGCCTTCAACGGCCGGTTCCAACCCCTCAATCACCGGATGTTATAGGGTAAGTGATTTATTTTTATTAACTTTTGAATATGTTAATATACCACAGGCGTTAGTTGGATAATATTTCTTGAAATAAAGATCACGTGATAAAATAGAGAACAGAAGTAAAAGTTAACAAGTTACCATAAGATGCAATCGGATATTGTTATGTCATATCTGTTACATTTGAAAATTGGGGAATGTTCTTCACATTAATTCATCATTGTTTACTTTAGTTTATTTCTTATTTGTATTATTTCTAGATAAATACACATTGTTCTTGTGTTATACAAAGTTCGACAATTAAGTCATGAGACTAATTCCATAGAAAAAAAAAATAAACAATAGTTGCAGATATAGCCTGTATTGTAATCAAAGTAAGCCGCTTGTGCATTGAAACAGTGAGTGACACGATCTAACACACACTGAAACGATCTCTGCAGTTGTTCTGTAGTTATATCCCTTAAAGTCGAAGTTACGGCCCTTTAGATGTTATCAGTAAAGTCAAAGAAGTTTACTCTCAATTTTAAATTTAATTTTAGGAATAGAATTTTTACAATAACGCTATAAGGCTACACACGGAACACACACAATTGTCCAACGTTATGTGCTCACTAATGAGACCGATGACGCTTTAAGGGCGAATTCTGTTATAATTTTCAAGATCCTTTAAGCAACGTGTCTAAACATTGATGCACTTAAGAAAGATACTTTGCATTAAATGGAATGAATTCAATACTAATGTTGAATATAAGGGAGATGTTTGTGCCACAGTTTATCTTGTTCACTATTAAGAAAATAGATGGACATATGTTGGGTGTGTATTTAGAAGAAACGACCATGTTTTAAGAAATGTGTTAGACGAATGACAGGAAACAGCCTGAGAGATGAGATCAAAAATAAAGAAATGTGTAAAAAGCTAGGAATAATTTCCGCCATTTAATACACACACACACACAACAATACAACATAAAAGAGTTTGACCACGTGATAGGACAGAAAGAGCAAAATACAAAACAAAACTTTAAATAACGTTATTCGTTTCACTATATTGTTTAATATTTATTGTAACTCATTTTCACCCTTAGCGATTAAGATTGTATCTTCAGCATACCTTAGATTATTTACACAAATACATCATTTATACAGCAGTATAGGTTCTCTAGCGTTACATGTTCTCAACAACCTGGCGAACATCTGGAGATCCACATTTCTCAGTAAACGAACTAAACTTAAGTTGATATCCAGTGTGATAACAGTGATAACATTCGGATGCGACAGTTGGAAATCCACCTAGACTTTGGATATGAAATTAAATGTCTTTGAAATTAAATATATTCGTAGGCTCTCGAACATAAAAAAGTAAAGTAAAGTACCCCCGTCACGTCAAGTGGCGTATAGGGAAATATGGTGTTAGTGACTCTATATTTTACAGACCTTCAGCACATGATTTTTGGGGTAATGTGGTCAGTATTACGCCCGTGCTACTTTACTTTCCCAGAAAAAAATCCGGTACCCATTTAAGGCTGGGTGAACCCGGAAGCTGTCGGTTGGGATCGAACCCTACCCCGTGGTAGTCCATTTCACTAACCACTGAGCTATCGCGGCTCCCATGCTCTCGAACATAAGCTGGAAATAATACATTCAGATGAACAGATAAGAGACGAATCTAAACAAGAATACGTGTGGAGCTTTATAAGAAAATGGCGTTGGATCGATCACGTGCTGAGAATGAATGGAAAAAAAAATACTTCTTTGACTGGTATTCATGCGGAAATCATCTGGTGAAGAAAAAAAGCATAGTAGACCAAGAGAATCGCTATGCAGAACAAGTACTAGGTAAGCCCCAACCATGGGACAAAGAAGCCAGCAGGAATTACAAGAACTGGCAGCAAATCGTCAATCCTGGAGAACTCTGACTTCCGCTCTATGTGCTGTCTCCGACCAGAGAGAAAACTGAATGAATTAATGAATTAATTTATTAATGAACTAATGAACTAATGAATAGGTTCTCTGTTATTGTGATGAGATCATCCTGTAAAAATCGTATGCACACTTTAACTCACCAATTAAGCGCTGTATAAATACAATATTTATTGTTTGCACACATATATGAACACGTTTTCTTTTATTTATTGTAAGGACCATGTTCCGCTTGTACACACGAGACTCTACGAACTATCAAATATTGGACGCCAGGAAACTGTCCACAATGCAAACCGTCTGGACAAACTTCAACAAAAATGTTCCTGTAAAGTTTTTTATTCACGGCCTCAGTGATAACATCGCAAAGAACCCAAGATGGGAGGTAATGATGTGCATAATGTTTTTGCATAGTTTGTTTTATTTTACATATATCTGGGCAGTATGATTATGGTTATGCCTTGATATCACTGCAAATGAATTAAAATCCATAATTCCTCAACTGCCCGTGCAGTGGATTCATTCGAATTAATATCTCATCGCCCAAACAAAGAAAGGCAGTTGCAGTCCCCATTATAGCAGTCTCAGCACACGCCAAAAGACGTAAGACGCAACCGCAAAGAAAGTGAACACAACCATCTGTTCCCCGTCATATGACGTTCCCCATCATTCATCGTAAGTTATCGGAATAGCGAAACACAACCAAATCGGATAAAACGCACAGCTCACGGTGTGCACATAGCACTTAATAAGTGAAGTTGTTCCTGCAGCAAAGTGGACTTGCAATATGAGGAAACTGCAAAAAGAACACTTTAAGACACAGCCTTTAACGGTTCCTGTCGCCTATTCGCCATATTTAGCGGAAATTCATCTGGGCAGTAATATAGACAAAGAGGGAGGAAAGAGAATGATACCAAAATAAGGCTATCAAAAGCAAAAGGAGCATTAGTTGCGCTGGAAAATATATGGAAATCAAAAGAAATTAGGTTTAATACAAAAGTAACAATTTTCAACTCCAATGTTAATTCAGTCCTATTATATGATTTGTGAAACATGGAGAGCAACTAAAATGACAATCATGAAAGTTCAGACCTTCGTTAATGGATGCTTACGCAGAATAAAAGGATTGAAATGGCATAACAAAATCACTAACATAGAATTATGATAATGTACCAGGCAAATACCAGTGGATAAAGAGAAACAGCGAAGACGAATGTGTTGGATAGGACAACCATGTTGATGACCTCTGCTCCACAGGGAGCTGAAACGTAGGAGAAGAAGAAGAAGATAGTTTGCTTTTTATTATTTGAAAAACACAATATTTGTTTTTGTTTGATGTTTTAATGTCAAGAGTAAGATTGTTAATGAAAGCTGTATAATGAAAGCTGTATAATGAAAGCCGTATAATGAAAGCTGTATAATGAAAGCCGTATAATGAAAGCCGTATAATGAAAGCTGTATAATGAAAGCCGTATAATGAAAGCTGTATAATGAAAGCCGTATAATGAAAGCCGTATAATGAAAGCTGTATAATGAAAGCTGTATTGTTATTTCATGGACACAACTGGTAATGATGGTACAAATGTTGTTTCAAAGGGAGGTATATTAATGATAACGCCTTTTGGATTATAGTATGTATTTGTTGTTTTTGTGTGTGTAAATAATCTCAGCTGTAATTAAACATAGAAACGTAGATAAAAATATTAAGTAACATTGTCATCACACTGCAGCGCCGTTGAATGGCATACATGAATCACAGTTTGCCTCGCAATAGATTCATATTTTGGGCTAGCTTCTCAAACTTATTAAGAGTTGATGTCTGTTGTTCTTGCATTTCTTATCGGCGTTTTTCTTAGGGGTTCTCGTGAGCGGAATCATTTTCTGCACATTTTATGTTTTTTTTTTCCCTTTGAGGATTTGCTTCATAACACTTTTGTTATTTCTTTTTAACACATCATCGACATATACCCACCTTCTTCTCCTTATTGCAGATGATATTGTTGGTTGTGTGTCTGTTTTTTCTTAATTCATCATCAGTGTGTAATTCATTCTATTGTATCTGATACAAACCATTTTCCTTACGCATTTATTAATGTTAATGGAGCGCTTATATGAACAATATTAGTAATTATTTCACACTTCTTTCTGAATCAATACACTCATACCCAAATACATAGGTTGTGGCTAATAATAATAACTGCAATTAAAACGTAGCTTCGTCATAATATAATTTTAATATTAATGACAATTAATGCTTTTGTCCTGACCTTAAATAGGAATGATAAACCCATACCTGGCTGTACTATTAACGTAATTTAATCTCTGAACATTAATTAAACGCTTCTACCTGGATAATAGTAGTTTATGAATGAATGATTGTTCAGGTTAGTTTATTTTGAAGACAGATCATTCTCATTCCACATCGGAGATATTCTTAAGTGTTTTAGTGGATAGATCATTCTCATTCCACATCGGAGATTTTCATAAGTGTTTTAGTGGATAGATCATTCTCATTCCACATCGGAGATTTTCATAAGTGTTTTAGTGGATAGATCATTCTCATTCCACATCGGAGATATTCATAAGTGTTTTAGTGGATAGATCATTCTCATTCCACATCGGAGATGTTCATAAGCGTTTTAGTGGATAGATCATTCTCATTCCACATCGGAGATATTCATAAGTGTTTTAGTGGATAGATCATTTTCATTCCACATCGGAGATATTCATAAGTGTTTTAGTGGATAGATCATTCTCATTCCTTATCGGAGATGTTCATAAGTGTTTTAGTAGATAAATCATTCTCATCCCACATCGGAGATATTCATAAGTGTTTTAGTGGATAGATCATTCTCATTCAACATCGAACATGTTCATAATTGTTTTAGTGGATAGATCATTCTCATTCCACATCGGAGATGTTCATAAGTGTTTTAGTGGATAGATCATTCTCATTCCACATCGGAGATGTTCATAAGTGTTTTAGTGGATAGATCATTCTCATTCCACATCGGAGATATTCATAAGTGTTTTAGTGGATAGATCATTCTCATTCCACATCGGAGATGTTCATAAGCGTTTTAGTGGATAGATCATTTTCATTCCACATCGGAGATATTCATAAGTGTTTTAGTGGATAGATCATTCTCATTCCTTATCGGAGATGTTCATAAGTGTTTTAGTAGATAAATCATTCTCATCCCACATCGGAGATATTCATAAGTGTTTTAGTGGATAGATCATTATTCATAAGTGTTTTAGTGGATAGATCATTCTCATTCAACATCGAACATGTTCATAAGTGTTTTAGTGGATAGATCATTCTCATTCCACATCGGAGATGTCCATAAGTGCTTACATATCCACCCAAGTGTCCTTTAGTGTGTGGAGACTGACGATTTCATTTCTGTGTCTGAATTCTTCTGTCTCCCCGAGGAACGTTCACTTCTGGGATCTCCAGTTCTGTGTCTGGATTCTTCTGTCTCCCCGAGGAACGTTCACTTCTGGGATCTCCAGTTCTGTGTCTGAATTCTTCTGTCTCCCCGAGGAACGTTCACTTCTGGGATCTCCAGTTCTGTGTCTGGATTCTTCTGTCTCCCCGAGGAACGATCATTTCTGGATCTCCAGTTCTGTGTCTGAATTCTTCTGTCTCCCCGAGGAACGTTCACTTCTGGGATCTCCAGTTCTGTGTCTGGATTCTTCTGTCTCCCCGAGGAACGATCATTTCTGGGATCTCCAGTTCTGTGTCTGGATTCTTCTGTCTCCCCGAGGAACGTTCACTTCTGGGATCTCCAGTTCTGTGTCTGGATTCTTCTGTCTCCCCGAGGAACGTTCACTTCTGGGATCTCCAGTTCTGTGTCTGGATTCTTCTGTCTCCCCGAGGAACGTTCACTTCTGGGATCTCCAGTTCTGTGTCTGGATTCTTCTGTCTCCCCGAGGAACGTTCACTTCTGGGATCTCCAGTTCTGTGTCTGGATTCTTCTGTCTCCCCGAGGAACGATCATTTCTCTCATCTCCAGTTCTGTGTCTGGATTCTTCTGTCTCCCCGAGGAACGATCATTTCTCTCATCTCCAGTTCTGTGTCTGGATTCTTCTGTCTCCCCGAGGAACGATCATTTCTCTCATCTCCAGTTCTGTGTCTGGATTCTTCTGTCTCCCCGAGGAACGATCATTTCTCTCATCTCCAGTTCTGTGTCTGAATTCTTCTGTCTCCCCGAGGAACGATCATTTCTCTCATCTCCAGTTCTGTGTCTGAATTCTTCTGTCTCCCCGAGGAACGTTCACTTCTGGGATCTCCAGTTCTGTGTCTGAATTCTTCTGTCTCCCCGAGGAACGTTCACTTCTGGGATCTCCAGTTCTGTGTCTGAATTCTTCTGTCTCCCCGAGGAACGATCATTTCTCTCATCTCCAGTTTTGACCTCATGTTCGTGACGTCTGGGCTTGGTTCTCTGAACATTAATAAATGAGTGCTCATGTAACATATGTACAACATATGTGTGGATAATAACATTAACGATATTTGAAATCTGGTATTTATATATGAATAATTAATGGTTTTTGTCTTGGATAATAACATTAATTATAAATATATGTTTATATATCGGTTAATGGCAATACTTCTAATGATGATATGATACCTATAACATAATCGAGACAGTCGAAAAATAATAATGATAGGCAGATACTATGGGTGTCAGTGCTTGTAATGTCTATATTAATTGCACTTTATGGATATATGGCCTCTGGCAACTTGACAGACGGTTGGTAGCAAACAATCATGATAAGTCAGTAGTTTGGTAAAATATTAGTGTCTCATGCAGGACGCTGTTTTACTCAACAGATTCTCATGTGACTAAATCTGCCAATATTTGATAGACAGATTCTCATGTGGCTAAGTCTGCCAATATTTGATAGACAGATTCTCATGGGGCTAAGTCTGCCAATATTTGATAGACAGATTCTCATGTGGCTAAATCTGCCAATATTTGATAGACAGATTCTCATGTGGCTAAATCTGCCAATATTTGATAGACAGATTCTCATGTGGCTAAATCTGCCAATATTTGATAGACAGATTCTCATGTGGCTAAATCTGCCAATATTTGATAGACAGATTCTCACGTGGCTAAATCTGCCAATATTTGATAGACAGATTCTCATGTGGCTAAATCTGCCAATATTTGATAGACAGATTCTCATGTGGCTAAATCTGCCAATATTTGATAGACAGATTCTCATGTGGCTAAATCTGCCAATATTTGATAGACAGATTCTCATGTGGCTAAATCTGCCAATATTTGATAGACAGATTCTCATGTGGCTAAATCTGCCAATATTTGATAGACAGATTCTCATGTGGCTAAATCTGCCAATATTTGATAGACAGATTCTCATGTGGCTAAATCTGCCAATATTTGATAGACAGATTCTCATGTGGCTAAGTCTGCCAATATTTGATAGACAGATTCGATCGCAGAGTGTACACAAAGTATTTGTGGTGTCTGGCCTCGTCTACTTTCTCCTACGCCTTTTGTCTTCTGACTTTGACATCAACGCGGTATCGAAGATTGCTGTGCAGTTGTTTTATTCTTGTTCTCCACGTTCTGCAATCTTATGCCAGCCTTTCCCAGTGGATAATTCCCTCAAGGAAACCATACAAACATCCTTATATCTCAGCACTGGTCTGCCCTTTGGTCTCTTTCAGTACGCTGGAACTTGTCTTCTTTGGCAGTTGCGCTGAAGGTTTTTGGTTTTGAGCGAGATGCCCAATTGCAGTCATGTCCTTCTCGTTTGTGCTATCTTGTACCCATCGCTCTTTCTCCCTCTCTTGTCTGCCTGATAAAATGCCATTAATAAAGATCTTCGCTAGGCCATAATGTATTTTACTCTCCATGTTTTTGTGTTTTTAACTATTAGTTCCGCTGATGCAAAATAAAGTTTTGTCTGTCTTTTTCTCTCTCTGTATTTTATTTTTTTTAGTTAGCAGTATATGCGTCTGTGCCCTAGATGACACGACAACAAAACACAGCCTACAGGATTGTCCCCAGTATACAGACCTGAGAAGGTCAATGTGGTCCACGCCCACCACCCTGGAAGAGAAACTCTACGGAACATCCGAATCACTGAAGCAGATATATGCCTTAATAAGAGATTCTGGAATCCTGGTGCGAATGAGTCATGGCCCCAGAAGAAGAAGTATTCAGAGTTATAGTTACTTGAATGCCCCGGTACCACAGCAAACGAATTAAAATACATAATTGTTAAATGGCCCATGCTAGTGGGATCATTCAAATTAACATCTCATCTCATTGAAGGATCCAAACAAATAATGGCAGCTACAGCTCCCATCATAGCAGCCACATCACACGCCAAAAGAGATAAGGAGTGGCTGCACCAAAAGTGAGCGCAACCGAACTGTCCTTCGTCATACGATATCATCATTCATGGTAAGCAATCGGAATATCGAAACACGATCCGGCTGAAAAACGCAGCTCATGGTGTGCACAGCGGATTAATCTCAGTAGCTCTGACAGCAAGCTGGACTTAGAATATCAGGAGACTGAACAAGGAAAGCTTTTCAGACAGAGACTCAACGGTTCCTGCCGCCTATCCGCCATATTGACCGGAAGTCCAGTATTCAGAGTGTTCCTGTGTAATGCATATGTTCAGTAGAAAAATATGGTATTTTTTTAGCAGAGTTATTGATAATACACGTTTTGCAACCATATGTTTTTCATAGGAAAAACAATACATGCACTTAGAATAAAAAATTGTGTGGCAATATCAGTATGCATTACATACCAGGGCAGGACCTACCTATAAGCTAAATTAGCTAAACTAAAGGCTACGCGATCAGAGAGGTCTCAGAATGTTTTCAGAATTTGCAATGGGACTAAGCTTTGTTCATACCAGTATATTATTCCCAGTATTGTGAGACCTTCAGTTGTTAATGTTGTATTTGATTCCTCATAGTTTCACTTCGCTCAGGCCTTCAACAAGTCTAAATCCAGCACTAATTATATCTATTGTCCTTTCGAGCTGAAGACGGCATCTAGGGTAGACATTCTAGACTTTCTGTGTCCGATGATCTTTATTATCAAGCATCAGACCTTGCACAGGATCCGCATTGTATCTCGTCACACGACTCTGTTCTGGGTGAGTTGTTAAATCTCAGCAAGGGAGTTGAAGCCTGCTGTTGTTGTCTCTCGTCTTTGTGTTCTTTTTTTTTTTTTAGGTCGGCTTCATCTTCTTTTACACACTCGTTTCCATTTGGCGACCTGCCTCAAGATTATCTTGTCTCTTCTCATCACATGGGCGACATAAGACCACCTTCATCTCTGGATTACAAATTTTAGGATATGTTGTCATTTTTTTGGTTTCTGCATTAGCCTTATATTAATCCCACGGTATTCGAAGTATTTTTCTGAGCACTGAATACTTCTTCTTCTTCTTCTTTTCTTTCCTTCCTCATCTGCCTTTCAGCGTCGAGGGGAGATATAATTTGCGGTCTTTTGCTCTTCTGTTCGCCTTTACGCTCTTATGTTTCCTAGTGCTTCTAATATCCCATCCATCTGTTCATCTTTTTCGTGGTCGACCCTTGGGTCTGGTATTCTCGCAACCTTTGTTGAAGACTCGTTGTGTCGTGTGTTTTCATCTTTCTGCCCTGTCACGTGGACAAACTATTTTATCTGTTGTTTCTTTATATATTCTATGGCGGGGGCTATTCCTAGCTTTTTTTTCTCAGTTCTTCATTTCTGATCTTATCTCTGACACTGTTTCCTATCATTCGTCTGACACATTTAATCTCAGTAGAGGTTATTTTTCTTATTGTTCTGGCATCTAGGGTCTCTGACTGGCATTGGTAGGACAACGCTGGGATGAAGATTTTACTGATTACAGCTGTATACAAACTAACAATGTATATACCATGCTTTTGTTTTCTAAATATATTATGTCCCATTCAACAGGGCATGTTTGCCGAAGTGATTAAGGCCGGTGTCTGGAACATAATTGTTGTGGATTGGTCGGGAGGTAATGGGTACCCATATGAACAGGCCGCCTCCAACACACGGGTCGTTGGAGTCCAAACAGCTTTATGTATCAAAATGATTATAGTGAGTATCCCAACTAACAGATGATGCGTTGCCTATCAACTGCCTAATCTTCATTTTGTTTTAAACATGTACTTTTAATTGTGTTTTTAAGTGGTTTTTTTATGTGGAATTATAACCAGTGGGACTGCGATACTTCAACCTTTCAGTCCAGCATGTTCTATCCCTGCAACTTGTTGTGCATGAGGAGGAAGAGGAGGTGAATTATTAGGTGGTGGAGGAGTAGGTGGAGGTGGTGGAGGAGGAGGTGAAGGAGGAGGTGGAGGTGAAGGAGGAGGTGGAGGAAAAAGGTGGAGGAGGAGGAAAAGGTGGAGGAGGAGGTGGAATAATAGGTGGTGGAGGATGAGTCGCTGGAGGAGGAGGAGGTGAGGAGTAGGTGGTGGAGGATGAGTCGCTGGAGGAGGAGGAGGTGAGGGGTAGGTGGTGGAGGAGAATGACAGTCTCAACACATGATTAATCGCCATTTACGGCGTGTCTGATAAGCAATGAGGAGATCTTTACCTAGAACTTACAGGAAGACTCCACTTTGTCCTCACTCATGATATCAATGAGAAGGTCTCTACCTAGAACTCACAGGAAGACTCCACTTTGTCCTCACTCATGATATCAATGAGGAGGTCTCTACCTAGAACTCACAGGAAGACTCCACTTTGTCCTCACTCATGATATCAATGAGGAGGTCTCTACCTAGAACTCACAGGAAGACTCCACTTTGTCCTCACTCATGATATCAATGAGAAGATCTCTACCTAGAACTCACAGGAAGACTCCACTTTGTCCTCACTCATGATATCAATGAGGAGGTCTCTACCTAGAACTCACAGGAAGACTCCACTTTGTCCTCACTCATGATATCAATGAGGAGGTCTCTACCTAGAACTCACAGGAAGACTCCACTTTGTCCTCACTCATGATATCAATGGTAACAAATGCATTTATTTAATGACATCTCAAATAGTTATGTCAAACAATCACCACTTGACAGCTTCCCATGGAGAGCTCTGAAGCCCAGAAGCTACAACAACAATTCCAAGTAAAGTGTTAGTTACAAAAAGTCAAATTAGTTCAAAATAATTAAAACAGTGAAAACAACCAAAACAGTGAAAACAGCCAAAACAGTGAAAACAACCAAAACAGTGAAAACAGCCAAAACAGTGAAAACAACCAAAACAGTGAAAACAACCAAAACAGTGAAAACAGCCAAACAGTGAAAACAGCCAAAACAGTGATAACAGCCAAAACAGTGAAAACAACCAAAACAGTGAAAACAGCCAAAACAGTGAAAACAGCCAAAACAGCCAAAACAGTGAAAACAACCAAAACAGTGAAAACAGCCAAAACAGTGAAAACACTCAAAACAATGTATCATCTCGTAAAGATGATGGATTAATTGTATATAAAACGTAGCAATATATGCTACCATCCTGTCATCCGACCAAACATGGCCCTTTACAAGAAGACAACACACACACACACAATAGAATTTACTCACAACAGAAATGAGATTTGATGTCTAAGCAACATAGCCAGAATAATGATATGAGACCTGATCAGATATGGGATTATAGGATAATGTGTCGGTACAGAACCAGTCGAACTATTTACAAAACGATGTATAAAATGATTTGCCTCCCTGGAGGTATTCACTGTAACTGTATATTACATACAAGTGAATGTAACGGTGTCCTGTTATATTTGTAACTATCGTTGGGGAGTGGATCGGTCGGTTAGGGATAAATGTTTTATGCTCAAAGAAATAACAGATGATGGAGATAGATATCTTCCAACAAGAAAATAACTCTGGAGGCAAAACGGGCACTCTACAATACAATCTTCATCCCAACGTGGTGCTACCAACGCCAGACCTGGACTCTAGATGCAAGAACAATAAGAAAAATAACCTCTACAGAGATGAAATGTGTTAGACGAATGACAGGAAACAGTTTGAGAGATAAGATCAGAAATAAAGAACTTTAAAGAAATCTAGGAATAGCCCCCACCATAGAATATATAAAGAAACAACAGGTAATATGGTTTGGCCACGTGACATGGCAGTAAGACCAAAACACAACACATCGAGCCATCAATAAACTTTGCGAGAATACCAGACCCAATGGTCGACCACGAAAAAGATGGATGGACGGAATACTAAAAGCACTAGGAAACATAACAGCAGCAGAGGCGAACAGAAGAGCAAAAGCCTGCAAATTATATCTCCCCTCGACGCTGAAAAGCAAACGAGGAAGGAAAGAAGAAGAAGAAGTTGGGGAGTGAAGCATAAAGTCACCGCAATACGTGGGCTCATATTTTGAATGAGCCCGGCCCAGTGCTTTCTCCCCGGATGCTTAACCGTCCCCATTCTGTCCATCTGGGTGGACTGGCGGGGGCGAGAAAGCTTCGAACCCTGGTATTTGACATGAAAACAGAGACCTCAACAACTAGGCTGATCAGTCCCCATATTATGAAATGCATATCAAAACATAGGAGAGAGGCGTAGAGTTGGAGGAAGACTCATATTAAGATAAAGGTAAGGTAAAGTAGGAGACTTGAACCGGCGTCTTAGCACGCGAGTTTACTTCCACCCATATGTGCTCGGCCGCCTATCCAGAAATGTTCGGAGATTTCTGTATAGTGTCGCCTCACGCATCGAAATTGAGATGCGAGGCGACATTCCCCACCTTCCCAGAAAAATACCCTGGTACCCATTTCTGCCAACGGCTGGGTCGACCGTATTTTTTTTTACCAACCACGAGTAGAATTCACACTGATCGCAGCGGGAATCGAACACGGGTTGTCCGAACGTCGCTAGTCTAATCCCGGTGGTTTTCTCAACTAGGCTTCCGAGGCCCCCATATTAAGATGAGATAATTCAATGAAACTCTACAAGTACATTATATGTCAATGGCCCTTGCTACTTAAACAACTAGAATTATTTCTTTGATTCTCACTCGACACCCAAAAGGGTGTAAAAGAACGTGAAGAGGATAATGAAGAGGTGGCGATAATTAAACATTGACATAAACACAAAGGTGGAGTCACGATAGCTCGGTGGTTAGTGAACTGGACTACAAAGGGCAAGAGGTCGGGTCCGATCCTGATCGACGGCTTCCGGGTTCACCCAGCCTTAAATGGGTACCGGATTTTTTTCTGGGAAAGTAAAGCGGCACGGGCGTAATACTGACAACATTACCCCAAAAATAATTTTTTGGTCACTGACACCATATTCCCAATACGTCACTTGACGTGACGGGGGCTCTTTACCTTTTTTTTATAGACACAAAGACAAGAATAATAATGTTGAAGTGTGTGCTTCGTTTTCACTGCATAGCTATTTAATAATTTAGTTACATTGTTTATTTGTACCTTTCCAGGATATCTAAATACCATTGATTCTTCCATTGTATATTCAAAGTGATCTGTAACCGCTGTATCCAAATATTGAGAACCTTGTAATTAAAGTTCCCTGGACAGCTAAAAAGACCAATGAGAAAGTTCTCAATGAGGCCAACACAAAAAGGGAGCTCTTAAAAAACATCAGAAAGAAACAATCAACATTTTTCGAGCACATCATGAGAAGAGGAAAGTTGGAATACTTGGTTACAACTGGCAAAATAAAAGGAAAGAGAGATCGCAGACGACAAAGAGAGAAAATACTGGATAGCTTGGTGTCATGACATGGATAACAGTCAACAACAGAACTGGCACGATGCACTGTCGATAGAAGATTTTGGAAGGACATGATCGCCTACGCCAACCAGTAGGGCACATGATGATGGTATGATTAAAATCTGTGAAAAAAAAATATATATATATCAATATTGAAGACTGTTCAGAGCTACAACTACCTTGGACATACTATAATTTGTGATGGAAGATGTACAACTGAAATAAACAAAGCAATAGAAAGGACAAAAAGCCATTTAAATGTAATGAAAAATATACTAACATCAAAACAAATAACACCACAGTTAAAACAAAGAATAGCAAAATGTTATTCCCTCTCAACATTCCTGTATGTTGCAGAAACATGGACACTGGACAAGAAAACAGAACAGAAAATTGAAGCCCTTGAAATATGGGTTTATACAGCTTACATATAGAATAGGTAGAATTGGATGGGAAGAAAAGAAAACAAACGATGAAGTCTTAAAACAAGAAAAAACAAAGAGAGAACTACTAAATACAATTCAAACAAGACAAATGAGATGTTTGTGGCATGTTAAAAGACACAACAGCCTACTAGAAGTAATCTTGGAAGGGAAAATGCAAGATAAAAGAGGCAGAGGCAGATCAAGACTAACATGAACGAGTAACATCAAAAGATGAACAAGTCAGCCTATGACAACCTGCACCATCAAAGCAAGAGACAGAGCGGAATGGTGCTCCATGGTAGCTAACCTTCGATGCAGAGATGGCACTCGATGATAATGATGATGATGATGATTAAAAATTGAATACCACGCATTGAAGACTCTCAAATTTGACAAACTTTAATCTTTTAGTTACGAGCATTAAAAAAAACTTAATATAACAAATATAATTCTTAAATATTTCATGTAACTAAAATAGTTTACCTTGTGTGTGTGTGATGCCACAAGCTGGAACAGCTTCCATAAGATTTCAATGTTGAAGAATGAGGGACAACTTACTGGGATCAGAACAACTTCATGCATTGTTATTCTTCCTCTTTCCTTCCGCAATTACCTTTCAGCGTCGATGGGAGATACAATTTTCAGTCTTTTGCTCTTCTATTCGCTTCTGCTGCTGTTATGTTTCCTAATGCTTCTAATATTCCCTTAATCCATCGTTTTCGTGGTCCGCCCTTGGGTCTGGTATTCTCGCAACGTTTATTGAGGGCTCGTTGTGTTGTGTTTTGACCATTCTGCCTTCTCATGTGGCCACACCATTTTATCTGTTGTTTCTGTATATATTATATGACGGGGGCTACTCCTAGATTTTTTCTCAGTTCTTCATTTCTGATCTTATCTCTGAGACTGTTTCCTGTCATTCGTCTAACACATTTAATCTTAGTAGAGGTTCTTTTTTCTTATTGTTCTTGCATCTAGGGTCCAGGTTTGGCATTGGTAGCACAACATTGGGATGAAGATTGTTTGATTGCAATATCTAAACAACACCATTCATATAACAAGATGTTCATTTATCTTCCTTAAAAACCCAGAGTGTGTTTGGCGTTAAGGAATCAGACTTCCACATTTTTGGACACAGCCTTGGAGCACATGCCTCTGGGTATGCGGGCGAGAAAGTACCAGGCATAGGACGCATTACCGGTACTATATTTACCTTTACGTTGTCACATTCACTATTTACCAGACTTGACTTAGAGAACACAAGACATTAGTCTCTACCTGGTACGTCACACTGCCCTTTCCTGTAGGTCACTTACCAGACTAAATGTAGAGGACAGAAGGCATTAGTCTACCTGATACGTCGATCTGCTCTCTCCTTTAGGATTTGTGTCTTTTGGAAATCTACATTTCTGTGCTTTCTCTGTTGATGATTTTCATAATTATATTTATATTCTTATTCTACCGTCAAATGTTTGAGTGTTAGGAACAGGAATTCTTTTATTCGTTCATTATGAGCAAATGTAATATACACGCCTCTTCACTTTTGTAAAGTGGCTGATTAAGTCTGTTTTTATTTATGAACTTCATAATAATTATCTGTTCATCATAACTTCTGTTCATCTTCAGCAAAAGCAAGCTATAGCCTTGAATGGGTAAAGGCATCAAGATGCATAGAAATGCGAAGATGTTGTAAAGCTGATGATAATAATGACAATTGTAAGAAAAGTAAAAGGTTGTATGGTAACAGCTTTACGTAGGTGAGAAACAAAATAAAAGTAGAACGACGTTTCGCCCAATCACAATACACTTGTCCTTGATTGTTGTTCCTGATTAAGGCCTTTTGGCCGAAACGTCGTTCTACTTTTGTTTTGTTTCCTACCTAAGTAAAGCTGCTACCTTACCACTTTTTTTTTTTTTTTTAATGTTCGAGCTATACCTGTACTTTGTTTTTGGCTCGTGTTTTGATAAGTCGTTTTTCTTAACGCAGTTCCTTATAATCTATACTGGGGCTATTCTACACAAAGTGGTCACACTATGCACTTCTGTTAGATCTACGTTTCTGAGAGGAGGCATTCAGATTTTTCTGTTTCACCAACTCATCATCATCATCATCATCATCATCATCATCATCATCATCATCATCATCATCATCATCATCGAGTGCAATCTCGGCATCGAAGGTTGGCTACCACGGAGCCTCATTCCGCTGTCTCTAGCTTTGATGGTGCAGTATGTCATGGGGTGACCTGTCCATCTTTTGATGTTACTCATCCATGTTAGTTTTGGTCTGCCTCTGGCTCTGTTACTCTGTATTTCCCTTCCAAGATTACTTTTAGTAGGCTGCTGTTTCATTTAACATGCCCCAAAAATCTCATTTGTCGTGTTTGAATTGTGTTTAGTAGTTCTCTTTTCAT
Source organism: Megaustenia siamemsis (assembly GCA_032433765.1). Lineage (NCBI taxonomy): Eukaryota > Metazoa > Mollusca > Gastropoda > Stylommatophora > Ariophantidae > Megaustenia > Megaustenia siamemsis. Next base: position 89,966,364 of record JAVIAB010000139.1, on the reverse strand, counting down.
TTTTGGTAATTTTAGACTTCATCGTTTTCTTTTTCTTTTCTTTCCATCAAATTCTTCTATAAATCCACATTTCAAAGCCTTCAATATTCTGTTATGTTTTCTTGTCTAATGTCCATGTTTTTGTACCATTCAGGAATAATGAGAAAATATAACATTTCATTATTCTTAGTTTTAGCCCTGATGGGATTCTTTTTTAATGTTGGTATATTTTTCATGGCATTAACATAACAAAATAGCTAACTAAGGGGAAGTAATCTCATATAAATTGTATATCACGACATTTTTTATTTGCTGTATTAGTCGGGAGAGTAATAAATGTTAAACTTATAAAGTATATACCTGTAGACAGGGACAAGAATATAAATACAACGGAATACATTCATTACGTGAATAAACAGGTATAAAACAAGGATTATATAGAATCAAATGTTTAATAGAAACTAATCCACTAATCAACTAGAAAGGAAAATGAAAGTCGGAATTTAGGTTAAAGGAGAGACATTGTAATCCAACGTAGTTACGTGGCTATATGGATACATGTATGTATGTATGTATGACCGCATATTATATCTCCCCTCGGCGCTGAAAGGCAGATGAGGAAGGAAAGAGGAAGAAGAAATACTATATATATAATGCTATATTATGCTATACATAAATACATACATACATACACACAATATATACATAGCGGAAGAAAAATAATTAAAAAGTAGAAAGAAAGAGACAGAAATATATCCGAGCAATCGGAGAAAAGTGGTTGGAGAACGAAGGCGATCAGTGGGGAGACAATTTTTGTTTCGCAACGAAACTAAGAACTAGATATCCATGACATTAAGTGGCTTCTGACAATCTTGCAAATAATAAGGGAGAAAACCGATTCATTTAGGACACAATACTGGATAAAAATCCTTAAAAAACGTCGGTAATAAACCAATTCTGACCTATGGAAGCCAATCATTGACAGTAGACAAACAAGTGAAAAGACGATCAGAGGCCACAGAGATGTTGAAAGTTCCCTGGACAGCTAAAAAGACCAATCAGGAAATTATCAATGAAGCCAACACACAAAGGCAGCTCCTAAAAAACATCAGAAAGAAACAATCAACATTTCTCGAGCACATTATGAGAAGAGGAAAGTTGGAATACTTGGTTACAACTGGCAAAATACAGGGAAAGATAGATCGCGACGACAGAGAGAGAAAATACTGGATAGCTTGGTGTCATGGCATGGAAAACAGTCAACAACAGAACTGATACGATGCACTGTAGATAGAAGATTGTGGAAGGACATGATCGCCTACGCCAACCGGTATGGCAAATGATAATGAATGAAAAAAAAGAGTAATGAAGACATATTAACAGATTTAAACACTAAATAGAACTGGTTTATAAACACAACTCTGAAGAGGAAATGAAAATAAAATGGCCATGTCAAAAGGGAAACTGGGCTGGAAAAAATAATATTGGAGAGCATGGTTTCAAAATGATGCATCATGCGCAGACCAAGAAGAAGGTGGTTTCAAGACATTAGAGAGACCTTCAATATGACAAAATAAGAGGTGGGAGATCTGGCTAGAGACAGAGATTCTTTCAGACGGACTGTGGTGAATGCAAAGAGCATGGTACCCGAGGATCATGACGATGAAATCATCTTTTCAAGCACAAGATGATAACACGTGACTTTTATCAAATATTCCTGTATCTGTATATTAGCCTTTGTAATGATGATTGTGCCTGTGGTAGATATTGACAGCACCATATCTGAACAAGCTGCATGATGATGTCACCAGCTGTGTGCTGACTAGTACTTTATTTCAGTTTATTAAGATTGACGTCACAAGTCATGAACTACATACAGAAACAACCAAATTAAATGGTCCCAAAAGATTCTAGACACATATTTTAAATGGTTTGTTCACATGGATAGAATTCCAAGAGATTCCAGACCACATACACTATTTTAAATGGTTTGTTCACATGGATAGAATTCCAAGAGATTCTAGACCACATACAATATTTTAAATGGTTTGTTCACATGGATAGAATTCCAAGAGATTCCAGACCACATAAAATATTTTAAATGGTAAAATGGAATCAGAGCACGTAGCAGAGCCAGAGTAAGATAGAGTGACATCATAGAAACGCTACATCAGCATCATAGAAACGCTACATCAACATCAATTGACAATGGGGGAGACTGCTATAAGAACAAGTCCTAGAACTGTGTATCTTACTCGACACTTGAAAGGGTATAAGAGGAAGTGAAGAGAAGAGAGAGAGAGAAAAAGAAAGTGAGAGACATGTAGTCTAGTCAATCAACGTAGACAAGTGTAATCCAGAATAGAAGGTGATTTTATGTTTTTTTTTAATGTTTAATGCAAAGCAAAGGCGCAATTATTCTAGTATCATAGTTTTTCCTTTTCTAGAAATCGTGTGGTTTCCACTCTCTGGATTGACTCTATGCACCGCGTCAGACACAGAAATCTGTTTTTTTTTCGTTGTTGTCTCTCTTTAATCTGTAATGTCTTGCGGTCATTAATTCAAGAATTCAAGCATATAATGTATTATTGTATTTCCATTGACATCGCTATAAAGGATTATGTAACATGTTGCAGTGCGGTCGTGTGGTCTTCCAATGTCTGATATAACTTCCCTTACATCGTGTTCCTGAAACTTGGTGCCACGAGGTGTCCAGCAATCCGAATATTCTCTTTTATTTTGCCATTCAAAACTATGTTACTCTACAAGAAATTCCGCATTTTTTTCTGCAGGAACTATATAATTTTCAATATTAATATGTAGCTGTTTCTAAGTTCACATAATTCATTTGATATATAATTATTGAATGCTGAATTAAAATTTGATAATGTACCAGATTTTGGGTTTGAGTGGGTTAAAAAATGTACTAGAGAGTTGAGTTAACAATATAACTTTGGACTGAGGAATGCCCAGAAGATTATTCAGCTACTGTGCTCACTGGTCAGTTTAAAGGACATCTCGGGGATCACTTGATCAGGTTTCTGGTCACGTGGCGAGGTCGACAAGCCAAACTAGTGGTCTGGATTAGTCAGCTCATGCTGATACCTCCAACAGAGAAGACGCGTTAAGGATTAGAGCAGGGAAGCGCTGGCAAGACGGATGATTACATCGGGAGAATATTATAGTCCGTTCAGAATCGTTTGCCGAGATGTTATGATTTATAATTCAAAAAGCTCTTGATGATTTCACATGATTTTTGGCATACGGTGTTAAAATGTCCATGTCACGAGAACATATGTGTTACTCGATGTCTAGCTATAACGGTTTTCTTAAAGCGGCGAATTCCTTTGATCTTTGCCCATGTAACTATTATTTTGACCCTAATCAAAATGTTTTACAGTAATCTAGTGCAACGATGACCCATAGGCGTGTCCATAAAATTTTACTGGGTGGCAAGTATACAAATTTTAAATTATATATAGAACTTTTGTTCGTAGAGTCAATTTGATATAGTTCCATGCTCTTGGTGTGAGTTTCCCAAATGTTGTCGCTGCCTTTCAAATACGTACATTTAGTTCCTCATCTAAGGAAAGTGTGGCTGTAATAGTGGATCCAAGATAGCTGAACTTCTGTACTGACTCAAGCAGGCTTCCATTCAAAGTAATGGTTGTTGGTTTGCTTATAACATATTTTTGATTGCTTGGGTGGTCTTGAACAATAAACTGTCATTTTGTCATTTTGTGCTAAACGGGAAATTTCATATGTAACATTTCTTTATAAAAATTTATAGTGGAAACATAACTATTTTAGGACGGTTCGCATTCAGCCGTGAAGGTCATGCCTATATGCTAAAGAATCAGCTGTGAGATGTAAGCATCTACATAATCCCGCCGGTGTTTATAATATCGATTAACTTTTTTTTAATATAGGTTAAATAAGGCATCTTTGAAAATGGATCACATTTCTTTGATAAAAAAATATTTTTATAGCGACATTAGTATTCTAAACCTAACTTCAAAAGATCAATGCAAATGAACAATAAGTTTTTGAAAAAAATAAATTAATGTCTAGGCAAACGATTCTGAATGTTTTATAGATACAAATGTTGGTATTTAAAGTCAACAAATTGTCTACTGAGTCTTCACAAAATTAATAAAGATTCGCCTTCCCTTCGGTAATTAAACCCAAGGCCGTGGTGCGTCATGTCGTTCAATATTCAGTTTTGTGCACGGGATCTTACTGAAGTTAGTGTTCCTGCAATAGCCAAACTATTTTACGTGAACGACCGCAACAAATTAATGTATATATCCTAAAATGGTGTCAAATTCGAACAGGGTGAATTTAATATAGCCTAAAGAAGAAAACTTTTAAACTAGATCAAATTTCTCAGAGCAAAAAATATTTCTATAACGTCATCAATATTCTAAGATTACATGCAAATTTTGAAAAGAAAATAACAAACGGTTATCACGCAAAGCTAATTCAAGTGTGATTATGAATTTCTGAACGGACTATAACACCAGGATAGCGAAGGCTGGATAGTTTAATTTCAAGTAGGAAAATCAGCCATTTGTTTAGAAGAATAAAGTTAAAAAAGACAGATATGATTTAGAAGCTTGCGTCAGCCCTGGATAGTTTAATTTCAAATAGAAAAATCTGCCATCTGTTTAGAGGAATGATGTTAAATTAGAGATAGATGATTAGAAGCTTGGGTCAGCCCTGGATAGTTTCAAGTAGAAAAATCAGCTATCTGTTTAGAATAGTGAAGTTAAATTTGAGATGAATTTAGAAGCTTCCGTCAGCACTGGATAGTTTTAAAAATCTTAGGGATTCTGATAGAGGTAGACAGTCAGGTGCAAATGGATAGCAGTTGTTGATTTATAAATTTCACACTGGAGTGCGCGAGCATTCTGTGGCTTTGATTACAGGTGTCTGTAGAATGCTTTGACTACACTGTTATATGCACTTAAGCCTGTTGGAGTAGTGGGCAGTGGAGCCAGTCTTTAAATATGTTTGTTGGAGTTGTCATTGGTATTGCGGTCCATGAATGTGTATTGTTGTCTACTCCTCATTGTCCAAGTCTGTTTCGATTACACATCGGTCAAGGAGAGGTGATCTAGAGAGACCAAGGCTTATATCACAGCAGACAAACCACAGAAAACAATGCATTTATACAATATTTCGCTTCGATGTTAAACACCATAGACGTATTAATCACACCGTTTAATTAGTACTAAAGGTAGAACGAAACATTGATAATTCATTATCATTAATTTGACGTCATCATTGACGCAGGTTCTGATCCGGCTCGTCCTCTCTTTGAAGACACTCCAGAGAAAGTGAGATTGGATAGAAAAGACGCCCAATTTGTTGACATCATTCACGCTGATGCGACCCCAAATCCAGATGAAGTACCTGCTGCAATCTCGCAATTTTTCAGTAATTATACAGTCTATTTATGTTTACCACACAAGAAAATCATACATCATCTCATAACAGTATATAATCTCTTATTTATGAAGCAACTATTTGTCTTTTTTGACGAAACAAAGTGTGTAATAGGGTTACACATGTAAGAGATGTGAATCAATGTACGAATAGGATAATTTCAGATCCCAAGGAGGGATGAGTTATATCACGAGCTATCATGCATGACAGCTAGTTACAATGATGGTCATGCATGACAGCTTGTTAGAATGGTGGTCATGTACGACAGCTAGTTAGAATGGAGGTCATGTACGACAGCTATAGCGTTAGAATGGTGGTCATGTACGACAGCTAGTTAGAATGGTGGTCATGTACGACAGCTAGTTAGAATGGTGGTCATGTACGACAACTAGTTAGAATGGTAGTCATGTACGACAGTTAGTTAGAATGGTGGTCATGTACGACAGTTAGTTAGAAAAGTGGTCATGTACGACAACTAGTTAGAATGGTGGTCATGTACGACAGTTAGTTAGAATGGTGGTCATGTACGACTGCTAGTTAGAATGGTGGTCATGTACGACAGCTAGTTAGAATGGTGGTCATGTACGACAGCTATAGCGTTAGAATGGTGGTCATGTACGACAGCTAGTTAGAATGGTGGTCATGTACGACAACTAGTTAGAATGGTAGTCATGTACGACAGTTAGTTAGAATGGTGGTCATGTACGACTGCTAGTTAGAATGGTGGTCATGTACGACAACTAGTTAGAATGGTGGTCATGTACGACAGTTAGTTAGAAAAGTGGTCATGTACGACAACTAGTTAGAATGGTGGTCATGTACGACAGTTAGTTAGAATGGTGGTCATGTACGACTGCTAGTTAGAATGGTGGTCATGTACGACAACTAGTTAGAATGGTGGTCATGTACGACAGTTAGTTAGAAAAGTGGTCATGTACGACAACTAGTTAGAATGGTGGTCATGTACGACAGTTAGTTAGAATGGTGGTCATGTACGACAGCTAGTTAGAATGGTGGTCATGTACGACAGCTATAGCGTTAGAATGGTGGTCATGTACGACAGCTAGTTAGAATGGTGGTCATGTACGACAGCTATAGCGTTAGAATGGTGGTCATGTACGACAGCTATAGCGTTAGAATGGTGGTCATGTACGACAGCTAGTTAGAATGGTAGTCATGTACGACAGCTATAGCGTTAGAATGGTGGTCATGTACGACAGCTAGTTAGAATGGTGGTCATGTACGACAGCTATAGCGTTAGAATGGTAGTCATGTACGACAGCTAGTTAGAATGGTGGTCATGTACGACAGCTATAGCGTTAGAATGGTAGTCATGTATGACAGTTATAGCGTTAGAATGGTAGTCATGTACGACAGTTATAGTGTTAGAATGGTAGTCATGTACGACAGTTATAGTGTTAGAATGGTAGTCATGTACGACAGTTATAGTGTTAGAATGGTAGTCATGTACGACAGCTATAGTGTTAGAATGGTGGTCATGTACGACAGCTATAGCGTTAGAATGGTGGTCATGTACGACAGTTATAGCGTTAGAATGGTGGTCATGTACGACAGCTATAGCGTTAGAATGGTGGTCATGTACGACAGCTATAGCGTTAGAATGGTGGTCATGTACGACAGTTATAGCGTTAGAATGGTAGTCATGTACGACAGCTATAGGGTTAGAATGGTGGTCATGTACGACAGTTAAAGTGTTAGAATGGTAGTCATGTACGACAGCTATAGCGTTAGAATGGTGGTCATGTACGACAGTTAAAGTGTTAGAATGGTAGTCATGTACGACAGTTATAGCGTTAGAATGGTAGTCATGTACGACAGTTATAGCGTTAGAATGGTGGTCATGTACGACAGTTATAGCGTTAGAATGGTAGTCATGTACGAAAGTTATAGCATTAGAATGGTGGTCATGTACGACAGTTAAAGTGTTAAAATGGTAGTCATGTATGACAGTTAAAGTGTTAGAATGGTAGTCATGTACGACAGCTATAGCGTTAGAATGGTGGTCATGTACGACAGTTAAAGTGTTAGAATGGTAGTCATGTACGACAGCTATAGGGTTAGAATGGTGGTCATGTACGACAGTTAAAGTGTTAGAATGGTAGTCATGTACGACAGCTATAGCGTTAGAATGGTGGTCATGTACGACAGTTAAAGTGTTAGAATGGTAGTCATGTACGACAGCTATATCGTTAGAATGGTAGTCATGTACGACAGCTAGTTAGAATGGTAGTCATGTACGACAGCTATAGCGTTAGAATGGTAGTCATGTACGACAGCTATAGCGTTAGAATGGTAGTCATGTACGACAGCTATAGCGTTAGAATGGTAGTCATGTACGACAGCTATAGCGTTAGAATGGTAGTCATGTACGACAGCTAGTTAGAATGGTAGTCATGTACGACAGCTATAGCGTTAGAATGGTGGTCATGTACGACAGTTAAAGTGTTAGAATGGTAGTCATGTACGACAGCTATAGGGTTAGAATGGTGGTCATGTACGACAGTTAAAGTGTTAGAATGGTAGTCATGTACGACAGCTATAGCGTTAGAATGGTGGTCATGTACGACAGTTAAAGTGTTAGAATGGTAGTCATGTACGACAGCTATATCGTTAGAATGGTAGTCATGTACGACAGCTAGTTAGAATGGTAGTCATGTACGACAGCTATAGCGTTAGAATGGTAGTCATGTACGACAGCTATAGCGTTAGAATGGTAGTCATGTACGACAGCTATAGCGTTAGAATGGTAGTCATGTACGACAGCTATAGCGTTAGAATGGTAGTCACGTACGACAGTTATAGCGTTAGAATGGTAGTCATGTACGACAGCTAGTTAGAATGGTGGTCATGTACGACTGCTAGTTAGAATGGTAGTCATGTACGACAGCTAGTTAGAATGGTAGTCATGTACGACAGCTAGTTAGAATGGTGGTCATGTACGACTGCTAGTTAGAATGGTGGTCATGTACGACAGCTAGTTAGAATGGTGGTCATGTACGACAGCTAGTTAGAATGGTGGTCATGTACGACAGCTAGTTAGAATGGTGGTCATGTACGACAGCTAGTTAGAATGGTAGTCATGTACGACTGCTAGTTAGAATGGTAGTCATGTACGACAGCTATAGCGTTAGAATGGTAGTCATGTACGACAGCTAGTTAGAATGGTAGTCATGTACGACAGCTATAGTGTTAGAATGGTAGTCATGTACGACAGCTATAGCGTTAGAATGGTAGTCATGTACGACAGTTATAGCGTTAGAATGGTGGTCATGTACGACAGTTATAGCGTTAGAATGGTGGTCATGTACGACAGCTAGTTAGAATGGTAGTCATGTACGACAGCTATAGCGTTAGAATGGTGGTCATGTACGACAGCTATAGCGTTAGAATGGTAGTCATGTACGACAGCTAGTTAGAATGGTAGTCATGTACGACAGCTAGTTAGAATGGTAGTCATGTACGACAGCTAGTTAGAATGGTAGTCATGTACGACAGACAGTTAGAATGGTAGTCATGTACGACTGCTAGTTAGAATGGTAGTCATGTACGACTGCTAGTTAGAATGGTAGTCATGTACGACAGCTATAGCGTTAGAATGGAGGTCATGTACGACAGCTAGTTAGAATGGAGGTCATGTACGACAGCTAGTTAGAATGGTAGTCATGTACGACAGCTAGTTAGAATGGAGGTCATGTAAGACAGTTATAGCGTTAGAATGGAGGTCATGTACGACAGCTATAGCGTTAGAATGGTGGTCATGTACGACAGCTATAGCGTTAGAATGGTGGTCATGTACGACAGTTATAGCGTTAGAATGGAGGTCATGTACGACAGCTAGTTAGAATGGTAGCCATGTACGACAGCTATAGCGTTAAAATGGTGGTCATGTACGACAGTTATAGCGTTAAAATCGAGGTCATGTGCGACAGCTATAGCGTTAGAATGGTGGTCATGTACGACAGCTATAGCGTTAAAATGGTGGTCATGTACGACAGTTATAGCGTTAAAATCGAGGTCATGTACGACAGCTATAGCGTTAGAATGGTGGTCATGTACGACAGCTATAGTGTTAGAATGGTGGTCATGTACGACAGCTATAGCGTTAGAATGGTAGTCATGTACGACAGTTAGTTAGAATGGTGGTCATGTACGACAGCTAGTTAGAATTATAGTCATCTACGACAGCTAGTTAGAATGGTAGTCATGTACGACAGCTAGTTAGAATGGTACTCATGTAAGACAGCTAGTTAGAATGGTACTCATGTAAGACAGCTAGTTAGAATGGTAGTCATGTAAGACAGCTAGTTAGAATGGTAGTCATGTAAGACAGCTAGTTAGAATGGTAGTCATGTATGACAGCTTTCTTTTCGCCTCAAAGTAGTGTTTTTTGTTATTAGAATGTAGCTACATTTATAAATGAAGATGTCCCGTGCATACCGCAGTCAATGATTTTACAGGCATATTTTTTTGGAGTGCTTCAAAATTGTGACACTAAACAAAAATTTGAATATTCGAGAATAGTACATATTTTAAGTAACTCATCCAGTAACGTTTATGAGAATCCATGTTTCAAAATTTGGCAAGTTGACTATTTCTGGCTTGAAATGATAATATTTAAGAAATGTAAAAAAAAAGTAAGTTATAGCGTCTTTATCATCACAACCATGCAAATTATAAATAAGAGAGACTAATTTGAAACAAGGACTGACCATTAAAAACTTGAGCACAATAATAACATCAGGTGGAAGATGCACCAAGAAATTAAAAATCAGAATAGCTCAGGCCAAAATAGCATTTCAGAAAATTTTAAGAAATCTTGTGCAACACGTCTTCTTTATCAATACAAATGAGAAATAAAAGTTCGTCAGTGCTATATAGAAAGAATTTTGATCAATGGAAGCGAATCATGGAGTAGAAAAACAAACAAAAGGACGATTAGAGGCCACAGAGATGGGATTTCTCTGAAGAATGTCGAAAGTTCCATGGACAGCTAGAAAAACCAAATGATAACATTCTCAAAGAGATCAAAACATAAAGGAGCTCCTAAAATACACCAGAAAGAAACAATCAACATTTCGTCAGAAAGAAGCAATCAACATTTCGTCAGAAAGAAGCAATCAACATTTCGTCAGAAAGAAACAATCAACATTTCGTCAGAAAGAAGCAATCAACATTTCGTCAGAAAGAAACAATCAACATTTCGTCAGAAAGAAACAATCAACATTTCGTCAGAAAGAAGCAATCAACATTTCGTCAGAAAGAAGCAATCAACATTTCGTCAGAAAGAAACAATCAACATTTCGTCAGAAAGTAACAATCAACATTTCGTCAGAAAGAAACAATCAACATTTCGTCAGAAAGAAACAATCAACATTTCGTCAGAAAGAAACAATCAACATTTCGTCAGAAAGAAACAATCAACATCTCGTCAGAAAGAAACAATCAACATTTCGTCAGAAAGAAACAATCAACATTTCGTCAGAAAGAAACAATCAACATTTCGTCAGAAAGAAGCAATCAACATTTCGTCAGAAAGAAACAATCAACATTTCGTCAGAAAGAAGCAATCAACATTTCGTCAGAAAGAAGCAATCAACACTTTCGGGCACATCATGGGAAGAGCAAAGTTGGAATACTTGGTTACAACTGACGAAATGCAAGGAAAGAGAGATCACGGACGACAAAAAGAGAAGACACCAGATAGCTTGGTGTCATACCATGGAAAACAGTCAATAACATAATTCATATGATGCACTGTGGATAGAAAATTGTCGAAGGACACTGTCGCCTACACCAGCCGGTATGGCACATGATGATGACAGCGTTTTTTATTTTCATTTGTAATGTATTATGGTAGAATTATACTCATGTCGTATTACAAAACTGAGCAAATTTACGACTACTAAAATATCATCAACAAATAGCTCTGGTCTGTTGGTAATGGTTGATCTATGGCAAGTGCCTCCTGTGAGTGAAAGATAAATAACGGCAGAGTTTTCTTTGTTCACAAGCAGACCCAGTTTAAGGAGACCCACCCACATGGACGTCAAGATCCAGAGCGAAGGTGTTGATGTCTGGCATGGAGACTGTCATAGATTAGTTAGCTTGTTGAAATTTAGAAACTCCAGACGATCAACTTTATAGAATAGAGTGAGGTTAACTGAAGTAGAATATGTTGGTCTACCTCGAGCTGTAATTGCGCTAACAGTAATAAACTCATCATTATCATCAAGTGCCATGCCTGCTTGCGTAGGCGATCATTTCTCTCCACAACTTTCGATCGCAACAGTTATTTATCATTTCTGTTGTTGACCTTCTGCTAAGCCATTCTCTAAAGCTGTCTTGATTCTTTTTTTCTTTGCTTCCCTCTATCGCCTCTTCCAGTTGTCACAATTTATTCCAGCTGTTCCCTTCTCATTATATTGCCAAACAATGATGATTGTTTCTTCCTAATATTGGAAATTAGGGCTCTTTTTTGCTTTGGCCTCTACCAGAACATTTGCATTACTTTTCTTGGATGCTCATGGTAATCTCGGGAGCCGCAATAGCTCAGTGGTTAGTGAACTGGACTACAAAGGACAAGAGGTAGGATTCGATCCCAAACGACGGCTTCCGGGTTCACCCAGCCGTTAATGGGTATCGGATTTTTTCTGGGAATGTAAAGCGGCACGGACGTAATACCGACCACATTACCCCCAAAATCATGTGCCGAAGGTCTGTACAATTTATGGTCACTAACACCATATTCCCTATATGCCACTTGGCGTGACGGGGGTACTTTTTTTTGCATGGTAATCTCAGCATTCTTCTTTAAATCCACATTTCTACAGACTCAAGTAATTTTCTTGTCTGTTGTTCAATTGTCCATGATTCACATCCATATGTTGAGACTAGCACTACATAACATTTAAGAACTCTTTTTTCTATCATTCAACTGGAGACAGCAGTATATAAAGTTAGATTGAGTGGACAAGGTTTGTACGCTGTGTCCATCTGCAATGATTATTATCATCATCATGATTGTTTCAATGAACCAGACAGAGATCTGGACGAGAGAAGCCGAGCCTCTTGTATTGTTATCTAAACCTGGTTTGTCTTCCTATATATACATGTAATGTATCGTAATATTGATCCAATGTTTACATACGGTATCTAATAGCAGGTGCGACATGTCACAAAGGCACTCACTGAATATGCCAGGTGAGAGAGCAAAACCTAGATGAAGTGCATACCTTGTTACATTCTCAACATGATGAGGACAATTTAGTACTTGAAGCTGTTAGCCCAGATATCCTCATTCTAGACACAAGTTAAGATGGTCTCTTTACACTCAGAAGCCTAGATGGTCCCCTCCCAGCCAGAAGCCTAGATGTTTTCTTCCCACCCAGAAGACGCACAGATATCATCTTTACAGCCAGAAGCCTAGATGTTTTCTTCCCACCCAGAAGACGCCCAGATATCATCTTTACAGCCAGAAGCCTAGATGTTTTCTTCCCACCTAGAAGACGCCCAGATATCATCTTTTACAGCCAGAAGCCTAGATGTTTTCTTCCCACCCAGAAGACGCCCAGATATAATCTTTACACCCAGAAGCCTAATTGTTTTCTTCCCACCTAGAAGACGCCCAGATATCATCTTTACAGCCAGAAGCCTAGATGTTTTCTTCCCACCCAGAAGACGCCCAGATATCATCTTTACAGTCAGAAGCCTAGATGGTCTCCTCCCAGCCAGAAGCACAAATATCATCTTTATAGCCAGAATCCCAGATGTTCTCTTACTAGCCAGAAGCCCAGAGATCATCTTTATAACCAAAAAGGGTTATGGTTATCGTTATGGATATAGGAAGGCCCCCGGTATCACAGCAAACGAATGGAAATCCATAATTGCTCAACCGCCAATGACAGTGGAATCATTTGAATTAATATCTCATCAAATATCCAAAAAAAAGAAAGGCAGTTACAGTCTCAATCGCAGCAAACACAGCACACGTCAAAAGACATAAGGCGTATTATAGCACCAACAGTGAACGCATCTGAACTGTCCTTCGTCATACGATATTATCATTCATCGCAAGTAATCTGAATATATAAGCACAATCGCGATGAAAAAACACAGCTCACGGTGTGCACAGATCACTACTCAGTAGCTGCGGCAGCAAGCCAGACATGGAATATGATGAAACTGCAACAAGAAACATGCAGTTTATCTGCTGATAATCCGCTATATCTGACAGTTTATCTGCTGATAATCCGCTATATCTGACAGTTAATCTGCTGATAATCCGCTATATCTGACAGTTTATCTGTTGATAATCCGCTATAACTGACAGTTTATCTGCTGATAATCCGCTATATCTGACAGTTAATCCGCTACATCGAACACTTTTATTTAGTTATAAATACTGCACTAGGCGGTTTGTATTCTCGATATTTTTTTAACGTTAAATCTTTCTGAGGAACATGCACATGTAGTCATGTCTGTGTATCATGGTCAGGCTACAGACACATTGCTGCTGGTAGTCAAACGGACATTTCATATAATGCAACTAAGAGACGCACTAGGGCACTGTAGCCACCAGATGTCTTGTGTAAATAATAAGAGCGTAGCACAGACAGCAGCACTTCAGCATGAGACATCTGACACCCTGGAGCGATTTCGTCCCCGTAGCAGAAGATCGGTTTTGTCCCCGTAGCAGAAGATCGGTTTTGTCCCCGTAGCAGATGTTCGCTTTTGTCCCGTAGCAGAAGATCGGTTTTGTCCCCGTAGCAGAAGATCGTTTTGTCCCCGTAGCAGAAGATCGTTTTGTCCCCGTAGCAGAAGATCGTTTTGTTCCCGTAGCGTAAGATCGGTTTTGTCCCCGTAGCAGAAGATCGTTTTGTCCCCGTAGCAGAAGATCGTTTTGTCCCCGTAGCAGAAGATCGTTTTATCCCCGTAGCAGAAGATCGTTTTGTCCCCGTAGCAGAAGATCGTTTTGTCCCCGTAGCAGAAGATCGTTTTGTCCCGTAGCGTAAGATCGGTTTTGTCCCCGTAGCAGAAGATCGTTTTGCCCCCGTAGCAGAAGATCGTTTTGTCCCCGTAGCAGAAGATCGTTTTATCCCCGTAGCAGAAGATCGTTTTGTCCCCGTAGCAGAAGATCGTTTTGTCCCCGTAGCAGAAGATCGTTTTTGTCCCCGTAGCAGAAGATCGTTTTGTCCCAGTAGCAGAAGATCGTCTTTATCTCCGTAGCAGAAGATCGTCTTTATCTCCGTAGCAGAAGATCGTTTTGTCCCAGTAGCAGAAGATCGTCTTTATCTCCGTAGCAGAAGATCGTCTTTATCTCCGTAGCAGAAGATCGTCTTTATCTCCGTAGCAGAAGATCGTTTTCTTCCCGTAGCAGAAGATCGTTTTCTTCCCGTAGCAGAAGATCGTTTTCTTCCCGTAGCAGAAGATCGTTTTCTTCCCGTAGCAGAAGATCGTTTTGTTCCCGTAGCAGAAGATCGGTCTCGTCCCCGTAACAAAAGAACGGTTTCGTCCCCGTAGCAGAAGATTGGTTTTGTCTTTATGTTTATGAGAATTAATACAGTTGACAATAACCAAATAAAAATAGGAGAAATACCTCTACTAGACGTACAATCTTACATATATATGTGCAGTAATATTGACAGAGAGGGAGAAACAGAAAATGATATCAAGATAAGGATATCAAAAGCAGGAGGAGCTTTTGTTGCACTGGAAAACATATAGAGGTCCAAAGAAATTAGGTTAAATACTAAAACAAATATTTCCAACTCCAATGTTAAGTAAGTCTTATTATATTGTTGTGAAACATGGAGAAAAACAAAAATGATAATAATGAAGATACAGACCTTCATTAATGGATGCTTGCTCAGAGGTATTGGGATGAAATGGCAGGACAAAATCTTTAATATAGAATTATGGAGAAGTACCAGTCAAATACCACTGGATAAAGAGATACAGCGAAGACTATTGCGCTGGACAGGACACACACTGTGGACGCCAACTGAGAGTATTACACAAGAGACCTTTTTTGGACTCCCCAAGGAATAAAGAAAGGAGAAGATCAAAATATTTTCGGAGAAGTCATAAGGAAGCAGAGATGAAGATGATGTTGAAGAACGTGTGCTCCTATTTTCGCCTTTATCTGAGGGTAAAGCTACGAAGAAATCACGAAAGATGAGATTTTTTTTTTAATTTCACCGGCTATGGTGGGAATCGAACCCATGACCTTGTTGTCCAGAGGTCAACGTATTACCTCTGGTCGATCTTGGTAAAGATGGTGGATCTTGGTCACGTTCTCTTGATCGCTGCAGAATGTGCATTCGGGATATGATTAATTTCGGTTCTCCTTTGCGCTTTTCTGCGTTAAAGTAAAAATGGTGATCTACTTATTACATCTGCACCACTAAAGCGAAATCGTACGTCAGCAAGAGTCTCTTTTTGACAAATCAAGTGTTGTGAATGAGATCTTCCAACGTCTAGACTTGATCTGCGCTTTACGTCACATTGGTGCTGTTCTTGACCGTTGTTGGAATTCCTTGACGCAAGTTATTTCCATGTTACTCATTAATGTAAACTACTTCGTCAGCCGCAGTTTATCTCTTTGGGGAATTTGCTTCGTGTTTTGTTCGTCGTAGGCTGCTTACACTAGAGTAATCAGAAATCTGAAGGGAGCGAGATTGTGTGTTCGACCTTGTTGTGTGCTACGTCATCGTAATGGTTCCCTAGACCGGCCGTACGCTAATCTAACGGTCTGCTGGTTTATGTTCGACGGGGATAATTTGACGACTAACTGTGTGTCTATATGTTCAGAATTGGGGTCAACAGCGATGGCCTAACATCATCAAGTGCTACGACGATCATAATTTTCAAAAGGACGTGAATTACCGATATATGGGGATAGGCGGCGGGAACAATTGAAGGATATGCATGAAAAGTGTTCCTTGTTGCAGTTTCCTCATATTCCAAGCTGCATGTCTGTGTTAGTCACCTCTAGTGACTCGGGTAGATGGTGCTCGTAACCTGGGAGGGCCGACCATCTAAGGGCAGAATCCCCTACAGAAAAGATAATCTGCTGTCTTGGAGGAAGATTGGGGACAATCAAAGGCTAAGGAAAGCAACCCTGACCAAAATACTGGCTGAAATCGGATATTTAAGCAGAATGGATCTAACAGACTTAAACAGACAGCTATCTTCGTGTGAGAGTCTGGAGTCCTACTCTGATTGAGTCCTGATCGCAGAGAGAGAGAGAGAGAGAGAGAGAGAGAGAGAGAGAGAGAGAGAGAGAGATTACCTCTGGTCTACTATATATAATATACTACTTTGTGCCTTCAAGCAAGCAATCGTGCCCGTGTGGTGCTAACAAATGAAACAATCTTTCTATTGCAGGTTTTGGTACGACTACGTTAAGTGGTCACTATGATTTCTTTCCCAACGGTGGACACGACCAGCCAGGATGTTCTGTGAAAGATCCGAAAGACCTTAGCGTTAAAGAAAGTAAGCAAGTTTTGGCTAGTGTCAAACTGTTTTTACTTATATGTAAGAGACGCGTATGTTCTATTAATTCGTTTCTGTCTACGTTTGTGACAACAGCAGAATGAAAACAAAAACTGTCAGAAAGTTTCCAAAACTGCCAGATATTCATGCGATCTGTTACAGGAAAAAGTCTTAGAATGTTTTGCTAAAAAATTCAGGAGTCAAGAACTGTTTTAATAGATGAAAGCACACGAAATGCATACTGTGAGACAGGTAGAAAGTGGAGCTGGATAGGTCATAACTCAGAAGACATTTAAAAAATAAGAACTGTTATGTAGTGCACCTCTGGAGTCAAACTACCTTGCTTATGCGTATGGATAATGTGTTGCTACTTTTTGTTATTTGTCTTCAATGACGAGCTAGAATGAGACACAACAACACGGAGATTCCGGAACGATCACGTCAGAGATTAACAGTGTGAGGCAGATATGGGGCACGCTGAGAAGAACGTGTACTTTAGTGGCGGGGGGGGGGGTAGTAAAGAACCCGTTACGCAAGGTGGCGTATAGGGAATATGGTGTTTAGTGACCATAAATTTGACAGAACTTCGGCACATGATTTTTGGAGTAATGTGGTCGGTATTACGTCCGTGCCGCTTTACTTCCCCAGAAAAAAATCCGGTACCCATTTAAAGGTTTGTGAACCCGAAAGCCGCGGGTTGGGATTCAACCCAACCTTTTGTCCTTTGTGGCCCAGTCCCAAGTCGTATCCACCAATCGCTGCTTGGTCAATGCATACGTCACACCACCTGCTGGCAAATCAGAAAAAAAGAAGATAATCTTGAATGTATGTTGTTTCACTTCAAGACAATCATCATCATCAAGTAAATTGCCTGATGACGTAATTGATCATATCTCTCCCCAACTTTCCATACGACAGTTATTTATCATTTCTGTTGTTGACCTTGTGCAAAGACATTTTCTTAAGCTTTCTTGTATCTTTTCTCTTTGCCTCAATTTTATCTTTTCGTCTCTCAAATTTTCCCAGTTGTTACAATATATTCCAGCTATTCCCTTCCCATTACATGGCCACAAAATGATGAATGTTTCTTCCTAATATGTATCATCATCATCATGTGCCCTACCGGTTGGCGTAGGCGATCATATCCTTCCACAACCTTCTATCCACAGTGTATCGTATCAGTTCTGTTGTTGACTGTTTTCCATGCTA
Source organism: Megaustenia siamemsis (assembly GCA_032433765.1). NCBI lineage: Eukaryota > Metazoa > Mollusca > Gastropoda > Stylommatophora > Ariophantidae > Megaustenia > Megaustenia siamemsis. Next base: position 89,948,214 of record JAVIAB010000139.1, on the reverse strand, counting down.
TGACACCAAGCTATCCAGTATTTTCTCTCTTTGTCGTCCGCGATCTCTCTTTCCTTTTTTTTTTTTTTTGCCAATTGTACCCAAGTATTCCAACTTTATCCTTCTCATGATGTGCCCAAAAAACCCAATACTGGATAGTGTATCATAAAGACAGTACAAAGAACATTACAGGCAGGAGAGATATGGATCCCCAGAAGAATGTTACGAATTCTATGGATAGCAAAGATTATTAATAAAGAAGGTTTAACACAAGCTGGTGTAATCATAATTATCACCACAATCATATGAAACACATTATGAACATTTTTTGAGTATGTGATGTGAAAGGAAGGCAGTTATAGGCATGCTTCCCATTGGCGTGAGTGCGTGGCATCCTGATTTTTGTAGTGCGCCTTTTGGCTGGTTGCCTCCGACTTCAGCACTTAAAATTGCTAGAGCAGACTGTGGTCTTGCACGGGTGTAGGAAGGCCTGGCCAGTCTTGGTTTTCAGTCCCTGGTGACTGTTAAGCCCCATCCCCACGACAAGGAGCTGGCCACAAAGGAGGGACACAAAGGTGCTGATACAGGCAGAAAAATTTGCTTGCATGCCGAGACATCCAATGAAGGACCGATTCCAAAATCTTGCATTGGGACGACTTAAGAGAAGCAGTTTTATCCACCAAGCCAAGCGTATTAGTAGACAAACACCAGACATGCCAAGAGCTGTTAACCCCCTACTGCCCATACCAGAACAGACTCCCTGGACAGAGGAATCTGGATTATCAGTTCAAATACGGACAGAAGTGAAAGGAATAGTTGATAAAGAGGAACAGAATAGTCTACAGCGAAAAACAATAACTCTCAGTTTCCTGGATGAAGAATACCCACAAGACCTATGGATTCGTGTGTATACAGATGGATCAGCACAGAATGCAGTAAAAAATGGGGGAGCAGGTGCATATATAGAATACCCAAATAACACTAGGGATATGAATAAAATAGCAACAGGGAAATATTGTCACAATTATGATGCAGAAATACAAGCAATAAAGTTAGCAATAGAAAAACTGCTGAACATTAATCTTAGCCCGCAGCCTGTAGTGTTTTTGACAGATGCAAGATCAGTACTCCAGGCACTACAATCCAGAAAATTACCACATCTGCAGACCTTATTGACTGAACTCTGCAAGCACCACAGGGTTGCCCTGCAGTGGATCCCATCTCACTGTGGAATACCAGGAAATGAGAAAGCAGATCAGTTGGCAAAGGAAGGTTCAACAGGCACACAACTAGATACACCTGTTACATACCATCATAAGAAACAGATAATCAAATCAATCAGAGGACCACAAGCCCCAAATCAGGATGCCTTTTATAATATGAATAGATATGAACAAGTTATCATTATACGTCTCAGAACAGGACACAATCGACTCCATAGTCACATGTATACAAAATTCAAGATCGGCACCTCAACTACTTGTACATGTGGACAGGCGCCCCAGACTGCTGAACACATACTTCAAGACTGCACTGAATATAGTAGACTGAGGAAAATCCATTGGCCCATAGATACAACACTACAGACAAAACTATATGGGCCACTGCAAGAATTACAAAAGACAGTAACATTTATACAGGAAACGACATTGCAGATATAGACAATGCTTCAGGCGAACGAAAGATAGATAGATAGATAGAAAGGAAGGCATTGAATATTGCAACAATGGGTAGAAAGAATGGCAAGAAAAGCAGAGGAAAACCAAGAGTAAAAATAATTAATAGTGTATCCAAATGGTACGGTATTTGGCGTCTTGACAGACGGTTGGTAGCAAGTAATCATGATAAGTCTGTAGTTTGCTAAAGTATTAGTGTCTCATACTGGGTGCTGCTTTACTGCTGAGCATCTCTCGTGGCTAAATTTGCCAATATTGGACAGACAGATCCATCCGCAGAAAGAACAAGATATATTTGCGCTACCTGGCCTTGTCTCTTTTCTCTTGCGCCTTTTGTCTTCTGAATTTGATATCAGCACTGTCTCGAAAGTTGCTGTGGCCTTTTATAATTTTGCTCTCCATATACTACGATTCGCAGCCACATTTTCCCATTCCTTTCACTTATAGAAAATTGCCCCAAGGAAGCCCTACAAACATCCTTAAATCTCAGGACTGGTCTGCCCTTTGGCCTCTTTCTGTCCTTAAGTTCGCCATACAATATTTGTTTGGGAATACGATTGTTTACCATTCTTCTTACATGGCCCAGTCACATTAGTTTACAAATCCTAAGTGTTGCCATGATCGATGGGAGTTTTGTTTGTTGTAAGACATTAGAGTTAGTTACTTTGTCCTGCCATTTGATGTTCATAATCTTTCGAAGGCAGAGTACATAAAAAAGCTGTTTAACCATTTCTCCTGCCCTGTATAGGTAGTCCAAGTTTCTGATCCGTATATAAGTACGCTAAGCACACAACTTTGGTAAATATGAATCTTAGTCCTGGGTGTTAAATTGGTGTTGGCCCATGCGCTATCCAAATGGTATAATTAAAGAAATGATGGCATGCATGAGGTACCAAGAGATGTGGGATCCTGCCAGTGAGATGTGCGGTAATTTCAGGCTAGAAAAAAAAAGACTAGAAGAGGAACTGGACTCTGCCAGAGAACTAGCTGAAACATCACACAGCACAGAGAGCAACATTGCCTACAAAGCAGCCTCGGCCAAATACAGACGTGAGGTCATGATATCAGTAAGACAGAGCTGGATAGACAAAACAGAGAGCCTTAATCCAGACAAAAATTGTCATAAACTATGGGAACTTGCGAAAGCTCTGAGCGACGAAAATAACTACCGACCTCCAATATCATTAGCACACAGCCAGAACATCCTCACAGGTAACAGGGCAGCAAATCTACTGATAGAGATTACAAAATCATTAGTAGAATAAACATTCCAATAGACAAACAGAAAGCTGCAAGACGGGAAAACCAAGATGCAAAACACATGCCTTTAGCACAAGAAGAGCATCAAACGACCATCTTTACCCCAAATGTATAGGATGGTGATCTCAAAGGATTGAAGCTCAAAACTTCCCCTCGTAAAGATGGGATCACTAACGAAATGCTCATAAATCTGGGGCAGAAAGCCAAGAGCCAGCTTCTAAGGATAATAAATGCTGGCTGGAAGAGAGGTCATGTGTCGGCAATCTGGAAAAAAGCTATTATGGTGCCCATCCTCAAGCGTGGAAAAGACCCACTAGACCCAAGTAGCTATAGACCAATTAGCCTACTGAGCTGCCTGAGTAAACTCATGGAAAGGCTGGTTAACAAAAGACTTATGTGGCATTTGGAGACAAAACAACAAATCGTACCACAACAAAGTGGCTTCCGTCAGCACAGATCAACTGAAGACCTGGTCACCTACATCGCACAGGAAATAGAGGATGCTCTACAAGAAAAGAAACACACACTGGCAGTGTGGGTCGACATGGAGAAGGCTTTTGATAGGGTATGGCGAGAGGGTTTAAAGAACAAGCTTTTTAGACTTGGCATCCAGGGTCGTTTATTCAATTGGGTCTCTCAATACCTTCAGGATAGAACGGCCAGAGTACAAGTTCAAGGTCAACTATGTAAGAAGGTCACAATCGAACAAGGTGTCCCACAAGGCGGAGTCTTGTCCCCAACACTCTTTATAATTTTTATAAATGACATCGTAATGGACATTCCACCCAGAATACACTCAGCAATATACGCAGATGATCTGGCGTTATGGGCTCGCGAGGAAAGTATGTCGGTAGCTGGATCCAGGATGCAAGATGCCCTAAGTGAACTTGAAAAATGGACGAACACCTGGTTCTTACCAATTAACGAAAAAAAACTACACATACAATTTTCAGCCTATCAAGAAACACATTCTCTGCAAACTTGAAGATAAAAGACCATACACTCTATATTGATCAAAACCCAACCTGTCTTGGTGTCACCACGGATCGCAAAATGACCTGGAAAAATCAGGTCGACCGAGCAAGAAAAAATGCCAGAAATGGAACTAATATTATGAAGAAATTGGCAGGAACGGACTGGGGAGCAGACAGCAATATCTTGAAAAGATTATACGTAGGAAGAGTAAGACCGGTCCTAGAGTATGGAGTCACAGCCTTGGCTGTAGCTTCCAAATCACACCTTAGCAAAATTAACATAACACAGAGTCAAGCTGCCCGTATCATCACTGGTTCTATAAAATCTACACCTATCAAGACTCTAGAAAAAATAACAGGTTTACAACCCCTAGATGACAGATGGGTCACTAAAGTATTGCAACAAGCGGAGAAGTATAGAAGGCTCCCTTGCCACTCCATGCACCAAAGAATAACTGATTTCGGAACTGTACGACTAAGGAGGAGCAACTTTGCTGCAATCTCCAATGAACTAACTACTGGAGACCCAGTACTTTCCCGAACAATACCGAAACTCTTGGGCAATCTGATATGTCTCCTCATGGGAAACATAAAACACCAGATCTTAAGGAAAATATAACAGGAATCATAAAAAAAGACACACAATCAGACACAGAAAGAAAAAACGTAGCAGAAAAGCACATTCACGATTCTTACCAACAAGACTCTTGGTGCCACATATACACAGATGGCTCTGCTACAAATGCCACCGTAAATGGAGGGGGAGGTGTGTTCTTGACGTTGAATAACCAGGACGAGATCACCAAGTCAATAGCTACTGGGAAATTCTCAAACAACTTTCAAGCAGAAACTGAGGCCCCCAGAGATGCCGCAACACTGGCTACTCAACACAAAAACAACATGCACAATAAATTGGTGATTCTGACTGATGCACTGTCAGTACTAACAGCTCTAAAAATCCCCAGGAACAATGAACTAGATGACTTGAGAACAACCCTAGACCAACTATGCAATAACTTCCAGAGAGTAGTCATTCAGTGGATACCATCACACTGTAATATACACGGGAACGAACGCGCAGGCAAATTAGCTAAAGGGGGTGGGGGGAAGAGATTACCACAAGAGAACCATCCATTCAGTTATGATGAAGCCAAATCCATCCTCAATGGTCAGTTCCATGAAAAATGGAAACGAGAACACCCAAAGCATAACGAGAGGGACGGATACCACCAACTATCCAGGAGGGATCAAGTCATCATACTTCGCCTACGCACTGACCACAATAGAATGAGAAATCACATGTTCACCAAATTCAAAATAGGTACAACCAGCCTATGCCACTATACACTGGACAATATGACTACAAAACATGTTCTACAGGATTGCCCCCAGTACACAGACCTGAGAAGAGCAATGTGGTCCACGCCCACCTCCCTGGAAGAGAAACTATATGGGACAATCGAATCCCTTAAACAGACAGCTGACTTCATGAGAGAGTCTAGAATCCTACTCTGATTGAGTCTTGATCGCAGAGAGAAAGAGAGAGAGAGAGATTTCAGGCTCCACCAATAAGTTCTATGATTCACTTCACGTAATTTCAGCAAGGTGTGTGGTTAATGTCATGCTCTAAGAATAAGCATGAAAATTCACTTCATATAATTCCAATAAGCTGTGGGGTTAATGTCAAGCTCTACAAATAAGCTTTGATTCACTTCATGTCACTCGACTTCCGGGAGAAAGAGCGGCTAACAGGCGTTTTCTATCGCCTCTAAATGATTTTTTTTTAACATTACGATTAATGTCATGCTTAGAATGAGCTTTATTATTCACTCAGTGTCATTCCAATAAGTTGTGTGTTTAATGTCATGTCTAGTAACGAGCTTAATGATTCACTCAGTGTCATTCCAATAAGCTGTGTGTTTAATGTCATGTCTAGTAACGAGCTTAATGATTCACTCAGTGTCATTCCAATAAGTTGTGTGTTTATAATGTCATGTCTAGTAACGAGCTTAATGATTCACTCAGTGTCATTCCAATAAGTTGTGTTTAATGTCATGTCTAGTAACGAGCTTAATGATTCACTCAGTGTCATTCCAATAAGCTGTGTGTTTAATGGCATGTCTAGTAACGAGCTTAATGATTCACTCAGTGTCATTCCAATAAGCTGTGTGTTTAATGTCATGTCAAGTAACGAGCTTAATGATTCACTCAGTGTCATTCCAATAAGTTGTGTGTTTAATGTCATGTCTAGTAACGAGCTTAATGATTCACTCAGTGCCATTCCAATAAGTTGTGTGTTTAATGTCATGTCTAGTAACGAGCTTAATGATTCACTCAGTGTCATTCCAATAAGTTGTGTGTTTAATGTCATGTCTAGTAACGAGCTTAATGATTCACTCTGTGTCATTCCAATAAGCTGTGTGTTTAATGTCATGTCTAGTAACGAGCTTAATGATTCACTCTGTGTCATTCCAATAAGCTGTGTGTTTAATGTCATGTCTAGTAACGAGCTTAATGATTCACTCTGTGTCATTCCAATATTATAAAGTACTTCGCATCTTCTCACAAAGATCTATGACGCGCTACACAATATTATAATAAACCGCGTGATACATTTCACTTCATAACAATAAGCTGCCTGATACACCTCACTTCATAGCAATACGCTGCGTGATACACTTCACTTCATAGAAATAAGCGGCGTGATACACTTCACTTCATAGCAATAAGCTGCGTGATACACTTCACTTCATAGCAATAAGCTGCGTGATACACTTCACTTCATACCAATAAACTGTATGTAAAACGTCGCTTTCTCTAATAAAAAGTTGTGTGTTACACTTCACTTTTACTTCTAATATTATTTTATTTTTATTGTCCTGTTTTTGATTAAAGATCTTTGCTCAAGAAGTCCTAATATCCGTGATATATGGTATAAAGACTGAGTGATAAATCAAAATAAATAAATAGGTACACCTATGCAAATATAAGATGACTAATAATGAAGCATACCAAGTACATTTGACCATCAGAAAATGAAATCAATTCCGAGTGACTTAAACAAGTTTAAGAACGTTAAATTCGTAACATTTAGACCATAATGCTATAACAACAGTATATACGTAGGGAGGTCAAAAGTAATGCACACCAATTTTTTCTCGGCTAATAATAAAGATAGGAATATGAAATTTTGCACACTTGGAATATGACATGTTCCAATTATGTGCACCAAATTGCACAGCATTCTGATAAATATTACGCAATCTATGAACCGTTAAAATGGAGCTTGTCAACAATGTCCGTTACAAACAGCGAATTGTCATAGAATTTCTGGTTGCGGAAAAAGAAACTGTGGCAAACATTCATAAACGACTGTGTGCAGTGTACAAATGTTCTGCAGTCGATAGGAGCACAGTTAGTCGCTGGGTTCAGAGAATTAAAGCTGCAGAAAGTGTACGAGTGGAGCTGCATGATTTACCGCGTTTTGGACGTGTTGCCTCGGCTACCAGCACAGACATGTTAAACCGGGCTGATGCCATTATTCGTAAGGATAGGCGTATCACTAGTCAGCAATTGGCATTGCAGCTTACAGTCAGCAAGGGAAGTGCAATCGCAATTTTTAAAACTCTCGGATATTCAAAGATTTGCGCTCGATGGGTTCCTCGGTGCCTAACAAATGATCACAGAGTTCAAAGGAAACATTCTGTTCTGAATTGTTGGAGCGTTTCGGTGTTGAAGGAGAAATGTTTTTGTCAAAAATTGTTACCGGTGACGAAACGTGGGCACATTATTATGAGCCTGAAACAAAAATGCAGTCAATGGAATGGCATCATCCGCAGTCACCAAAAAGAAAAAAATTCAAAACATCTCCATCAGCCGGAAAGGTGATGATCACTGTCTTCTGGGACATTGATGGTGTGATTCTTGTTGATGTAATGACAAGAGGTGAGACAATCAACTCGACAGCTTACATCAATACATTGACAAAACTCAAAAATCGGTTCCACAGAGTTCGGCCTAATAAGCCATCTGCAGATTTGTTGCTTCAACATGACAATGCACGCCCTCACACAAGTCTGGTAACACGGGAAGCAATCAACAAATTTGGTTGGACTGTACTGCCCCATCCTCCTTACAGCCCTGATCTGGCTCCCTCAGATTTCCATCTGTTTGGATCACTCAAAAAATTCCTGCGTGGGACACACTTTGACAATGATGAGGATGTGATCCGTGCAGTTAAAAAATGGCTACGCGAGCAGGACAAAACTTGGTACAAACGAGGCATTCATGACCTAGTTTCGCGTTGGCGTAAGGCAATACTCTTGGACGGAGATTATGTTGAAAAATAGGTAGTGTAAAGGGGATGCTCAGCTACAATCTGTGAAAATTTCACACATTTTGCCCGAATAGTTTCCGAGAAAAAAATTGGTGTGCATTACTTTTTGACCTCCCTTCAGTAGCATTCATGAGCATTCGGTATTTACAGCAATACAGACTTGATGTAGTCATGACGATGTTTATACAAAATTTAAAAAAAAAACGAGTAAAGAGCCCCCGTCACGCCAAGTGGCGTATAGGGAATATGGTGTTAGTGACCATAAATTTTACAGACCTTCAGCACATGATTTTTGGGGTAATGTGATCGGTATTACGCACGTGCTGCTTTACTTGCCAAGAAAAAAAATCAGGTACCCATTTACGGCTCTGTGAACCCGGAATGTCGGTAGTGATCGAACCCAACCTCTAGTCCTTTGTGGTCCAGTTCACTAACCACTGAGCTATCGCGGCTCCCTTTATACAAAATGTTTACTATTAAATATTCTTATTTGTTGGAACTTATAACGCGCTATTTATCTATTTCACAGAGATAGAAACTGATGTCTTCTTTTGCAGTCACAATAGATCTCTAAAGATGTTCAATAAAACTATTAACTCTCCTTGCAAATTTTGGGCGTATCCTTGTAATAATGAACAGGATTTTAAAGTAAGTACATATCGTTGTAATAATGAACAGGATTTTAAAGTAAGTACATATCCTTGTAATAATGAACAGGATTTTAAAGTAAGTACATATCCTTGTAATAATGAACAGGATTTTAAAGTAAGTACATATCGTTGTAATAATGAACATGATTTTAAAGTAAGTACATATCCTTGTAATAATGAACAAGATTTTAAAGTAAGTACATATCCTTGTAATAATGAACAAGATTTTAAAGTAAGTACATATCCTTGTGATAATGAACAGGATTTTAAAGTAAGTACATATCCTTGTGATAATGAACAGGATTTTAAAGTAAGTACATATCCTGTAATAATGAACAGGATTTTAAAGTAAGTACATATCCTTGTGATAATGAACAGGATTTTAAAGTAAATACATATCCTTGTGATAATGAAGAGGATTTTAAAGTAAGTATATATCCTTGTAATAATGAACAGGATTTTAAAGTAAGTACATATCCTTGTAATAATGAACAGGATTTTAAAGTAAGTATTCATGATACTTTTGCTGGATATGAATTTACTGTAAGCTACCATTTTTTTTTTTCAATAAAAGTATTGATGTGTGTTGTAGTCTTATTTTTTTAATACTGTACATTTGCTGTTGTATTCTTCTACCTTTCAGCTCCCTGTGGAGCACAGGTCTTCAACAAACACTTCCCAAGCCGTTCTGTTTCTTGCCATTCTTTAAGATCATTCCAACTTTAAAAGAATAAGCCGAAAAAAACAGCACAAACATGGACAAGTCAAAGAAAAGAATAAAAGTAAATTCACCATCCAGGAAAGATAAAGGCTCTCTGTCTAAGAGATGTATGACCATTGCTGTAATGTATGCTTATTCTTTTTTTCAAATTCCTGTATGGTACAGAAACATGGACATTAGACAGGAAAACAGAACAGAAAATTGAAATGTGGATTTATAGAAGAATAGGTAGAATTGGATGGAAAGAAATGAAAACAAGTGATAAAATTACAAAACAACTAAAAATGAAAAGATGACTACTAAACACAATTCAAACAAGACAAATGAGATTTTTGGTTCATGTTAAAAGACACAACAGCGTACTAAAAGTGATCTTGGAAGGGAAAAGTCAAGGTACAAGAGGCAGAAGCAGACCAAGTCTATCATGGACAAGTAACATTAAAAGATGGACACGACAGCCTATGACAACCTGCATCATCCATACAAGAGACAGAGTTGAATGGAGCTCCATGGTAGCCAACCTTCAATGCGGAGACGGCACTCAATGATGACTTTTCCAACAATTAGTTCAGGAAATAATATAAAATGCATATCCGTATATTGTAGATAGTGTTCATCGAACAACGGATTAAAAAAAAAAAAGAAAAAGGAAATGGACGGGACTGGGCACAAACTGTGACAGTCGAATGCAAGTATAGCAAGACAGACACTGCTATGGTACCCGTTGGAGAAGAAAGGATGGAAGGCGGAGGGATACACGGAAAACAAAAACATTGGAAACCACCAAGGACATTGATTTTGATCTGCAAAAGCTAGAGAGAAATTCCAAGAATCTGATATTTAAAAAAGTACCCTGGTATGTGTCGTATAGGGAATATGGTGTTAGTAACCATAAATTTTACAGACCTTCAGCACATGATTTTTTGTGGGGTAATGTGGTCGGTATTACGCCCGTGCCGCTTTACTTTCCCAGAAAAAAATCCGGTACCCATTAAAGGCTGGGTGAACCCGGAAGCCGTCGGTTGGGATCGAACCCTACCCCTTGTCCTTTGTAGTCCAGTTCACTAACCACTGAGCTATCACGGCTCCCAAGAATCGGATGTGCATGAACACAATTGTGTTCACTACAAGGAAAAATGTACCTGGATTTTTGTTTATTATTATTGTAAACTCAATAATAATTGATGGAAAATGTACAACTGAAATAAACAAAAGAATAGGAATGGCAAAAAGTAATTTTAATGTCATGAAGAACATACTAACATCAAAACAAATAACACCAGGGCTAAAACTAAGAATCGCAAAATGTTACATCTTCTCAATATTCCTATATGGTGCAGAAACATGGACATTAGACAAGAAAACAGAACAGAGAATTAAAGCCTTTGAAATGTGGATATATAGAAGAATAGATAGAATAGGATGGAAGGAAAAGAAAACAAACGATGAAGTCTTAAAACAACTAAACACAATTCAAACAAGACAAATGCGATTTTGGGGGCCATGTTAAAAGACACAACAGCCTACTAAAAGTAATCTTGGAGGGGAAAATATAAGGTAAAAGAGGCAGAGGCAGACCAAAACTAACATGGACGAATATCATCAAAAGATTAACAGACCAGCCTATGACAACCTGCACCATCAAAGCAAGAGACAGAGCAGAATAGCGCTCCATGGTAGCCAAGTCTCGTTGCGGAGAAGGCACTCGATGATGATGATGATGAAACTCAATAATAAATGTCACACAAACTTTCTTGTCTCCATATCTACCAAATGTTATTGTTGTTTTTGTTATCGTGGCTGTTGTTATTGTTGTTGTTGTTGTTGTCATTGCTGGTACCTTCATCATTACTCTTCACTGATTGAATTCATAGGGCTTCTATAAACTTGTCACGAATCTAGAGAAATGAGCAAAATCTTGACCCACATTGGCGAACTCCGGTCCATTGCACGGTCTGGAATCGACTCATATATATATATATATATATATGACAGGATTTTACTATATATAAGTAAAGTAAAGAGCCCCGTCAAGCCAAATGGCGTATAGGGAATATGGTATTAGTGACCATAATTTATTTATAGACCTTCGGCACATGATTTTGGGGGTAATGTGGTCGGTATTGCGCCCGTTCGCTTTACTTTCCCAGAAAAAAATCCGGTGACTACTTCGTCAATCAGGATCTAAAGTCGTCGATCAGGATCTAAAGTCGTCGATCAGGATCTAAAGTCGTCGATCAGGATCTAAAGTCGTCGATCAGAATCTAAAGTCGTCGATCAGGATTTAAAGTCGTCGATCAGGATCTAAAGTCGTCGATCAGGATCTAAAGTCGTCGATCAGAATCTAAAGTCGCCGATCAGAATCTAAAGTCGTCGATCAGGATCTAAAGTCGTCGATCAGGATCTAAAGTCGTCGATCAGAATCTAAAGTCGTCGATCAGGATCTAAAGTCGTCGATCAGAATCTAAAGTCGTCGATCAGAATCTAAAGTCGTCGATCAGGATCTATAGTCGTCGATCAGGATCTAAAGTCGTCGATCAGGATCTAAAGTCGTCGATAAGAATCTAAAGTCGTCGATCAGGATCTAAAGTCGTCGATCAGAATCTAAAGTCGTCGATCAGGATCTAAAGTCGTCGATCAGAATCTAAAGTCGTCGATCAGGATCTAAAGTCGTCGATCAGGATCTAAAGTCGTCGATCAGAACCTAAAGTCGTCGATCAGGATCTAAAGTCGTCGATCAGAATCTAAAGTCGTCGATCAGGATTTAAAGTCGTCGATCAGGATCTAAAGTCGTCGATCAGGATCTAAAGTCGTCGATCAGAATCTAAAGTCGCCGATCAGAATCTAAAGTCGTCGATCAGGATCTAAAGTCGTCGATCAGGATCTAAAGTCGTCGATCAGAATCTAAAGTCGTCGATCAGGATCTAAAGTCGTCGATCAGAATCTAAAGTCGTCGATCAGGATCTAAAGTCGTCGATCAGGATCTAAAGTCGTCGATCAGGATCTAAAGCCGTCGATCAGAATCTAAAGTCGTCGATCAGGATCTAAAGCAGTCGATCAGGATCTAAAGTCGTCGATCAGGATCTAAAGTCGTCGATCAGAATCTAAAGTCGTCGACCAGTATCTAAAGTCGTCGATCAGAATCTAAAGTCGTCGATCAGGATCTAAAGCCGTCGATCAGGATCTAAAGTCGTCGATCAGGATCTACAGTCGTCGATCAGAATCTAAAGCCGTCGATCAGAATCTAAAGTCGCCGATCAGGATCTAAAGTCGCCGATCAGAATCTAAAGCCGTCGATCAGGATCTAAAGCCGTCGATCAGAATCTAAAGTCGTCGATCAGGATCTAAAGCCGTCGATCAGAATCTAAAGTCGTCGATCAGGATCTAAAGTCGTCGATCAGATCTAAAGCCATCGATCAGAATCTAAAGCCGTCGATCAGGATCTAAAGCCGTCGATCAGAATCTAAAGTCGTCGATCAGGATCTAAAGTCGTCGATCAGATCTAAAGCCGTCGATCAGAATCTAAAGTCGTCGATCAGGATCTAAAGCCGTCGATCAGAATCTAAAGTCGTCGATCAGGATCTAAAGCCGTCGATCAGAATCTAAAGTCGTCGAACAGGATCTAAAGTCGTCGATCAGTATCCAAAGTCGTCGATCAGGATCTAAAGTCGTCGATCAGAAACTAAAGTCGTCGATCAGGATCTAAAGTCGTCGATCAGGATCTAAAGCCGTCGATCAGGATCTAAAGTCGTCGATCAGGATCTAAAGTCGTCGATCAGAATCTAAAGTCGTCGACCAGGATCTAAAGTCGTCGATCAGGATCTAAAGCCGTCGATCAGGATCTAAAGTCGTCGATCAGGATCTAATGTCGTCGCTCAGGATCTAAAGTCGTCGATCAGATCTAAAGTCGTCGATCAGATCTAAAGTCGTCGATCAGATCTAAAGTCGTCGACCAGGATCTAAAGTCGTCGATCAGGATCTAAAGCCGTCGATCAGGATCTAAAGTCGTCGATCAGGATCTAATGTCGTCGCTCAGGATCTAAAGTCGTCGATCAGGATCTAATGTCGTCGCTCAGGATCTAAAGTCGTCGATCAGGATCTAATGTCGTCGATCAGGATCTAAAGCCGTCGATCAGGATCTAAAGTCGTCGATCAGGATCTAATGTCGTCGATCAGGATCTAAAGTCGTCGATCAGATCTAAAGCCGTCGATCAGAATCTAAAGCCGTCGATCAGGATCTGAAGCCGTCGATCAGGATCTAAAGTCGTCGATCAGTATCTAAAGCCGTCGATCAGGATCTAAAGTCGTCGATCAGGATCTAAAACCGTCGAACAGGATTTAAAGCCGTCGATCAGGATCTAAAGTCGTCGATCAGGATCTAAAGTCGTCGATCAGGATCTAAAGCCGCCGATCAGGATCTAAAGCCGTCGATCAGGATCTAAAGTCGTTGATCAGGATCTAAAGTCGTCGATCAGGATCTAAAGTCGTCGATCAGAATCTAAAGTCGTCGATCAGGATCTAAAGCCGTCGATCAGGATCTAAAGTCGTCGATCAGATCTAAAGCCGTCGATCAGAATCTAAAGCCGTCGATCAGGATCTGAAGCCGTCGATCAGAATCTAAAGCCGTTGATCAGGATCTAAAGCCGTCAATCAGAATCTAAAGTCGTCGATCAGGATCTAAAGCCGTCGATCAGGATCTGAAGCCGTCGATCAGGATCTAAAACCGTCGAACAGGATCTAAAGCCGTCGATCAGGATCTAAAGTCGTCGATCAGGATCTAAAGTCGTCGATCAGGATCTAAAGCCGTCGATCAGAATCTAAAGCCGTCGATCAGGATCTAAAGTCGTTGATCAGGATCTAAAGTCGTCGATCAGGATCTAAAGTCGTCGATCAGAATCTAAAGTCGTCGATCAGGATCTAAAGCCATCGATCCGAATCTAAAGCCGTCGATCAGGATCTAAAGCCGTCGATCAGGATCTAAAGCCGTCGATCAGGATCTAAAGCTGTCGATCAGGATCGAACCCGTCTTCTTGTCCTTTGTAGTCCAGTTCACTAAAGATATATATATATTATATGAGCCGCGATAGCTCAGTGGTTAGTGAACTGGACTACAAAGGACAAGGGGTAGGGTTCGATCCCAACCGACGGCTTCAGTGTTCACCCAGCCTTAAATGGGTACCGGATGTTTTTTACTGGGAAAGTAAAGCAGCACGGGCGTAATAACGACCACATTACCCCAAAAATCATGTGCTGAAGGTATGTAAAATATAGGGTCACCAACACCATATGTCCCTATACGCCACTTGGCGTGACGGGGGTTATTATTGGTTATGGAAGGCCTCGGTATCACGGCAAACGAATTAAAATCCATAATTGCTCAACCGCCCGTGCCAGTGGAATCATCCGAATTACTAACACATCTACCAAACAAAGAAAGGTAACTGTAGTCCCCATCGTAGCAGTCTCAGCACACGCCAAAAGACATAAGGCGAAACTGCACAGAAAGTGAACACAGCTAACTGTTCCCTGTCATACGATATCATCATTCATCGTAAACAAGCGGGATATCGAAACAGGATCAAAACGGATGAGACACACAGCTCACGGTGTGCACAGAGCACTTAACTCAGTAGCTCCTGCAACAAGCCGGACCTGGAATATGAGGAAACTGCAAGAAGGAACACTTTTCAGACATAGCCTTCAATGGTTCCTGCCGCCTATCCACCATATACCATGGAAGTTCGCGTCCTCCCGAAAATGATGATCGTCGTAGCACTTGATGATGTTAGGCCATCGTTGATGACTACAATTCCAAACATATAGACACACAGTGGTGGTAAGTTATCATTTCCAATCCAACAGAAGCCACATGACCTGTAGTTAGTAAAACCACACAGAGAATATGATTTTGTGACCTTCACTGATTCACTCTTAGATGAGAATGTGTAGTTTACACAAGAGGAGAAGTTTTCAACTACAGTGATCCCATTTAAGGCAATTCTGGGATAGCAAGGCAAGTCTCCTTTATAGCAGCAGAATTTGATGTTCTCTGCTCCCTTCTTGTAGCTGCTGCCACACGATTCTGATGTCTCATTAACTTGGACATCATTCAAGAACAATGTCAGATTAACATTCCATAGACCTGGCTCTGCTGATGAAGTGCTTGGTGAAACAGTTGTATCAATCATACAGGAGGCTCCTGGTTTGTGGTCATTAATATCAGAGACGGCATATGATGTTTTTATATTCAGTATTTCTTTCTGGGGTGTAAATATGTGGCACACACATGGAGAGTGGTTTGTGGTCACAGTAATCCCATTAAAGGCAATTCTAGGGTAGCATGGCATAGCTGTTTCAGAACAGCACAATCCTATGATGTTTTCTGTGTTCGCTATAAAGTTGCTGCTGCTACACAATCCTGACCAATTATAGGTGTGGACATTATTCACTTGCAATGACAAAACTGCTTTGTTTACATCATAAACCTCTGGAAGCGAATCATTTATGGGACTAATAGTACAATTTATTCTTCCATCGGGGATATCTTCCTTGAGTCCCCCCCCCCCCCCCAAATAAAAAAAAAGATCTTTGGTTAAAAGGCATATATGCTTTTGAGTTAAACATAAAATGAGCCCACTTCATAGATTCAAAATGATCCTTGCCAATGCCATCCGTTTGCACAAGTTAGGTCCTTAGCTACCAAGGTCACATACGAAGCCATCAAATTAAAGACTTTATCTACAGCGAAGGTTAACGAACTGTGAACAAACATTTATGTTCAAACCCTTGAATACATTTTCAAAAATCTGCCAACTCGCTGCAATAACAGATATCGTGGTGTTCAAAGTAAACATTGCTTAGTCCATGGCTCGAATATAAATAAGCTGCCATTTTGGTGCGTCCCATGACGCTGCAATCGTGACGGGGGTACTTTACTTTTATATATATATATATATATATATATATATATATATATATATATATATATATACATATATATATATATATATGTGTGTGTGTGTGTGTGTGTGTGTGTGTGTTTATGTGTGTATATATATATATATATATATATATATATATATATATATATATACATATATATTATATCCCCATCACGTCAAGTGGCGTTTGAGGAATATTGTGTTAGTGACCATAATTCTTATAGACCTTCAGCACATGATTTTTGGGGTACTTACCTATCTGAAATGGGCCATGTGAAACTGTTCACTCGTGGAAGGCCCGAATAAGCTATAGAGGTAAAGAAAGATCTATATACGTGCTTTATAGACTATACGAGAGCATTTAACAAATAAAAGCTAAGGGAAATAATCAAAATGACTGGACAAATTAAACATTGATGGCAAGGTTCTGAGAATTATAGGAAAGACATGTATTTGCAACAAACAGCAGCCATACGAATTAGAAACCAACAGGATAATTTCATCTTATAAAATAAGGAATCAGATAAGGCTGTGTTCTGTCGCCGGATTTGTTCTCACTTTACATCGAACATATTATGAGATGAATAGCAGATCAAAACAAAAAAAAAAGGAATTGAAGTCAATGGACACGACATGAGCAACATGACACAGAATTAATACCAGAGACAGAGAATGAACTACAAGAAATGATAGACACATTAGTGGAAAAAGCAACAAGAAAGGTCTGAGTCTGAATAGTAAGAAAACTGATGTTATGGTCATATCTAAGAAACAATTATCAAGACCAAGCAACATAAATATAGGCCATCTGTAACCATCTACTATAACCATTAACTGTAACAATATACTGTAACCATCCACTGTAGGCATCTACTGTAACCATCTAGTGTAACCATCTACTGTAACCATCGACTGTAACTATCTACTATAACCATCGACTGTAACTATCTGCTATAACCATCTACTGTAACTATCTACTATAACCATCGACTGTAACTATCTACTGTAACTATCTACTGTAACTATCTACTATAACCATCTACTGTAACTATCTAGTATAACCATCGACTGTAACTATCTACTATAACTATCTACTGTAACTATCTACTATAACTATCTACTGTAACTATCTACTATAACTATCTACTATAACTATCTACTGTAACTATCTACTATAACTATCTACTGTAACTATCTACTATAACTATCTACTATAACTACCTACTATAACTATCTACTGTAACTATCTACTATAACCATCGACTGTAACTATCTACTATAACTATCTACTGTAACTATCTACTATAACTATCTACTGTAATTCTGACATAAACTTAACTACCTATTTTCAGAACAACCTGTGCAACATGCGGCGAAGAGGGATGTCCAGAAATGGGTTTCCACGCCAGGCCACTCGGTCCATTACCAAATTATTCAATCAAATTTTATCTCACGACCGGAAGCCAGGAACCATATTGCCGTGAGATATTTGATATTTTCTTGATGTTTTACCTCAGCTGAACAATATCACAATAATATACTAACTTGCAATAAATTCCCTATGAGCCATGTACAAAGATGTGGGGTGGTTTCTTTCTTACTTTCTTTCTTTCTTTCTTTCTTTCTTTCTTTCTTTTTCTTTCTTTCTTCGTTCTTTATTTTTTTTCTTTCTACAGTGTGGAGGTTTCTTTCTTTCTTTTTACAGTGTGGAGGTTTCTTTCTTTCTTTCTACAGTGTGGAGGTTTCTTTCTTTCTTTTTACAGTGTGGAGGTTTCTTTCTTTCTTTTTACAGTGTGGAGGTTTCTTTTTTTCTATAGTGTGGAGGTTTCTTTCTTTCTACAGTGTGGAGGTTTCTTTCTTTCTTTCCATCTACAGTGTGGAGGTTTCTTTCTTTCTTTCCATCTACAGTGTGGAGGTTTCTTTTTTTCTATAGTGTGGAGGTTTCTTTCTTCCTTACTTGCCACAGTATGGATGCTTCTTTCTTTCTTTTTTTCTTTCTCCAGTGGAGGTTTTTTTCTTTCTTTCTACAGTCTGGAGATTTGTTTCCTACTTTCCTTTTTTCTTTCTTTTTTTTCATTCTACAGTGGAGGTTTCTTTCTTTTTCTCTACAGTGTGGAGGTTTCTTTCTTTCTTTCTACAGTATGGAGGTTTCTTTCTTTTTCTCTACAGTGTGGAGGTTTCTTTCTTTCTTTCTACAGTATGGAGGTTTCTTTCTTTCTTTCTACAGTGTGGAGGTTTCTTTCTTTCTTTCTACAGTATGGAGGTTTCTTTCTTTCTTTCTACAGTATGGAGGTTTCTTTCTTTTTCTCTACAGTGTGGAGGTTTCTTTCTTTCTTTCTACAGTATGGAGGTTTCTTTCTTTCTTTCTACAGTATGGAGGTTTCTTTCTTTCTTTCTACAGTGTGGAGGTTTCTTTCTTTCTTTCTACAGTATGGAGGTTTCTTTCTTTTTCTCTACAGTGTGGAGGTTTCTTTCTTTCTTTCTACAGTATGGAGGTTTCTTTCTTTCTTTCTACAGTGTGGAGGTTTCTTTCTTTCTTTCTACAGTATGGAGGTTTCTAACTTTCTTTCTTCATTGTGGAGGTTTCATTCTTTCTACAGTATGGAGGTTTCTTTCTTTCTACAGTGTGGAGGCTTCTTTCTTTCTTTCTTTCTACAGTGTGGAGGTTTCTTTCTTTCTACAGTGTGGAGGTTTCTTTCTTTCTACAGTGTGGAGGTTTCTTTCTTTCTTTCTTTCTACAGTGTGGAGGTTTCTAACTTTCTTTCTTCATTGTGGAGGTTTCTTTCTTTCTACAGTGTGGAGGTTTCTTTCTTTCTTTCTACAGTATGGAGGTTTATTTCTTTCTTTCTACAGTGTGGAGGTTTCTTTCTTTCTACAGTATGGAGGTTTCTTTCTTTCTTTCTACAGTGTGGAGGTTTCTTTCTTTCTACAGTGTGGAGGTTTCTTTCTTTCTACAGTGTGGAGGTTTCTTTCTTTCTACAGTGTGGAGGTTTCTTTCTTTCTTTCTACAGTATGGAGGTTTCTTTCTTTCTTTCTACAGTATGGAGGTTTCTTTCTTTCTTTCTACAGTATGGAGGTTTCTTTCTTTCTTTCTTTCTTTCTACAGTGTGGAGGTTTCTTTCTTTCTTTCTAAAGTGTGGAGGTTTATTTCTTTCTACAGTGTGGAGGTTTCTTTCTTTCTTTCTTTCTACAGTGTGGAGGTTTCTTTCTTTCTTTCTACAGTGTGGGGGTTTCTTTCTTTCTTTCTACAGTGTGGAGGTTTCTTTCTTTCTTTCTTTCTACAGTGTGGAGTTTTATTTCTTTCTACAGGACGGAGGTTTCTTTCTTTCTACAGTCCGTATCTGTACATAAATTAATAAGACACAAATATGTTCACATGTATCAATTTTTAGGTGTTAGGATATACAACTTCATTGTAATGTAAAGTATCTAGCCACATATATACGAAAGTAGGGGCGGGTACAACCAGAAAGAGAGGTCGAGTGGACTCAAAAGAGGGATTATCAACGAACCTAGAGTTGGAGTCGTAAGCCACTGAACGCTGCAGGACTTGCTGAAGAGGGTTTCTGCACACAAATGGGCATGCTCGAAGTGGAATATTGATCTTCTTCCTCTTTACACTGATACCTAAAAGGTGTCATGGTTTATATCATTTGTCGGAGGCGAAGGCGCGCCCCACCCAGCACCAGAGCTGGAAGTCGTCAGTGACTCATAACTGATGGCTTGCGCCAGGATCGGTAAACCAGAACCACCCAGACCCTGCTACACCTCTCCGCGGTGCCTCCAGAAACAGACTAACCTGTCTAGTCTGGCCAAGCGAGCAGGGATCGAAGAGGGAAGACAAACCCGGTACTCAAAAATGTCGGCTGAAGTCGGATGTGTTGGGCCGAAAGGCGCAGATATCACAGTGTTACACTGCAAACTTCAACACAACGTAACTACGTCCACTTAACGTCCTTTTAAGGGCGGATGACGAGGAGGAAGTTTACGGTTCGTATCCGCTAGAATACCTCAAATCATCGGGCGACCGCATCATCATCATCATCATCATCATCATATCATTTGTCGTTCTTGAGCTGCTCGAACTGTCTGAATTAGTGATTTTCCTTTGTTGTTACATGTCTCTATCACTGCATCTATCCATCTTCTTTTCTCTTTACACTGATACCTAAAAGGTGTCATGGTTTATATCATTTGTCGTTCTTGAGCTGCTCGAACTGTCTGAATTAGTGATTTTCCTTTGTTGTTACATGTCTCTGTCACTGCATCTATCCATCTTCTTTTCTCTTTACACTGATACCTAAAAGGTGTCGAGGTTATATCATTTGTCGTTCTTGAGCTGCTCGAACTGTTGAATTAGTGATTTTCCTTTGTTGTTACATGTCTCTATCACTGCATCTATCCATCTTCTTTTCTCTTTACACTGATACCTAAAAGGTGTCATGGTTTATATCATTTGTCGTTCTTGAGCTGCTCGAACTGTCTGAATTAGTGATTTTCCTTTGTTGTTACATGTCTCTGTCACTGCATCTATCCATCTTCTTTTCTCTTTACACTGATACCTAAAAGGTGTCGAGGTTATATCATTTGTCGTTCTTGAGCTGCTCGAACTGTCTGAATTAGTGATTTTCCTTTGTTGTTACATGTCTCTGTCACTGCATCTATCCATCTTCTTTTCTCTTTACACTGATACCTAAAAGGTGTCATGGTTTATATCATTTGTCGTTCTTGAGCTGCTCGAACTGTTGAATTAGTGATTTTCCTTTGTTGTTACATGTCTCTATCACTGCATCTATCCATCTTCTTTTCTCTTTACACTAATACCTAAAAGGTGTCGTGGTTATATCATTTGTCGTTCTTGAGCTGCTCGAACTGTCTGAATTAGTGATTTTCCTTTGTTGTTACACGTCTCTATCACTGCATCTATCCATCTTCTTCTTTTCTCTTTACACTAATACCTAAAAGGTGTCGTGGTTATATCATTTGTCGTTCTTGAGCTGCTCGAACTGTCTGAATTAGTGATTTTCCTTTGTTGTTACATGTCTCTATTACTGCATCTATCCATCTTCTTCTTTTCACTTTTCACTGATACCTAAAAGGTGTCGTGGTTTATATCATTTGTCGTTCGTGAGCTGCTCGAACTGTCTGAATTAGTGATTTTCCTTTGTTGTTACATGTCTCTATCACTGCATCTATCCATTTTCTTTTCTCTTTACACTGATACCTAAAAAGTGTCGTGGTTTATATCATTTGTCGTTCTTGAGCTGCTCGAACTGTCTGAATTAGTGATTTTCCTTTGTTGTTACATGTCTATATCACTGCATCTATCCATCTTCTTTTCTCTTTACACTGATATATAAAAGGTGTCGTGGTTATATCATTTGTCGTTCTTGAGCTGCTCGAACTGTCTGAATTAGTGATTTTCCTTTGTTGTTACATGTCTCTATCACTGCATCTATCCATCTTCTTTTCTCTTTACACTGATACCTAAAAGGTGTCATGGTTTATATCATTTGTCGTTCTTGAGCTGCTCGAACTGTCTGAATTAGTGATTTTCCTTTGTTGTTACATGTCTCTGTCACTGCATCTATCCATCTTCTTTTCTCTTTACACTGATACCTAAAAGGTGTCGAGGTTATATCATTTGTCGTTCTTGAGCTGCTCGAACTGTTGAATTAGTGATTTTCCTTTGTTGTTACATGTCTCTATCACTGCATCTATCCATCTTCTTTTCTCTTTACACTAATACCTAAAAGGTGTCGTGGTTATATCATTTGTCGTTCTTGAGCTGCTCGAACTGTCTGAATTAGTGATTTTCCTTTGTTGTTACACGTCTCTATCACTGCATCTATCCATCTTCTTCTTTTCTCTTTACACTAATACCTAAAAGGTGTCGTGGTTATATCATTTGTCGTTCTTGAGCTGCTCGAACTGTCTGAATTAGTGATTTTCCTTTGTTGTTACATGTCTCTATTACTGCATCTATCCATCTTCTTCTTTTCACTTTTCACTGATACCTAAAAGGTGTCGTGGTTTATATCATTTGTCGTTCGTGAGCTGCTCGAACTGTCTGAATTAGTGATTTTCCTTTGTTGTTACATGTCTCTATCACTGCATCTATCCATTTTCTTTTCTCTTTACACTGATACCTAAAAAGTGTCGTGGTTTATATCATTTGTCGTTCTTGAGCTGCTCGAACTGTCTGAATTAGTGATTTTCCTTTGTTGTTACATGTCTATATCACTGCATCTATCCATCTTCTTTTCTCTTTACACTGATATATAAAAGGTGTCGTGGTTATATCATTTGTCGTTCTTGAGCTGCTCGAACTGTCTGAATTAGTGATTTTCCTTTGTTGTTACATGTCTCTATCACTGCATCTATCCATCTTCTTTTCTCTTTACACTGATACCTAAAAGGTGTCGTGGTTATATCATTTGTCGTTCTTGAGCTGCTCGAACTGTCTGAATTAGTGATTTTCCTTTGTTGTTACATGTCTCTATCACTGCATCTATCCATCTTCTTCTGGGTCTTCCTCTTAGTATTTTTTCCGTGCATTCTCGAGAAGAACGCCCTTGGTGTTGGTTGGTGAGGATTCATTCTGACCAGGTGGCCAAACCATTTAATTTGTTGTTGCTCTATATATTCTTGGCGGGGTTTTGTTCCTACCAGCAATATTGATAACCCACGATAACTCAAAAACTCAATCTACTGACTCATGCTGTATCATGGTATCTTTTCTAAGAAGTCCTGGATGAGGCTGTCTGAGGTACGGGTCATGAATCAGGTTCTGTTTTAGAAACGATATTATTATAAGTATTCAAACATGTCATAATTATGCTCGTAATGTTTATTCATGCAATCTATTCTGTTTTGTTATTCCCCCACAGGTGATCATTATATTGTAGATATAAAAATATCTGGTTCAGGAACAAACAAAATGGCAAACTCAGTTTTGCTGTCAATGGGAATCTATCTAACAAGTTCACTTTAAACAGGTCAGTAAAATTAGTAATAACGATAATAAATAATTATAATAATAATCATAATAAATAATCATAGTAAATAATCATAATAAATAATCATAATAAATAGTATCATCTTCATAAGGTCACTTGTCATTTGTATTCACCATAGCCAGTGTAAAAGAATCTCCCACAGAACGTTGCATTCACCACAGCCGGCCTAATAGAATCTCCCACAGAACGGTGCATTCACTGCAGCCCGTCTAATATAATCTTCCAGAGAACATTGCATTCACCACAGCCCGTCTAATAGAATCTCCCAGAGAACGTTGCATTCACCACAGCCCGTCTAATAGAATCTCACACAGAACGTTGCATTCACCCCAGCTAATCTAATAGAATCTCCTACAGAACGTTGCATTCACCACAGCCAGTCTAAAAGAATCTCCCACAGAACGTTGCATTCATCCCAGCCAGTCTAATAGAATCTCCCTCAGAACGTTGCATTCATCCCAGCCAGTCTAAAAGAATCGCCCACACAATGTTGCATTCACCACAGCCGGTCTAAAAGAATCTCTCACAGAACGTTACATTCACACAAGCCAGTCTAATAGAATCTCCCACAGAACGTTGCATTCACCTCAGCCCCTCTGAAAGAATCTCCCACACAATGTTGCATTCACCACAGCCGGTCTAAAAGAATCTCCCACAGAACGTTGCATTCACCACAGCCCGTCTAAAAGAATCTCACACAGAACATTGCATTCACCACAGCCCGTATAAAACAATCTCCCACAAAACGTTACATTCACCACAGCCCGTCTAAAAGAATATCCCACAGAACGTTCTATTCATCACAACCCGTCTGAAAGAACCTCCATCTCTGGCCAGATCTTACACTTCTATTATCTTGTTCAAGTTCTCTTTGAAGTCTTGAAACAACTTTTACTTGCTCTTGCCTTGATGTCCGTTATGTCTTTTGACGTGTTCATAGTATTTTAATGTGATGCTCTGTTGAACGATATATTAGGTGCACCAGCCTTAGAGTTCCTTGAGGTAAAAGTGGGAGAAACACTTGCTCACTGGTCGCGGAGTGGAGTGGCGAATGAAACACTTTTACTGATCAGAGTAGCTCCCGTTTAAAATGTGTTTGTGTGGGCTGTGTGGTCTAGTGGTAAGGCGTCAGCCTCTGGACAAGAAGTTCCGGGTTCGATTCCCACCAAACCGTATGTAGAAACATTTATTTTTAAAAATATCATCATCATCAAGTACCGGGCCTGCTGGCGTAGGTGATTATGTCTCTCCACAACTTTCGATCTCGACAGTTGTTTATCATTTCTGTTGTTGACCTTCTGCCAAGTCATTCTCTTAAGCTGTCTGGTATCTTTTCTCTTTGCTTCCCTCTATCTCTTCGTCCCTCAATTTTCACAGTTGTTGGTCAATATATTCCAGTTGTTCTCTTCTCATTACGTGACCAAACAATTATGATTGTTTTTTTCCTAATATTGGAAATTAGCTCTCTTTTTTTTAATTTGGCCTCTTTCAGAACGTTTTCATTACTCTTCTTAGCTGTCCATGGTATTCTCAACATTCTTCTGTAAAACCACATTTCTACAGACTCCAGTGATTTTTTTGTCTGTTGTCCTATTGTCCATGATTCACAATCATATGTTAAGATTGGCTCTACATAACATTTAAGAACTTTTTTTCTTGTTTCTATTGTTAAAAATGGATTGCATAGTATCTTCCTCATGTTTTGGAAAGCTGCGTTTGTCTGAGCCATTCTGCATCTCACCTCTTTTGTACATCTTCCGTCTGAGGTTAACAAAGTTCCCAATATTTAAATTCATAAAACAAAAATATAAACAACTCGAATCTGTGGTTTTTTTCGTGACTTTACCATACCTCGGCTCTGTGAAGGTGAGGAATGCCGCCTCCCATCGTGAGCTTCGATGCTTGAAGCGACACTATCCAGAAGTCTCCGAACACTTCTGGATAAGCGGCAGAGCATATATGGGTGGACTACTCGCGTGCTAAGACGCCGATTCAAGTCTCGTACTTTACCTTGACCTTTTAAGAGAACGTTTATGGTAAATTCAGTAATCGATTATTTTACAAGTGACCTTTTGAACTATTTGTCCATTTACCAAGGTTCACTCCCAGCTGATGACGTCCCAATGTAAGTGATTATGTTCTTATATATCTGTTTCAGAACACCAATAGACTTCAGCCCTGGACAGAGGTACACTTTTTATATATCCATAACGCAAGACTATGGAATTGTCGAGTTCGTGACCTTGTTCTGGCAGTGTACAGCCTGCATTTCGGTTCCGAGTGTTAATGACCAATCGAGTAGCTTGTTTCTGGAACAGATCGATGTCTACAGAGAACAACTTCAAATCAAGTACGTACACTTTTCTTATCTCGGTGACTGCAGTCATCACTCACCAACCACTAGTTGTCAATGTTTTCATGTTATATACCATCCTTTGAATAATCAATTGAAAAGATGGCGGCGTTTGAAATATCACAAAATGGAACCCCGTTCTCACTCAGCAATCTTTTTTTCTTGTCTCTTTCTCACTGGTACCGAAAAGGTGTCGTTGTTACATCATGTGTCGTTCTTGCGCTGCTCAGACTGTCTGAATTCGTGATTTTCCTTTGTTGTTACATGTCTCTGTCACTGCATCTATCCATCTTCTTCTGGGTCTTCCTCTTGGTCTTTTCCACTCATTCTCGAGAAGAACGCTCTTGATTGTGACTGGTAAGGATTAATTCTGACCAGGTGGCCAAACCATTTAAGTTGTTGTTGTTCTATATATTCTTGGCAGGGTTTTGTTCCTACCATTTTTCTTATGGTTTCACTTGGTATTCTATCTCTTCTTGTGTTGTTTGTTACTTTTCTCAAGCATTACTCATTACTCATAATTATCATGTGCAGTACTAGTATGCGTAGACGATCATATCCTGTCATAATTCTCTGTCCAGAGTACATCGTATCAATGGTGTTGTTAACTGTTTTCCATGCCATGACACCAAGTTTTCTTATACCTTCTACCTTCGTCGACCGTGATCTCTCTTTCACTTTATTTTGTAGTTGTAACCAAAGTATTCCAATGTTCCTCTATTCATAATGAGTCCGAAGAAAGTTAATTGTCACTTTCTGATGTTTCTAAATAATTTTAGAGTTTGTATCTTTGAGTATTTCCTCGTTGGTATTTTTAGATGTAACCATTTACCGTAACCATCTGTTGTAACCATCTACAACCATCTACTTCCACCTTTTTCAAAATTCTTCTGATAAATCCCATCTCCCTGGCCTCTTGCTTTAATTGCAAGCTTTTCTTTCAACTTTGTAGTCAAAATGAAGTGTTTTTTTTGGCACTGCCAACTATAGTTTGAATTAGGTCTGCGGGTTGAGAGAGAATTATAGGAAAAGCCCCAATTACGGTGACGTTTTCAGTTTTGCGAGCTATAGACGGCTGACGTCATTCTACCCACAACCACCCCTGATCAGAAAGTTGAAAACGTCACGCCAGTTGGAGCTTTTCCGAGGTTTCCCTTTCTGTTCTAGGTATATCTAAAGATAGACAGCTTGCTATTGGACAGTTTGTGAGAGTTACTGAGTTAGAAGTCCAAACAAATCATTTTCTTCTCTAGATGAATCTCATTATTGGTCTTAGTTCTTTCTATATTCGTTTTTTTATTAGTTTTTTTCTATATTGTCAAATTGCATATCTTTGCAAGATATTTCAGTAGTAGTGCTTTTCCTTATCTGCTGTGCTGTTAACATCCTTATTTAATACTAGTATCACAACGCTGGCAGTAACACTTATACTAGCTTATATTTTGCTTTTTTTCAACCGTCAAATATTATTTTTTTTAATTAATTGTTGTTTCTGGGAATGCTGGGAATGAACCTTGGTTTATTATTTTAAGATCCATAAGGGGCATGCCTGGAATAGCAATTGGAGGTCATAATATAAATAGTCTAAGGTATGCTGATGATACAGTCTTAATCGCTAAGAGTGAAAATGAGTTACAAGAAAAGTTGGACATTATAGTGAAAGGAAGCAAAAATAAAGGACTCATCCTTAATAGCAAAAAGACAGTGGTAATGGTAACAACAAAGAAAAAGGCATCACCTGAGTGCAAAATAAAGACAAGTGGAACAATATTAAAACAGGTAAATATTTTGGAACTTTGTTAACCTCAGACGGAAGATGTACAAAAGAGGTGAGATGCAGAATGGCTCAGGCAAAAGCAGCTCTCTGAAAAATGAGGAAGATACTATGCAATCCATTTTTGAAAATAGAAACAAGAAAAATAGCTCTTAAATGTTACGTAGAGCCAGTCTTAACATATGGATGCAAATCATGGACTATAGGACAACAGACAAGAAAACACTGGAGTCTGTAGAAATGTGGTTTTACAGAAGAATGTTGAGAGTACCATGGACAGCTAAGAAGAGTAATGAAGATGTTCTGAGAGAGTTCAAAGCAAAAAGAGAGCTAGTTTACAATATTAGGAAGAAACAATCTTCATTTTTTGGCCATGTAATGAGAAGAGAACAACTGGAATATATTGTAACAATTGGACAAATTGAGGGACGAAGAGATAGAGGGAAGCAAAGAGAAAAAATAACAGACAGCTTAAGAGAATGGTTTGGCAGAAGGTCAACAACAGAAATGATAAATAACTGTCGAGATCGAAAGTTGTGGAGAGACATGATCACCTACGCCAGTAGGCCTAGTACTTGATGATGATGATGATGAATTGTTGTTACTTATCCATTAATATATTTGCCCTTTAACAATATTCAATTTCTGTTTCAATTTTATAATTTGCTGTCGCAGTACTTCTCAAATATGTGAACTCTTTTTTTTTCCTTGTTTCATATACTTTTTTTATGATATTCTATTCTATTGTTTATATATTTTTTTCTACTTAAGATCATGGTCTAATTTTCTTTCTCTGTGTTGTTGTTTGTTTCTTTGCGTTCGTCAGCTTTTTTATATCTCTCATGAAGTGCCGAGAGACTGAATTTTGTGGGAAGATCACTGTTTCCCTATTATTATGTTTATTTTTTATTATGTTTGTCTATTATTATGTTTGTCTATTATTGTGTTTGTCTATTATTATGTTTGTCTATTATTATGTTTGTCTATTATTATGTTTATCTATTATTATGTTTGTCTATTATTATGTTTATCTATTATTATGTTTGTCTATTATTATGTTTATCTATTATTATGTTTGTCTATTATTTTGTTTGTCTATTATTATGTTTATCTATTATTATGTTTGTCTATTATTATGTTGATCTATTATTATGTTTGTCTATTATTATGTTTATCTTCTTATTATGTTTGTCTATTATTATGTTTGTCTATTATTATGTTTGTCTATTATCATGTTTATCTATTAGTATGTTTGTCTATTATTATGTTTATCTATTATTATGTTTGTCTATTATTAGGTTTGTCTATTATTATGTTTGTCTATTATTATACTTGTCTACTATTATGTTTGTCTATTATTACGTTTGTCTATTATTATACTTGTCTATTATTATGTTTGTCTATTATTACGTTTGTCTATTATTTTGTGTCCCTATTATTAGGTTTGTCTATTATTATGTTTCCCTATTATTATGTTTGTCTATTATTATGTTTCCCTATTATTATTGTTGTCTATTATTATGTTTCCCTATTTTTATATTTGTCTATTATTATGTTTGTCTATTATTATGTTTGTCTATTATTATGTTTGTCTATTATCATGTTTCCCTATTATTATGCTTATCTATTATTATGTGTCCTTTTGTTGCACATCTCAATTTTTCTCTACAACCTCTGCTATATTAAAAGGAACTGGCTTACAAACACCATTTTACACAGGGAAGTAACATGCTATGGTCACGACAAAAGACGAGCTGGAACAGCAGACAGGAAAGAGCATTAATGGAAGGCATGGTTCCTGGACGACGCACCAGGACAGACCAAGAAGAAGGTGATATCAAGACATCAAGGAGACCTTGAACTTGTCAATAGAAGAGGTCGGATATTTGGCAAGAGATAGAGATTCTATCAGACGGGTTGTGGTGAATGCAACGTTCTGTGGGAGGTCAGGCATGAGACAGTTAATCTAACAGACGGGTTGTGGTGAATGCAACGTTCTGTGGGAGATCAGGCATGAGACAGTTAATCTAACAGACGGGTTGTGGTGAATGCAACGTTCTGTGGGAGATCAGGCATGAGACAGTTAATCTAACAGACGGGTTGTGGTGAATGCAACGTTCTGTGGGAGATCAGGCTAGAGACAGTTAATCTAACAGACGGGTTGTGGTGAATGCAACGTTCTGTGGGAGATCAGGCTAGAGACAGTTAATCTAACAGACGGGTTGTGGTGAATGCAACGTTCTGTGGGAGATCAGGCTAGTGACAGTTAATCTAACAGACGGGTTGTGGTGAATGCAACGTTCTGTGGGAGATCAGGCTAGTGACAGAGATTCTCTGCAATAGAATGTGGTGAATGCAATGTTCTGTGGGAGATAAGGCTAGTGACAGAGATTCTCTGCAATGGAATGTGGTGAATGCAATGTTCTGTGGGAGATAAGGCTAGTGACAGAGATTCTCTGCAATGGAATGTGGTGAATGCAATGGTCTGTGGGAGATAAGACTAGAGACAGAGATTCTCTTCGGCGGGCTGTGGTGAATGGGGTGTTCTGAGGGAGATCTGGCCAAAGACAGAGATTCTTACATACAGGTTGTGGTGAATGCAATATTCTGAGGGAGATCTGGCTAGAAACAGAGATTCTTTTAGACGGTCTGTGGTGACTACACTGTTTTGAGGGAATTCCGGCTAGAGACAGAGATTATTTCAGACGGGCTGTAGTGAATCCAATGCTCTGGTGGAGATCTGGCTAGAGATAGAGATTCTCCTCGACGGGCTGTGGTGAATGCAATGTTCTGGATGAGATCTGGCTAGAGCCATAGATTCTTTCAGACGTGTTTTGGTGAATGCAACGTTTTGCAAAAGACACGCAACCTGATGATGAACCCTTGCTATGTGTAATAATTTGTTACATTTACATCCACCTTGTCCTGGCCTTCGTCCTATTTAACGTTTATTCTATTTTTCATCATCCAGCGCTAGCTTCTGTCCTAGAGATGGAGAAATTAAGTCCGGATCCGAGCTGACCGTTTCCGACACATGTTAACATCATTAGTGTCGTGGTGACGTCTCAGACAAAATTCTGCAATTTTAAATTTGAATAACTTAACATATTTAGAGCATAAAACTCACAGTTGTTTGTCAGTGATAATTTAGTTGATTTGTGTGTTTGTGTCTATCAGGAAGATAAAATACCCAGACTTCTTCTGTAATATATTCACAGTCAGATGAAGCTGTATCTTGAAATAATTTTTTTTAAAAAGTTGATTGTGGTTAAAAATAGAATTTTGCACTCCCTGAAACTATCAAATTTGTTAAACTTGTATCTTTATAGTACAGATAAAGTAAAAAATGTAAAGTACCCCGTCACGCCAAGTGGCGTATAGGGAATATGGTGTTAGTGACCTTAAATTTTACAGACCTTCGGCACATGATTTTTGGGGTAAAGTGGTCGGTATTACGCCCGTGCCGTTTTACTGTCCCGGAAAAAATCCGGTACCCATTTAAGACTGGGAGAACTCGGAAGCCGTCGACTCTTGTCCTCTATAGTCCAGTTCACTAACCACTGAGCTATCGCGGCTCCCTTATAGTATAGATATTAACTATTAAACCGTCACTCAACAGAAACAAAAATAAAACTATTATTATTATTTTGTGTCTGGTGTCACAAGTTGAAAACACTCTAATAAAATATCAATTTTAAGAATCAGGAACATGTACAAAGGTCAGGACTTCAATAAAAATATTACACAATTTTCAAGATTAGAATTAAAATTTCACTTTAAGATAAAAACAAACAACTGTGAGATATAAGTGCCGCTCTAAAATTACAATGTGGTTATTAAAATAAAAGGTCTTTGCCCTTTAATCCCATTCGTTAGAGTTGTTTGTGGGTTCACGTTGTTATTGAGAATTGCTAAATCGTTTCTAAAGGATTTCAACTTTATCATCATCGTCATTATCAAGTACAGTGCCTGCTGGTGTAGGTGATCATGTCTCTCCACAATTCTCAATCTCGGCAGTTATTTATCTGATGTTGACCTTCTGCTAAGCCATAATCTTAAGTTGCCAGGTATCTTTTTTTTTTTTAATGTTTTTTGCTTTCCTCTATCTCTTCGTGCCTCAACTTTCCCAGTTGTTACAATATGTTCCAGTTGTTCACTTCTCATTATATGGTCAACAAAATTATGATTGTTTCATTCTAATATTGGATATTAGTTCTCCCTCTCTCTCTTTCTCTCTCTCTCTCTCTCTCTCTCTCTCTCTCTCTCTCTCTCTCTCTAGTTTGGCCTGTTTCAGAACGTTTTCATTCCTCAGATCTCACTACCGAAGAGATCTAGGTAGGGTACCGTCATAAACAGAGCACGGATTAATGTTTCCTTAATTTTGAAAATAAAAAAAAACTCATCACCGCTCCTGGTGGGCTTTGAACCAGGATCCTTCCTGTCCTGATTCCGGCGTGGTACCTCTAAACTACCCAGCCTCAAAAAGTTGTTCAGCACGTGACGATCCCATTGCTTCTAACTTATGCCTCGAATGGCAGAAAAAGATAAAAGTCGACACATCAGCAGGTAGTTAAAATGTGAAGCGAACGAGGTAAGTCATAAGTCTACAACATCTTGGAGCGGAGCTTAACTTATGTCTCACAGTTTTCTGAGCCCAAACCTTGATGGGCAGAACATGCACAGACTCCCCTTAATGAAAACGTCAAAATATTGACATAGAGCCAGAAGACAGAGGCTGCTGGTGTTCATAGCAACCATACTGTCTTGAAGCACAGACTAACGAAAGAGTCAGAGGTGACACGCGCACCTTATGGACAGAACATGCACACAGACCCATTTCTCTATAAAACGTCAGATATATGTTACAGGACGAAACGTCAGAGGTACAACAGCTGATGGATCAATATTTTATCAATCAATCATTTAGTCAAAGAACGCGGACTGACGAAGCAGCCAGTAGTTGACACTACTTCTGGTTTCTTGTAAAACAAAACGTTGCAATTTTCCAGGCTATCTCTTAAAGAGTGCACAAAGTCTGGTCCAAAATATTCATATCAGGTCCAGCGGTTCTCCGCCGAGCTGTTTCTAACCAGCTTGTTTTTTCATCTATTTCCATCAGTCTCCAATCCTTTGTAGATAATCTTTTAGCTCCACCACGTCATCATCCAGGCCACAGTATGTGCTTTAGTCCCATTATCGTCAGATCTGATGAACTAGACGATGGCTTGTACATTACTATTTCAATTTTATTTTTTTGACGAAACAATAACAAATTATTGTAATAGTTTCATATTTTCATGGAATGGTTTTTTAGTACATGCGATTATTATCGGGATCAATTTATTTCTGAATTAATTAATCGATGTTATCCGTGCCCGTAGACGCATTCACTGAATACATTTCCATCTTTACATACAAATATTATTTTTGTTGGACGTTACCAAGCTGTGATATAACTAGAGGTAAACTAACATTTCTATGAATAATGTGTATATAAAAACGTTACTATTTCCATATTCAGATTACAAACTCGTCAAGTATTAGTAGACACAGCACAACATGAATTAATAACTACTGAATATCACTTCAACTGCCAACATGGCAACATTTCTTCTATGTGGTCTCTAAACAAAATAAGGATTGCTCTTGTTATTGTATTTTGTATTGCCTTAGATTCGTTGTGGAATGAGTAATCTCCAGTGTGATGGAACGGTTCTCACTGCTTTCATTGATGGGGCTTGTTCTCTATTCTTGTATGTTTGCATATATGGTCATATAAAGTGTCCTATGACATTTTCCATTATTACTCACATGTTTCATCTAATAGCAGCAGCAGAGCGGCGAGGGTCCGTGAACATGGTTCTATTGTTGTATATTCAGCAAAATCTGGACCAATGTTAAAATCACATGTTAGATGTACAACAGGGGTTGGATGCAGCATGGCTCAGGCAAAAACAGCTTTCAAAAAATGAGGAAGATCTATGCAATCCATTTTTGACAATAGAAACAAGAAAAATAGTTCTTAAATGTTATGTAGAGCCAGTCTTAACATATGGATGTGAATCATGGGCAATAGGACAACAGACAAGAAAATCACTGGAGGCTGTAGAAATGTGGTTTTACAGAAGAATGTTGAGAATACCATGGACAGCTAAGAAGAATAATGAAAATGTTCTGAAAGAGGCCAAAGCAAGAAAAGAGCTAATTTCCAATATTAGAAAGAAACAGCTATAATTTTTTGGCCATGTAATGAGAGGGGACAATCATGAAGATACAGACTTTCAATAATGGATCCTAACGCAGAATAAAAGGGTGAAAATGGCAGGATAAAATCGCTAACATAGAATTATGGAAATGCACCAGTCTAATAACAGTGGATAAAAAGATACAGCGAAGAAGATGGCGCTGGATAGGACACACTGCAGAAGCTAACGTGAGAGTATTACACATCATGCCCTTTTTGGAATCCCCAGGGAAAAACACAAAGAGGAAGACCAACGTATCTTAGAGAAGATAGATGGGATCAGAGATGATGATGATGGGGAAGACATGGAATGATCTTAAAAGAATGGCAAGAAACAGAACGGCTTGGAAAGTGTTTGTTGAAGACCTATGCTCCACAGGGAGCTGAAAGGTAGAAGAAGAATAATGAGAAGGAAATAGCTGGAATATATTGTAACAACTGAGAAAATTGAGGGTGCAGGAGATAGAGGAACGCAAGGGAAAAAGATACCAGACAGCTTAAGAGAAAGGCTTGGCAGAAGGTCAACAGCAGAAATTATAAATAACTGTCGGAATAGAAAGTTGTGGAGAGACATGATCACCTACGTCAGAAGCCACCGTACTTGATGATGATGATGATGATGATGATGGTGATGATGATGGTGATGATGATGATGATGATATTCAGCGAAAGATAAATCAATAAGTTTGCTGTGATTACAGAGGCTGTCCCTGCTTTAAGCAATATGAAAAGTGTTTGCCAGAATAATTCTGGACACACTAGACAAACACCCGGATTAATGATTACTACACGAAATTGTATTTGGCTTTAGAAAAACACAAAAAACCTCATATATGATCTTTGTTACCGGGCAGTTGTAAGAAAGTGTCAGGAATGGTATCCCGACTTTACACAACATGTGTGGAGATCTTCATTGTTTGTAATAAATTAATCGACAATTCTTATGGAAATTAGGGTCAAGTTTGAATGCCCATTAGCCTTAATCGAAACTGTGCTGAAGTTCAAATACATCGTGCAGACTCCCAACATTGTGCTACCAATGCCAGCCATACCTGGACCCTAGATGCAAGAACAATAAAAAAAAAAACCTCTACTGAGATGAAATGTGTTAGACGAATGACAGGAAACAGTCTGAGAGATAAGATCAGAAATATAGAACTGTGGAAAAAGCTAGGAATGGTCCCCGCCATAGAATATGTATATAAACAACAGATAAAATGGTTTGGCCACGTGACGCGGCAGAAAGATCAAAACACAACACAACGAACCTTCAATAAGCGTTGCGAGAACACCAGACCCAAGGGTCGATCACGAAAAAGATGGATTGAGGGAATATTAGAAGCGGTAGGAAACATAACAGCAGCAAAGGCGAACAGAAGAGCAAAGACCGCAAAGTATATCTCAAAGGCAAATGAGAAAGACAAATGAGGACGGTAAGTAGAAGAAGACTCGAGTTTGCAACAAATAATTCTCATTTTTACTGTTAACTACAGGAACTACAACCATCTATAGCAGTAAGGCCAGCGGGTAGAAAGGAATGACTTCAATTTTGTGACGTTTCCAGCTGTTAGCGAACAAAGACTGTTCTGGGTAGAATTACGTCAGCGGTCTATGGTTCGCATGTCTGGTGACGTCATCATCGTGAGGGTTTTCTGGGGTTTCTCTCTCTCTCTCTCTCTATCTCTCTCTCTCTGTCTGTCTCTCTCTGTCTCTGCCTGCTGGCCTTACTACTATATATGGATGTGCGAGAAACATGGCTTTGCTATGTGAAACACGGCTGACTACGTGAAACATAGCTTCCTACGTGAAACATGGCGGCCTAAGTGAAACATGGCCGACTACATGAAACATGACTGGCTACATGAAACATGGTTGGCTATGTGAAACATGGCGGCCTGCGTGCAAACATGGCGGCCAGCCTACGTGAAACATGGCTGGCTAAATGAAACATGACTGGCTACATGAAACATGGTTGGCTATGTGAAACATGGCGGCCTAAGTGAAACATGGCCGACTACATGAAACATGACTGGCTACATGAAACATGGTTGGCTATGTGAAACATGGCGGCCTGCGTGAAACATGGCGGCCGGCCTGCGTGAAACATGGCGGCCGGCCTACGTGAAACATGGCTGGCTAAATGAAACATGACTGGCTACATGAAACATGGTTGGCTATGTGAAACATGGCGGCCTAAGTGAAACATGGCCGACTACATGAAACATGACTGGCTACATGAAACATGGTTGGCTATGTGAAACATGGCGGCCTGCGTGAAACATGGCGGCCGGCCTACGTGAAACATGGCTGGCTAAATGAAACATGACTGGCTACATGAAACATGGTTGGCTATGTGAAACATGGCGGCCTAAGTGAAACATGGCCGACTACATGAAACATGACTGGCTACATGAAACATGGTTGGCTATGTGAAACATGGCGGCCTGCGTGAAACATGGCGGCCGGCCTGCGTGAAACATGGCGGCCGGCCTACGTGAAACATGGCTGGCTAAATGAAACATGACTGGCTACATGAAACATGACTGACTACGTGAAACATGGCTGGCTAAGTCAAACATGACTGGCTACACGAAACATGACTGACTACATGAAACATAGCTGGCTAAGTGAAACATGGCTGGCTACGTGAAACATGACTGACTACGTGAAACATGACTGGCTAAGTGAAACATGGCTGGCTACGTGAAACATGGCTGGCTAAGTGAAACATGGCTGGCTAAGTGAAACATGGCTGGCTACGTGAAACATGGCTGGCAAGGAAACATGGCTGGCTACGTGAAACATGGCTGGCTAAGTGAAACATGGCTGGCTACGTGAAACATGGCTGGCTAAGTGAAACATGGCTGGCTACGTGAAACATGGCTGGCTAAGTGAAACATGGCTGGCTAAGTGAAACATGGCTGACTAAGTGAAACATTGCTGGCTACGTGAAACATGGCTGGCTAAGTGAAACATGGCTGGCTACGTGAAACATGACTGACTACGTGAAACATGGCTGGCTAAGTGAAACATGGCTGGCTACGTGAAACATGACTGACTACGTGAAACATGGCTGGCTAAGTGAAACATGGCTGGCTACGTGAAACATGGCTGGCTAAGTGAAACATGACTGACTACGTGAAACATGGCTGGCTAAGTGAAACATGACTGACTACGTGAAACATGGCTGGCTAAGTTAAACATGGCTGGCTACGTGAAACATGGCTGGCTAAGTGAAACATGGCTGGCTAAGTGAAACATGGCTGGCTACGTGAAACATGGCTGGCTAAGTGAAACATGGCTGGCTAAGTGAAACATGGCTGGCTACGTGAAACATAGATGCCTACGTTAAACACGGCGGGCTCAGCACCGGCTATTGAAGTCAGCTTGAGGATTGAAAGGAAACCGCCCCCCCCCCCCCCCTAACCCACACTCCATGACCTGAGTGACTTTTTCAACTAAAGGATCTACAGACACAGACATCATTATATCAACAACCAGACATGCACTCTGTGCTGAAAACGTCACACTAGTGGTGGATTTCCAGGGTTTCCATTTCAGCCCTCTGGCCTACTTCTATAGACGGTGATGGCTGGCTACTTGAGACATAACTGGCTACGTTCTGGTTCCATCTCACTCCAGTCTTAGCTTTCGTAGTCTTGCTGTGTCGCAAGTTGTAAGTGTTTCATCACAGTTTACCTTCAATACAGCATTAGTGGCAAACTTAGCCATCTACAAAAAAAAAAAAAAAGGCCAAAACAAAAATCCTACATGAAACTGCGTGTCCTCTCTGTGTTTTTGTATTGTCCTTTTAAAACAAACACACAACAGACATATAGCAAATGTTAGTTGGCTTTGCTACAGTCTTAATAACTTTAGCTTTGTTATATCAAACAAACAACGAGGTCTCGAAATAGAGAATAATAGAACAAAGAAGTATGTGTTAGCACTCGGAAAAATTGACAGACAAACAACAATAGAAAAAAACGAAGAACAATATATGGTCCGAAGTTGGATCGAACCCGTACTCAGTGGCACCGCGCCTTGCCACGAGAAGCCGAACGCTTAGCACACTGCCACGCAGCCAACTAAAAAATTGGCTATTGCAGCAGTGTCTTACACGATGACGTTCTCAATGACTATAGCATAGGGTAACGATCACAGACCGGAAATAAATTGTATATTTGTACTTTCCTATTAATGCAAGTATCTCCCAGTAGGGCTGAATATTTGTGTTGTAGACAAACGTTTATTGGACGAAACAGCACGAATAGTAGTTCACAGTGGTTTCTCGAAATAGAGCCATTTCGTAACTGTCTTTCGCGTTGAAGGGCAAATTATAAATAAACAGGCGCATACATCCATGGAACATAACGAATTATATATCTAATACAACGAGTTAACAACATACGATATGAGAGCACCAGATCAAGAGGTCAACCAAGCAAAAGGTGGATATAAGGAATACTGAAAACATTCAGAAGTTTAACAGCAGAAGAGGCCAGTAGTGGACAAGAAACTGTGAACATCTCCCCTCGACGACGAAAGACAAATGAGGAAAGAAAGAAAGAAAGAAAAAAAGAAAGAAAGAAAAGAAAAGAAAGGAAGAAAGAAAGAAGGAAAGAAAGAAAGAAAGAAAGAAAGAAAAAAAGAAAGAAAGAAAAGAAAAGAAAGGAAGAAAGAAAGAAGGAAAGAAAGAAAGAAAGAAAGAAAGAAAGAAAGAAAGAAAGAAAGAAAGAAAGAAAGAAAGAAAGAAAGAAAGAAAGAAAGAAAGAAATACATCCATGGAAGAATTCGTTCTTAAATAATTCACATCGACAACAAGGTGGAAGTCATTCTCATCGGTTGTTCATAACAAGGCGGGATTATTCAATAACATCTTTTGACATCGTGCGCAACGAAGCCCAATCGTAAACCCCTGTTGTCGTGTTGTCTTAACTGGTTAGGTTAGTTGAATCAAATGAGATGAGTGAAACACTTATTATTATGGTAAAATACATTTTGGGTATCTTCGTTAGAGTGGCCCTCTGTATGGAGACAAATAATAATAAATGAATATTATTATAGAGGGAAACTTCCGAGGCGATAATCAGCGAATCAATTCAGAGGAAGAGGTATGTTTACAGCACTGGGAAAAATGACAAATAATCAACAACAGAAAAAAAAAACGAAGAACAATATATGGACCGTACCACAGTGACACAGTGCCCTGCCACTGAGTACGGGTTCGATCCTGCTTCAGTCCATATATTGTTCTTTGTTTTTTTTTCTTCTGTTGTTGATTATTTGTCATTTTTTCCGAGTGCTGTAAACATACATCTTCCTCTGAATCGATTAGCCCACTGTATCCCGTTTAATCTAATTAACTTGTAATTATGCGGGTAATTGGGAGCCGCGATAGCTCAGTGGTTAGTGAACTAGACTAGAAAGGACAAGCGGTAGAAAAAGAAAGGAGTACACGTGACAGCCATACACATATGCAACATCATGGTCGAACGAGATGTCGTAGTTGATACTGAAAGAATAAATGATACATGGTTGTCTTGGGCGCACGTCACGATCGTCACATATCTCCCAGCCGCCATCTCCAATTTTCCTCATACGTAACTTCCTGCGGCAGACAACGTCTGTGTTGTCTGTGTAAAAAAAGTAAAGTACCCCCGTCACGCCAAGTGGCGTATAGGGAAATATGGTGTTAGTGACCCTATATTTTACAGACCTTCAGCACATGATTTTTGGGGTAATGTGGTCGGTATTACGCCCGTACTGCTTTACTTTCCCAGAAAAAATCCGGTACCCATTTAAGGCTGGGTGAACCCGGAGCCGTCGGTTGGGATCGAACCCTACCCCTTGTCCGTAGTAGTCCAGTTCACTAACCACTGAGCTATCGCGGCTCCCACTAATTTTTAGGGAATTAGTAAAACCCAGGTGTCCTCGCCAGGGTACGAACCCCGGCTGTTGCCGTGGTAAGCCAACCGCCTATCGATTGCGCTAACCGGACACCCGTGTTGTCTGTGTACGAGTGGATAATTAACCGAAGATAGATCTGGAGGACGCATACAACAGGGTACCATTTGAATATCTCATGCACGTGCTTCTCAAACTGGCGGTGAATCCCTTCCTCATTATATGGATCGCCGCGGCACTGTTTCAGTGGAAGGTGATACACAGATGTGGAAGTTGGTCTTCCGAGCCAACATCCATTTGTCCAGGGCTGCCACAAGGCTCACCATTGTCACCAGTTCTATTTAACGTGTACACAATAACGATCACGGAACAACAGCTGGATGGGAGGGGAAGAACTATGACGTTTGCTGATGATATTCTGGTATATCGACAGGGAAAGAGACAGACGGGGAATCGCCTCCACAATGCAAGACGAACTCGATCGCATTTCTTCCTGGTGTGGGGTTTCAGGTGTCTTGGTTAATCCTAATAAAGCATCAGTTTCATGGTTCTCCCTTTTAACAATCATATCGTTAATACAACCACACCGGTAGTACGAATGGGAGCTGATGAGGTGACCAGGGACATACCTCGGAGTTAAGTTTGATCGCAGCCTGTGTTTTCGGGACCACGTCGACCATGTGATAACAAAATCCCGCAAAGGATTAGCCGCCTTGAAGGTCATGGCAGCTGCCAACATCGAGCAGAGGCTACTTACTCTTCTGTTCCAGGGATTAGTCCTCGCACCAATCGAGTATGCCCTGGCAATTCTTACTGTCAGTACTACTCAAATTGATAGGCTGGAGAAAATACAAAATGAAGCCATGCGCATTATCTTGGGATGTACGAGGGACACTCCCTGTGTAAAAGTAAAAAGTAAAGAACCCCCGTCACGCCAAGTGGGCGTATATAATATAATATTTTACAGACCTTCAGCACATGATTTTTGGGGTAATGTGGTCAGTATTACGCCCGTGCTGTTTTACTTTCCCAGAAAAAAATCCGGTACCCATTTAAGGTTGGGTGAACCCGGAAGCCGTCGGTTGGGATCGAACCCTACCCCTTGTCCGTGGTAGTCCAGTTCACTATCACTGAGCTATCGCGGCTCCACTCCCTGTGTAGCAATGAGGTGTCTTCTTGACTTTCCAACCATGGATGACAGAATCAAGATCTGGAGAGCACGAGCATACCTGAAGATTAGTACAGACACAGAGCATCCATTGTGCCACGTGCTCAACACAGAGAACGGTGCCAGGCTAAAAAGAGGCAAATCATGGGTGGGCCGAGCAGAAGATGTCATCAAAGAGGTCTATGGACTTACCAATATCAGCGTTGGTGAGGAGTGGATACCGGTGCCTACGTCATTCAAGGGGACTTTCTCTTGTATTGTCACACACGACAGGAAAAGTAGGGAACAGAACCCGGTCGTGGTTAATGCTGAGGTCAACGGACTCATCTGCGGTAACACCGATGAGAAAGATGCAGTCATCTATACAAAGGGATCTGTAAGTCGACACCAAAGAAGTGCATGGGCACTTACAGCACGCTCGGCAGGCAGAATAGTCAAGGAAGACAGTGGTGCATATGTCATGACCACGAGTAGCATGACAATGGAGGCGATGGCAGTGACCAAGGCATTCAAATGGTTAGAGTCACAAGACTACACCCACGCATGTATACTGAGTGATTCGATGAGCATGATTAAAATGACGCATGCAATGGGTAGAGTCGTTGCAGAAATCCAAAATACGTAAGGTCACCTTTGTATATGTCCCTGGACATGCGGGAGTACGGGGAAATGAAAGAGCGAACAGGTTGGCTAGCTGTGCTGTCGTTGAGGACCCGCTAGACAGCAGAGTTTTAATAATCGAAGTTGACCTTTTCCTAGGGAAGGAAGGACGGAAGAAAGGAAGGAAGGAAGGAAGAAAGGCAGGGAGGGAGGAAGAAAGGAAGGGCGGAAAAAAGGAAGAGAGGGAGGGAGGGAGGAAGGAAAGAAGGACGAAAGGAAGGAAAGAAGGAAGGAAGGAAGGAATTAAGGAAGAAAGGAAGAAAGGGAGAAAGGAAGGAAGGAAGGAAGAAAGGAAGGAAGGAAGGAATTAAGGAAGAAAGGAAGAAAGGGAGAAAGGATGGAAGGAAGGAAGGAAGGAAAGAAGGAAGGAAGGAAGGAAGGAAGGAAGGAAGGAAGGAAGGAAGGAAGGAAGGAAGGAAGGAAGGAAGGAAGGAAGGAACTATGAAAAAACTACTATCTTTACGACACATAGTACCATTGCTGGTGTATGTCGGGGGCCAATGATAGAACCAGAGGGATAAAGGCCGCTTGGTCAAGCAGTCGCCACGACGTGTGCCACTCAGGATTTTTATTTCACCCCCGATAGAAAAAATCCTTTCTATAAACCGCGGGCTTCGAACACCGTACGTCAGCTTTTCAGCCAGCGAAACAGTGGTTTTAGCCGCACGGCCACGAGCACATCCATAGGTGCGTGGCCGTGCTTCTATAAATTCACAAGGAAGGAACAATTTTTAAAAATTGGACATCATTTCTAAAAGTTGAGATTCGCTCCTCTAACGAGTGGAATAATTTATTTCAGCAACACAATCTGACGTCATGGCAAGCCTCGCTAAATTGATGTAAACGTTAAACTTTGTAACAATGTATACACCTTAAGTTACTAACCGCCATTGTTTATCATCTGACTTATCTTTACATTAAAATTGACATATATTAAAATTACGTGATAAATTTGGAGCACTTGATGCAATCTTGCTGCTAAGGCAAGAATATGTCAATTTTATCGTTTCTAATCTTGTTCCTGTGGCATGCGGAGGTGAAATCTGCAGGTACTGATGTTGGAAGCACCATTAGTACACGTAAGGGTATTTCTTTTATTTTTTTATAGAAAAGTTGTGGATTGTATTTAACTTTCCAGATATTTAGATTACTCTAAAATGTTAGGTTTATACATCAACTTAAAATATAACGTTAAGTTATTCAGCAGATCATTAGATGCTAAATTACTCATCAACTCATTTGATGTTATGTTACTTACTAGTCCAGTTGATGTTAAGTTACTCATCAACTCAGCAGATCTTAAATTACTCATCAATTCAGTAGATGTTAAATTACTCATGAATTCACTAGATATTAAATTACTCATCATTTCAGTAGATGTTAAGCTACACATCAGTTCAGTAGATGTTAAATTACTCTTCAATTCAACAGATGTTAAATTACTCAACAACTTAGCGGATGAGTAATTACCCATAAATTCAGCAGATGTTAAATTACTCAACAATTCAGTAGATGTTAAATAATTCATCAGTTCAATAGATGTTAAATTACTCATCACTTCAATAGATGTTAAGGCTAATCCTCAAACATTCAGACTACTCATCAACACATTCCTTTATTAACTTTATTAACCGGCTCATTCTTTAATCACCCTTCAATAATTAGCGCCATTTTTCATCAAGGTCTATTATTAATCCACGAACTACTTATTTCTTCTTTCTTTGTCAAGAAAATTGTCTTATTTACGTGTTACGTTTTATTGAGGTTTACAATCTACATGCTTTTCGGTCCAGCACATTTGTCTTTGTGGGAGACGCGATAGCTCAGTGGTTAGTGAACTGGACTACAAAGGACAAGAGGTAGGGTTCGATCCCAATCGACGGCTTCCGGTTCACCCAGTTTTTAATGGGTGACGGATTTTTTCTGGGAAAGTAAAGCGGCATGGGCGTAATACCAACTACATTACCCCAAAAATCATGTGCTGAAGGTCTGTAAAATTTATTGTCACTTAACAACACATTCCCTATACGCCACTTAGCGTGACGGGGGGTACGTTACTTTTTTTTTACTTACATTTGTCTTTGTCACTGTATTTATGGTTTCTTATCATCCAACTTGCTTGCAAGGCAGAGTAGCTTATTGTAAAATTAAAAAAAGAATGTGTTAAGTTAATAGAGAGACGAGACAAACGACGTTTTGGCAAAAGTCTTAATCATGTACACAACAAAACAAATGAAACGAAGATCAACAAATAGTATTTTAAAATAAACAAAGAAATATTAACATAAAAGTCAGACCAGAAAAATCTGACAAATTGCGAAAAGAAACGGCGGCCAGGATGTACATTAGCCTATTAGCTGAACAAACACGA
Source organism: Megaustenia siamemsis (assembly GCA_032433765.1). Lineage (NCBI taxonomy): Eukaryota > Metazoa > Mollusca > Gastropoda > Stylommatophora > Ariophantidae > Megaustenia > Megaustenia siamemsis. Next base: position 89,904,181 of record JAVIAB010000139.1, on the reverse strand, counting down.
TGAGGCGGATTTGATCTTGGTCAGCTATAATTCCAAGACCTGATACCAGGTGTCAGATAAAATATGTTCTTTCAGGTATTAGCTCTTCGCTAGAGGGCTGGGTGGTGTAGTGCTAGGGCGCGGATGACAATCGATGTAAAGCCGTATCCAGCATAAGACACTCATATTTGACCAAACTACTGACTTATCAGTGCCTCAGTGCAAAATAAAGACGTGGAACAATATTAAAACAGGTAAATGAATTTAAATATTTGGGAATTTTGTTAACCTCAGACGGAAGATATACAACAGAAGTGATATGCAAGATGGTTCAGGCAAAGGTAGCTTTCCAAAAAATGAGGAAGACATTATACAATCCATTTTTCTTCAGAGTTCTTAAATGTTATGTAGAGCCAGTCTTAACATACGGATGTGAATCATGGACAATAGGACAACAGACAAGAAAATCACTGGAGTCTGTAGAAATGTGGTTTTACAGAAGAATGTTGAGAATACCATGGACAGCTAAGAAGAGTAATGAAAACGTTATGATAGAGGCCAAAGCAAAAAGAGAGCTAATTTCCAATATTAGAAAGAAACAATCATCATTTTTTGGCCATGTAATGAGAAGAGATCAACTGGAATATATTGTAACAACTGGGAAAATTGAGGGACGAAGAGATAGAGAGAAGCAAAGAGAAAAGATACCAGACAGATTAAGAGTAAGGCGCGAGTAGTATACAATGTTGTATTTGTCTAGTATTGTGGCGCTAAATTAACAAAGATATATAGGGCGGCGCGCGGCGCGACTTTCGCGCGAAATGTACACGAGAGACAAGGGGAGTTAACCGTGACCGCTAGTCCCGGTGACCCGGAAGTGCCCTGTTTATGTTTGGTGTGTGCTGACTTTGGAGTTCTTTATGTACTTGATCGTTAGTGCTAGGTTAGTAGATTATACAACATCAATGAAAAATATTAAATATAAAACAGAAAGCAAAAGATATATTTTATTCTTTTATTATCTCAATAGGTGTATAACATTACAAACATATTTAGTATACGAAGTAAATATATAGTACAAAGATAACAATTATTTATAGCTATGTAGTTGGATGGCCGCTTAGCTCTATGTCACAAATGAATCATAAGGGGTGAAACTGTTAGAGGTTGCTTGGTAGTCTAAGTTAGCAGTGTAAATAGTTAAATATCTAGAGGCATAGTCGAGACGTTATCATCAGCTACTTTTCTTTTTATATAGAAATAGGATAGAGCATTTCTTGTTTGACTGTAGGAAAATATGGAATTATTTAAGACTTTGAAACCTACATTTTTCCCACCCTTAGACTTTTGCGTGGCGAGAACCTCTAAAAACATATCTTTATCTAATTTGTTGTGTTGCTTGCTTAACCCTTTACAACTGATTTTATCATAATCCCCACTACAATGGTACGTCTTACTACATAAGCTAACAAGAGCTGTCCCTTCGTACTCTAGTTTAAAAAGCCCGGGCGTTCGTTTGGTGTACGCTTTAACACCCTTACAACTTATACAATCTGTCTTGCTAAAATGTTCATCGCAAAATTCGGCGGGAAACCAGTCTTTATATACGCTATTAAACTCAGCCCGCAGACCTGGCTTAACTATGTCCTCTAGCTTAGGTGCACTTAAGGCTAAGTATAAACTATCAGTATCTGTTTCACATAACTGAAAGTTGGACCTATCTACAAACTTATCTAAGAACTCGAAATAAAAATCTAACATACGAAGTCTTGCATATTGATAGACGAAGAAACCGATTTGTAGGGGTAAGTCCCAAACAGTTTTCTTTTTCTCCATCTCAATTTCAAAAAGATCCACACCTATTTCAGTCATCTTTTTAAACCGGGAACTATTTATCATTTTCGATATCTCACCCCCTTGAACATACGAGACAGCGCTATGATTGACCTTATTGGTTAGAGTCTTCCCATAGGCTGAGTTTCCTAAGAGCTTCATCGTGTCGCTTACTATAGATTGATTTTCGTCTAGATCACCAGCCCTCCTAGCGTCAGAAACCATTTCTCCAAACTTTTTAAAACAACTAGACGGTTGATATTCTATCACTTGATAAATTTTTGTTACCTCTAGCCCATGGTCTAAATACCATTTTAACAGTGGTGTTGCCAACAAAATTTTTTCCCCGACATAACTACCGATTAGAGTGCGACGAGGGGTTGACAACAAGTTATGTTTGAGGGCATATTCACCCATAAACGGTCCAATATCATCACGCGTGACGTCAATATTTTTGAAAATTGGAGTCATCTCACTGAAATATTCCTTCAGGTGGTCGGGGACGTGTAGATCACATTCCACTAAACCAAAACACGTCCCATCTGAAACAGAGGTCAGGATCTGTTTATCACTGAGGGGAAGCCCTTCTTTAGAGTAAGAGGGTCTAGCTCGAGGGATGGTTTTAGAAAGGAAAGCCCTAATGGTTGGGTCAGACTTTTTTAGAGCCTGCCACTCACATTCCCACATAACTTCTACTGGGACTTTGACCTCCTCGGTTAGGTAGGTGTATATCTCACAGGTTTTTTTCAAACAGCTCGAACAAGGGCTTATTATTAACAGGGTTTCTATCTTTATCTTTGGTAAGGGGGCAGTCTTTGTGACCATGGTACAGACAACCATGAAAATTATAGCCTCTTCTATTGGATTTATCCCACCCATCCACAGGGATATTTCTATCACCTAACCGAAACTCCCTCCCATTAAACTGAGTTTTCAACTCCACCCCTTTTTGGTGGGCGACCCACGTTAGCCACTCTCTACTTTGTTGGACATAATAGTTATCTTTTTCAACCCTAAACCCGGTCTCCATTCTTCTAATAATTGGGTAATCTGTTGGCATTGGGTTCATCAGAGCCCAAAGATACAACGCGTTGGCATCGTAACCTTGGACGGATTTGACTACCTTTCCGCCCCTAATAAGCGTTTTGCCTACCTCGTGATACCTATGGAAAATTATAGAGGGACCCCCGACGATATTATCTCTAATCATTATGTGTAGACTCGCCTGTTTGCTCGAACATAAACTAAACATTACACCCCTATCAACGGTCTTAAAAAGATACTTTAAACAAACACCCGGAACCGAAATGGCGTCTTTAAAACAGTCCACACCCCGCTCCCCATAAAAGCGAACCTGTTGCTCTAACGCTTCTAAGAAGGGGACTACATCTTTGTTATTATACCAAATCAAAAAGTCCTTAAGGGTCGTCATCTTATTAGCCTTCCAGACCCTTTTACACAGAGCATATTCCTCCTTGGCAATGTTGGCATTTTTTAACGACGAATGAAAAGCTTCGTGTGGGGGTAACTCTGTCTCATTCAACTTGTCTAAATCCGTTATGTACTCGTAACAGAAAACACACTTTGTCTCCTCTACTTTATAAGCTGCCAAGTACTTGCTGTAGCTAAAACCTGGTGCTAGATAATTTATGATATCTAGGAACTTTAACTTCGGCGTTGCAATACACATAAAGTTATTGTTTCTTTTAACTATAAACTTGAACGGTTTTGGTACTTTGTAGTCTCCTCCCATTTTATCTTCCTCTTCTTCGATAACATCAGAGTCTTCTTCTTCTTCCATACTATCACCTTCTTCACCCACTTGGGCAGTGGCATCCATGAAGTGCTTTATTAAATAAGGTTTAATGACGTTGATGTCATATTTCCCCGAGTTAAACCCAATCACTGGAAGCTCTTTTAAATACGCATCAAACTTAGCTATTAGCTTGCCTTTATTCAGATCATGAAGTTGAGTAAAAATACTTTCAAACCGAGACCGCAACAACGAGTATGCCTTACCAGCGATACCAGTGAGGTAATCAACCATCTGACCAACTAAAATTTGTGGGTCACCCTTGGTTATGAAGCATTTTGGGACCTCCCACCCGGGGACATTTGACGCTATAGAGCAGGAGAGGGGGACGTGTTTAGCTACAAAGGTAGTCGAGTGCGTCTCTTTGGGAACATTCCTACTATCAAAGTAACATTCATAATCGAATGTCGCCCTGAATGGGTAAATAAAACACTCTGGAGTACTGATCCCTTCAGCGCTGATCGCGTCCCATACACTTTCAAGTGAAGAATAAACACCACCTTTATATGTCTTTACAGCCATATCCCCATTACAAGTTTTTTCATGCCTATCCATACACCAAAACTTTTTCCACAATTTCCCACATTTTCCACAAGAAAAGCTTTTACTAGCCCTGGAAAGATCGTTTATATAAAAGAAGTGGTTTTTGTAAAGTAAAAGACGGAGAGTTTCACTATAACTACTGCCGCTTCTCAGGACAATACGCAAGGCTTGCTCAGCATCAAACTAAAAAATATCTATGTTTATTGAAAAACAAGTTTCTAAGAGAGGCATTTCGGCAAGAGTTACACCGTGAAAGCTACTTAACAATAGAGAGGGGTTAAACTGTTTGAAAAGTATTCTCGAAGCCTTCCTAACATCAGTATTTGAAGTTCCTCGATGGACAGCTAGACAACGGAAGAAGCAGAGATTATCATTGTAGATTTTAGAATTGGAGTCATTTTGAAGGGTATTAATACCGTGGTTCGATGCAATGTAGGGTGGGATATCTAACAGACACCCTATAGGATAATCTTGGAGTTTATAAATATAAACACTCGTACTGACTAAGGCTTCTAAGGTATATTTGGTTGTCTCCCTGTTTTTATTTGCATACCCTAATATATCACTTTCATTTAATCTATCAACAAACATTTCAAAGTCATTTCTGTTGTTAACTAACAAGGGTTTGTCTAACCCGGTCGCGTTATTTGAGCTGGCGTGGAAATAACGCAGCCCCTGTGTCTCCCTATGTCTTAAAACCAGATGATGACTATAATTCACCTTGAAACGCTTTTTCTGACCTTGGAAGATTGGGGTTACAAGAGTCTTCCAATCTATAGGAGTATCAGGCTGATGAAATATAGTGTACGTCTCCATGTATTTGTTCCTACGTTCATGTGTTCTAATTGCTAACCAGTTGTTCTTATATATCTTCCTAATATCTTCGGGTAACTTATTTAAAGAGTCTATTTCATTAATAAGTCTTGGTCTCTTTGAGGGCTCTTGAGTCGAACTCTTTACTGCCCGCTTGCGTGAGGTTGTCGATACTTGTGGACGTGCTGGTGATGCCGGAACTACTGATACAAGAGAGGCAGAATGCTCTGTCTTAATATGTCTGGCAAGGCTGTCTACTCTTGTATATACTCGTTTACAAACTTCACATTTGTATTCCTGACACCCATGTACACTATCAACATGTCGCTTTATGTCCCGGCGCCGGGTGAAAGTTTTGGAGCAGAGATGACAGGTGTTAGACATCTGTAGAAAAGAAATTGAAACATTACAACTAAAGAATAAAGAACAGTAAACATTACAAGAGAAGAAAATAATAAAAGTAAACAACGAGATTCACAAACTAGCGAAATTAGGTTAATAAAGTATCATACTATATTATTAAAGAACTAAGATAACACTTACTTTTACGTGTCTGAAGGCGCGAGCCACATTCGTCGTCAAAAACTGTAAGCGTAGGTCTGATTACAAGATTCTCAGATATATACACTTGAAACCCCAGAGGTGTTACTAAAAATAGAACTGACCTCTGAGGCAATACCGGATGTGTTACTAAAAATAGTTTTTGATCGCTGACGCAATGCCCTTGGAGTTTCTAAAAATAGATTTTGACGTATGATGGCAATTTTATGATTTTACCTCCTGACCTTTTTTGGTGACTACGGCCCTGAATTCGACGAAAAGCGTAAATTTTCACTCTAGGCATACCCTAAATTTTATTTTAGACATCCCCACACCAAAAATTAACTTAAAAATTACTTTTGAAATTGTTACCCCCTTACCATTTTTGAGGGTTACGCCCCTGAAATCGGTAAAAATCGTAAATTTTTACTCTAGGCATACCCCAAACTTTATTTTAGACATCCCCACACCAAAAATTTACTTAAAAATCACTTTTAGGATTTTACCCCCCTTACCATTTTTGAGGGTTACGCCCATGGAATCGATAAAAATCGTAAATTTAGCACGTAGGCTTACCTAAAACTTTATTTTAGACATCCCCACACCAAAAATTAACTTAAAAATCACTTTTGAAATTGGTACGCCCCTTAAAATTTTTGAGGGTTACGCCCCTGAAATCGATAAAAAATTGAAATATAACCTCAAGGCATACCTCCCACATAATTTTTGACACCCCTACATATCAAACTCCAACAAAAAAACAACAAAAAGCTAGTAGTATATATGGCTGTGAACCCAACCTAAAAGTGCACGGACATGCACCGAAACTGCACCAAAACCGCACGAGAAGTAGTATGTTAGGGTATGTTCACAGCCATATATACTACTAGCTTTTTGTTGTTTTTTTGTTGGTGTTTGATATGTAGGGGTGTCAAAAATTATGTGGGAGGTATGCCTTGAGGTTATATTTCAATTTTTTATCGATTTCAGGGGCGTAACCCTCAAAAATTTTAAGGGGGGTAACAATTTCAAAAGTGATTTTTAAGTTAATTTTTGGTGTAAGGATGTCTAAAATAAAGTTTTAGGTAAGCCTATGTGCTAAATTTACGATTTTTATCGATTCCATGGGCGTAACCCTCAAAATTGGTAAGGGGGGTAAAATCCTAAAAGTGATTTTTAAGTAAATTTTTGGTGTGGGGATGTCTAAAATAAAATTTGGGGTATGCCTAGAGTGAAAATTTACGCTTTACGTCGAATTCAGGGGCGTAGTCACCAAAAAGTTCAGGAGGTAAAATCATAAAATTGCCATCATACGTCAAAATCTATTTTTAGAAACTCCAAGGGCATTGCGTCAGCGGTCAAAAACTATTTTTAGTAACACATCCGGTATTGCCTCAGAGGTCAGTTCTATTTTTAGTAACACCTCTGGGGTTTCAAGTGTATATATCTGAGAATCTTGTAATCAGACATACGCTTACAGTTTTTGACGACGAATGTGGCTCGCGCCTTCAGACACGTAAAAGTAAGTGTTATCTTAGTTCTTTAATAATATAGTATGATACTTTATTAACCTAATTTCGCTAGTTTGTGAATCTCGTTGTTTACTTTTATTATTTTCTTCTCTTGTAATGTTTACTGTTCTTTATTCTTTAGTTGTAATGTTTCAATTTCTTTTCTACAGATGTCTAACACCTGTCATCTCTGCTCCAAAACTTTCACCCGGCGCCGGGACATAAAGCGACATGTTGATAGTGTACATGGGTGTCAGGAATACAAATGTGAAGTTTGTAAACGAGTATATACAAGAGTAGACAGCCTTGCCAGACATATTAAGACAGAGCATTCTGCCTCTCTTGTATCAGTAGTTCCGGCATCACCAGCACGTCCACAAGTATCGACAACCTCACGCAAGCGGGCAGTAAAGAGTTCGACTCAAGAGCCCTCAAAGAGACCAAGACTTATTAATGAAATAGACTCTTTAAATAAGTTACCCGAAGATATTAGGAAGATATATAAGAACAACTGGTTAGCAATTAGAACACATGAACGTAGGAACAAATACATGGAGACGTACACTATATTTCATCAGCCTGATACTCCTATAGATTGGAAGACTCTTGTAACCCAATCTTCCAAGGTCAGAAAAAGCGTTTCAAGGTGAATTATAGTCATCATCTGGTTTTAAGACATAGGGAGACACAGAGGCTGCGTTATTTCCATGCCAGCTCAAATATCGCGACCGGGTTAGACAAACCCTTGTTAGTTAACAACAGAAATGACTTTGAAATGTTTGTTGATAGATTAAATGAAAGTGATATATTAGGGTATGCAAATAAAAACAGGGAGACAACCAAATATACCTTAGAAGCCTTAGTCAGTACGAGTGTTTATATTTATAAACTCCAAGATTATCCTATAGGGTGTTTGTTAGATATCCCACCCTACATTGCATCGAACCACGGTATTAATACCCTTCAAAATGACTCCAATTCTAAAATCTACAATGATAATCTCTGCTTCTTCTGTTGTCTAGCTGTCCATCGAGGAACTTCAAATACTGATGTTAGGAAGGCTTCGAGAATACTTTTCAAACAGTTTAACCCCTCTCTATTGTTAAGTAGCTTTCACGGTGTAACTCTTGCCGAAATGCCTCTCTTAGAAACTTGTTTTCAATAAACATAGATATTTTTGAGTTTGATGCTGAGCAAGCCTTGCGTATTGTCCTGAGAAGCGGCAGTAGTTATAGTGAAACTCTCCGTCTTTTACTTTACAAAAACCACTTCTTTTATATAAACGATCTTTCCAGGGCTAGTAAAAGCTTTTCTTGTGGAAAATGTGGGAAATTGTGGAAAAAGTTTTGGTGTATGGATAGGCATGAAAAAACTTGTAATGGGGATATGGCTGTAAAGACATATAAAGGTGGTGTTTATTCTTCACCTGAAAGTGTATGGGACGCGATCAGCGCTGAAGGGATCAGTACTCCAGAGTGTTTTATTTACCCATTCAGGGCGACATTCGATTATGAATGTTACTTTGATAGTAGGAATGTTCCCAAAGAGACGCACTCGACTACCTTTGTAGCTAAACACGTCCCCCTCTCCTGCTCTATAGCGTCAAATGTCCCCGGGTGGGAGGTCCCAAAATGCTTCATAACCAAGGGTGACCCACAAATTTTAGTTAGTCAGATGGTTGATTACCTCACTGGTATCGCTGGTAAGGCATACTCGTTGTTGCGGTCTCGGTTTGAAAGTATTTTTACTCAACTTCATGATCTGAATAAAGGCAAGCTAATAGCTAAGTTTGATGCGTATTTAAAAGAGCTTCCAGTGATTGGGTTTAACTCGGGGAAATATGACATCAACGTCATTAAACCTTATTTAATAAAGCACTTCATGGATGCCACTGCCCAAGTGGGTGAAGAAGGTGATAGTATGGAAGAAGAAGAAGACTCTGATGTTATCGAAGAAGAGGAAGATAAAATGGGAGGAGACTACAAAGTACCAAAACCGTTCAAGTTTATAGTTAAAAGAAACAATAACTTTATGTGTATTGCAACGCCGAAGTTAAAGTTCCTAGATATCATAAATTATCTAGCACCAGGTTTTAGCTACAGCAAGTACTTGGCAGCTTATAAAGTAGAGGAGACAAAGGGTGTTTTCTGTTACGAGTACATAACGGATTTAGACAAGTTGAATGAGACAGAGTTACCCCCACACGAAGCATTTCATTCGTCGTTAAAAAATGCCAACATTGCCAAGGAGGAATACGCTCTGTGTAAAAGGGTCTGGAAGGCTAATAAGATGACGACCCTTAAGGACTTTTTGATTTGGTATAATAACAAAGATGTAGTCCCCTTCTTAGAAGCGTTAGAGCAACAGGTTCGCTTTTATGGGGAGCGGGGTGTGGACTGTTTTAAAGACGCCATTTCGGTTCCGGGTGTTTGTTTAAAGTATCTTTTTAAGACCGTTGATAGGGGTGTAATGTTTAGTTTATGTTCGAGCAAACAGGCGAGTCTACACACAATGATTAGAGATAATATCGTCGGGGGTCCCTCTATAATTGTCCATAGGTATCACGAGGTAGGCAAAACGCTTATTAGGGGCGGAAAGGTAGTCAAATCCGTCCAAGGTTACGATGCCAACGCGTTGTATCTTTGGGCTCTGATGAACCCAATGCCAACAGATTACCCAATTATTAGAAGAATGGAGACCGGGTTTAGGGTTGAAAAAGATAACTATTATGTCCAACAAAGTAGAGAGTGGCTAACGTGGGTCGCCCACCAAAAAGGGGTGGAGTTGAAAACTCAGTTTAATGGGAGGGAGTTTCGGTTAGGTGATAGAAATATCCCTGTGGATGGGTGGGATAAATCCAATAGAAGAGGCTATAATTTTCATGGTTGTCTGTACCATGGTCACAAAGACTGCCCCCTTACCAAAGATAAAGATAGAAACCCTGTTAATAATAAGCCCTTGTTCGAGCTGTTTGAAAAAACCTGTGAGATATACACCTACCTAACCGAGGAGGTCAAAGTCCCAGTAGAAGTTATGTGGGAATGTGAGTGGCAAGCTCTGAAAAAGTCTGACCCAAACATTAGGGCTTTCCTTTCTAAAACCATCCCTCGAGCTAGACCCTCTTACTCTAAAGAAGGGCTTCCCCTCAGTGATAAACAGATCGTGACCTTTGTTTCAGATGGGACGTGTTTTGGTTTAGTGGAATGTGATCTACACGTCCCGACCACCTGAAGGAATATTTCAGTGAGATGACTCCAATTTTCAAAAATATTGACGTCACGCGTGATGATATTGGACCGTTTATGCCCTCAAACATAACTTGTTGTCAACCCCTCGTCGCACTCTAATCGGTAGTTATGTCGGGGAAAAAATTTTGTTGGCAACACCACTGTTAAAATGGTATTTAGACCATGGGCTAGAGGTAACAAAAATTTATCAAGTGATAGAATATCAACCGTCTAGTTGTTTTAAAAAGTTTGGAGAAATGGTTTCTGACGCTAGGAGGGCTGGTGATCTAGACGAAAATCAATCTATAGTAAGCGACACGATGAAGCTCTTAGGAAACTCAGCCTATGGGAAGACTCTAACCAATAAGGTCAATCATAGCGCTGTCTCGTATGTTCAAGGGGGTGAGATATCGAAAATGATAAATAGTTCCCGGTTTAAAAAGATGACTGAAATAGGTGTGGATCTTTTTGAAATTGAGATGGAGAAAAAGAAAACTGTTTGGGACTTACCCCTACAAATCGGTTTCTTCGTCTATCAATATGCAAAACTTCGTATGTTAGATTTTTATTTCGAGTTCTTAGATAAGTTTGTAGATAGGTCCAACTTTCAGTTATGTGAAACAGATACTGATAGTTTATACTTAGCCTTAAGTGCACCTAAGCTAGAGGACATAGTTAAGCCAGGTCTGCGGGCTGAGTTTAATAGCGTATATAAAGACTGGTTTCCCGCCGAATTTTGCGATGAACATTTTAGCAAGACAGATTGTATAAGTTGTAAGGGTGTTAAAGCGTACACCAAACGAACGCCCGGGCTTTTTAAACTAGAGTACGAAGGGACAGCTCTTGTTAGCTTATGTAGTAAGACGTACCATTGTAGTGGGGATTATGATAAAATCAGTTGTAAAGGGTTAAGCAAGCAACACAACAAATTAGATAAAGATATGTTTTTAGAGGTTCTCGCCACGCAAAAGGCTAAGGGTGGGAAAAATGTAGGTTTCAAAGTCTTAAATAATTCCATATTTTCCTACAGTCAAACAAGAAATGCTCTATCCTATTTCTATATAAAAAGAAAAGTAGCTGATGATAACGTCTCGACTATGCCTCTAGATATTTAACTATTTACACTGCTAACTTAGACTACCAAGCAACCTCTAACAGTTTCACCCTTATGATTCATTTGTGACATAGAGCTAAGCGGCCATCCAACTACATAGCTATAAATAATTGTTATCTTTGTACTATATATTTACTTCGTATACTAAATATGTTTGTAATGTTATACACCTATTGAGATAATAAAAGAATAAAATATATCTTTTGCTTTCTGTTTTATATTTAATGTTTTTCATTGATGTTGTATAATCTACTAACCTAGCACTAACGATCAAGTACATAAAGAACTCCAAAGTCAGCACACACCAAACATAAACAGGGCACTTCCGGGGTCACCGGGACTAGCGGTCACGGTTAACTCCCCTTGTCTCTCGTGTACATTTCGCGCGAAAGTCGCGCCGCGCGCCGCCCTATATATCTTTGTTAATTTAGCGCCACAATACTAGACAAATACAACATTGTATACTACTGGCGCGGCAGAAGGTCAACAACAGAAATGATAAATAACTATTGTGATCGAAAGTTGTGGAGAGACATGATCACCTACGCCAGCAGGACCGGTACTTGATGATGGCTGACTTATCATAATTGCTTGCAACCAACAGTCTCTCAAGACGCCAAAGGGCATGCTATTATTATTATTATGCTACTGGACTCTCGGCCCATGATTCCGACAACTGCAAACCGAAGGTTGGCACAAGGTATTCTTGTATTTTTTACAAGCACTCTGGCCACCAAGGTTTGCTTCTGTCTATGTCTATTGCGCTGTTCTCAAGTGATAAAACCGAATGAGATCATGTGATTTGTCTAATTGATGTACACGTTTATTCAAATCTATTTAAAGGATCACAGGTTTGCTATGGCACGCTAGGGTGTTTCGCTACAGGGCCTCCGTTCATCAGCTACAACTGGCCACTCACAGTTTTGCCCCAATCACCAAACATCATACGGTAAGCTATTCATTCTCATAGAGTGTGTTGATATACATATATGGTTGATCATGTTTTTTTTTGTTTTTAAAATAAAAGCATGAAGTCATGAAAATGTTAGATTTGAACCAGAAATGAGTAAAATAAAAGGCAGTGTTCAAAACATCATTGTCAATTTATTTATAAAATTTCGTTAACGGAGAGAGATCTCTTCCTGGAGATGCACAATTCCCCCTCTAGCTCTGGCAGCTTTCATGATGTTCTGAAGTTTTCTTCCTGGTGTCTTGTCACTCCATCTTACTGTTGGTCTGAATCGGGCCACGGGCACCTTTTTTTCTTTGAGTAGTGCCTCGTATGGTGTGGAGTTATACGACTTCTCTCCAAGTTGCAACTCTACCTCACGGCAAATGGATACAACAATCAATGTGAGTACATGCTGATTTGTTTACAGTTGTGAAGAAGCGCGACATTTTGTAAAGAACTGTGAAAGGAGCGAGAAGGATAGATCGGAAGAGAAAGAGTTGAATATGTAACACTAAAGAATGGACAAACCGCGACTCAAAAAAATTACTGAAGATAGAGAGCAAGTCTGAGGTTTGATGACATATGTCAGTGGTGCCTCGACATCCCTCAAGTTGATGAAATCTGTCAGTGGTGACCCGACGACGCTCATGTTTATGAAATCTGTCAGTGGTGCCCCGATTACCTTCAAGTTGATGAAATCTGCCAATGGTGCCCCGATGACATTCAAGTTGATGAAACCTGCCAGTGGTGCCCTAACGACCACCATGTTTGATGAAATCTGGCAGTGGTGCTCCGACGATCTCCAAGTTGATGAAATATGTCTGCGGTGCCCTAATGACCACTATGTTTGATGAAATCTGTCAGTGGTTCCCCAACGATCCCCAAGTTGATGAAATATGTCTGCGGTGCCCTAATGACCACTATGTTTGATGAAATCTGTCAGTGGTTCCCCAACGATCCCCAAGTTAATTAAATCTGTCAGTGGTGACCCGACGACCCTCAAGTTGATGAAATCTCTCAGTGGTGCCCCAATGATCCCCAAGTTGATGAAATCTCACAGTGGTGCCCCATTGATCCCCAAGTTGATGAAATCTCTCAGTGGTGCCCCAATGATCCCCAAGTTGATGAAATCTGTCTGCAGTGCCCTAACAGCCACCATGGTTGATGAAATCTGTCAGGGGTGCCCCAACGACTCCCAAGTTGATGAAATCGGTCAATGGTTCCCCGACGACTCGCAGGGCTGTGGAATGAAGTAGAAGAAGAACTTATATGATATGTATTTCAAAATAAAACAACTTACATTAAAAGTAAATGGATAAATGTGAAATTCTTTCCGTCTCTGTCTTAGCCTCAGCTTGTTCCCATTTCGGGTGTCAAGGTAACTGCAAAGTTTTGATTCTCGCTGATTGGTGTCTTCACTCTTTGTCATGTGATGTTGTAGCGCTATTTTGATGTTGTCTGTCCATCTTACTCCAAGTCTGCCTCTTGCTTTTCTGAATGTGAAATTACGCAGATCAATCAAGTCTTATAAGGTCTTTGCTTAAATCATCATTAAATAATTCCAAGAAGTATGAAATTAGAAATAGATATGTTTAGAGTAGATAAACAGATGAGTGATAAGTACAGTACGATAATACAAAATAGATAAAATGCTATTGAGAAAATAAAGGACATCGAGGAGCAGTGGGAAATGCTCAAACAATCGATTCAACAAACATCAAAAGAAGTAATACCAGTGACTAAAAGAATAAAAATAAAAAAAATGGATGACAGAAGAAATACTAGAACTAATGGACGAAAGACGAAAACATAAGAAAGAAGAACGGACATACAAAATAATGCACAAAAAGATCCAAAACAAATGCAGAGAAGCAACGGAAGGATGGTTAGGGCAGATATTTGAACAAATGGAAAAACAACAAAAGAAAGACACACAATTTATGCACAATCGGTTAAATGAAATAACAGGAAGAAAAGAAGTCAAAGTTTCAGGTTGTGTTAAGTCAAAGGAAGGAAATATAATAATGGGGCAGGAGAAGACAATGGAAAGATGGACAGAATATATCAGTCAACTCTATGATTATAAAAGACCAGAGCAAAACAATTAAAACAAAGACACAGGCCCATCAATAATGCAGAGTGAAGTGGAGGACGCAATTCAACACATGAAAAGAGGCAAAGCTCCAGGTCTCGACAATATAACAATCAAAGAGATAAATGCATTAGGAGAGCTGGGGGTACAAGTCATAATAAAACTACTCAAAGACATTTATAACACTGGACACATACCCGAAGATCTACTAAAATCTATCTTTGTAGCCATACCGAAGAAGTCAGGCGCCACTGATTGTGAAGACCATCGCACTATTAGTCTCATGAGCCATATAACAAAAACATTACTAAGAATCATCTTGAGACGTGTTAGGAACAAAATAAAGTCAGAAATAAGTGAGGAACAATGTGGATTTGCGGAAAGAAAGGGCACCAACAATGCAATATACTCCTTAAGAACATTGATAGAAAGAGCTATAGAGGTAAAGAAAGATTTATATATGTGCTTTATGGACAACACGAAAGTATTTCAAAAAGTAATGCATGTGGAAATAATCAATATGCTGGAGAAATTAAATATTGATGACAAGAATCTGCGAATCATAAAAAACATATACTGGCAACAAACAGCAGCTATACGAATTAGCAACCAAAGAGGATAATTCCAATATATAGAACAATGAGTCAGACAAGGCTGTGTTCTGTTGCCTTATTTGTTTTCACTTTACAGCGAACATATTATGAGATCAATAGTTCACAAAATAAAGAAGTGAAGTCAACGGTCACAACATAAATAATTTGCGATATTCTGATGACACAGTCTTAATAGCAGAGACAGAAAATAAACTACAAGAAATGATAGACATACTAGTAAAAGAAAGCAACTAGAGAGGTCTCAGTTTGAATAGTAAGAAAACAGAAGTAATGGTCTTATCGAAGAAACAATCATCACCATCATGCAGTATAATAATAAACAGGACAAATCTAAAAAACGAGTCAAATACTTGGACACAATAATAACATCGGATGAAAGGTATAGAAATAAAAGGCAGAATAGCTCGGGCCGAAAAAGTATTTCAGAGAATGAAAAGGATCTTATAAATGAAAAGACGATTAGAGGCCACAGAGATGTGATTTCTCAGAAGAATGTTGAAAATTCCCTGGACAGCTAAAAAGACCAATGAGGAAGTTCTCAAAGAGGCCCACACAAAAAGGGAGCTCCTAAAAAACATCAGAAAGAAACAATCAACATTTTTAGGGCACATCATGAGAAGAGGAATGTTTGAATACTTGGTTACAACTGGCAAAATAAAAGGAAAGTGAGATCGCGGACGACAAAGAGAGAAAATACTGGATAGCTTGGTGTCATGGCATGGAAAACAGTCAACAACAGAACTGATACGATGCACTGTAGATAGAAGATTGTGGAGGGACATGATCACCTACGCCAACCGGTATGGCGCTCATGATGAGTGAAATCATCATTAATGATAATGCATGTAATTCTAAAAGACAAAACAAAGATTCTATCCTGCAGTGTTTAACTTCTGCAAATGTAAAATCTCAACAAGAAAATGCTTTTCTAAAATTCGCAGGACACAGTTTCTCCTGTACACACGAGCGTCAATTAGCGCCCCTGAAGAACTGGACGCCAGGTTTCTTTCTTCCATTCCTGTGGCTTGGGCACACTTCAAAGCTCGTCCTACCAAGATACTCGTACACGGATTTCTCGATAACATTAAACATACATCAAGATGGCCTGTAATTATCTACACAAAATATAGATAGTTGAATTATTTTTATTTCTAAAATGCTAATGGTAGTTAAAATACAGAATGAGAATTTTAATCAATTTTAAAGTTTACAGATATTAACTTTTTAACTCCATCTTTATTTTTTTATTTGGCCAGAATTTTCAAATTTGAACTAACACTATTAAGTTTAAGTCTATGCATACTTGATAAAACTAGTTTAATTTGAGATATTTTAGATTAGTTTAGTCTATGTATACTTGCTAAAACTAAATCAATTTGAGATAGTTTAGGTTAGTTTAGTCAATGCGTACTTGTTAAACCTAGTTTAATTTGTGATAGTTTAGGTTAGTTTAGTCAATGTGTACTTGTTAAAACTAGTTTAATTTGTGATAGTTTAGGTTAGTTTAGTCTACGTATACTTGATAAAACTAGTTTAATTTGAGATAGTTTAGGTTAGTTTAGTCTATGTATACATGCTAAAACTAGTTAATTTTAGATAGTTTTGGTTAGTTTAGTTGACAGATCATCTCCATTGTAAATTAGACATCTTCACTCCATTCTCGGTAGCCACTAAGGTAATTTAAAAACTAAAACTTATTATAATAAAAATTAAAATGATATTCCAGAAAATGAAACAATATTAATAAAATAAAGTAATATTTCAACATAAATGTAAAAGTTTTAAAAAGTCACTAATGTTTGTCATGAGTTAATGATAATTAGACTCTTATTATATTCTTTTAAATCAATTCTTTAACTGTAGCCCAACACTAACAACATAAATCAATAAAAATGTCCAAATGGAAATATTTCTCATTATTTGTATATTAGAGCAGCTATGTGGAGTAGTGACGATGTTATGAGAGAGGTGAAAGCAAAAAGACAACTAATTTCCAATATTAGGAAGAAACAATCATCATTTCATTTTTGGCCATGTAATGAGAAGAGAAAAACTGCAATATATTGTAACAACTGGGAAAATTGAGGGACGAGGAGATAGAGGAAAGCAAAAAAGAAAAAAAATACCAGACAGCTTAAGAGAATGGCTTAGCAGAAGGTCAACAACAGAAATGTTAAATAACTGTCGAGATCGAAAATTGAGGAGAGACATGATCACCTACGCCAGCAGGCCCGGTACTTGATGGTGTATATTAACGTGGCGCAACATTCTCTCTAATATTCATTTAAATTTTTCAAGTTTAAACCATCAGCGAAATGTATAAGGAAACTTGCGTTTTAGGAAACACTAGAGCCAATTATTTAGAATGAAACAGTGAGTTATAGGTTTAATTTAAGGTATTTGTATGTCCTGTATACAAGGATTAATGAGCAATGGATACATTTCCTGGCGGGTAATATTGATAGTATTTTTACACTTCGTCGCAGATATTGTAATATATATATATATATATATATATATATATATATATATATATATATATATATATATATCATCATCATCATCATCATGTACCATACCGATCTTTATCATGTGCCATACCGGTTGGCGTAAGCGATCATGTCCTTCCACAAACTCTCTCTACCATATATCAGTTCTGTAGTTGACAGTTTTCTATGCCATGAAACCAAGCTATCTACTATCTTTTCTCTATGTCGTCAGCGATCTCTCTTTCCATGTATTTTGCCAGTTGTAACCAGGTATTCCGACTTCCCACTTCTCATGACGTATCCAAAAAACGTTGATCGTTTCTGATGTTTTTTATGAGCTCCTTTTTTTTTGTTTTAGCCTCTTTGAGAATGTTCCCTTGGTCTCTTAAGCTGCCCAGGGAACTTTCAAAATTCTTTTGAGAAATCCCATCTCTGTGGCCTCTAATCGTATTTTCTTGTGCTTGCCTACTATCCATATATATATATATATATATATATATATATATATATATATATATATATATATATATATATATATAAACTAATGAACATATTTCTAGGTTCTAGGGCTTTTCAACCGGAACGTGGATATTCATTCCAGTAAATATTTTTAACAATGAAGAGACAATGTTTAAGGAGATTGTTAATTTATCCATTCATTATAGCTTATTTTAATTTGATGTCGTATTGTTGTATCAAGATAAAATATGCGTTTCTACTTTTTTCCCCCTTAATATTGTTTTCTCCCCCAAAAGGAAGTGATAAACGAGCTTCTAAAGAACGGAGACTACAACGTGATTTTTGTTGACTGGTCGAAAAGCAATCTGCCCCCCTACACACAGGCCACAGCCAACACAAGAGTCGTGGGAGCCCAGATCGCAGAGTTGATAAAAGAGCTTAAGGTAAGCGCCCCAACTATAAGATGTCTCCGGACCACAGGCGTGTGACTTATTTTACTTTTTTGAGAGTCTAGCATATTATCGTCATCTTGGTAAGATTTCTGTGTACATCGTTATATATTTTGTATGTGTTTTTTTTTTTTTGTTATTCAAGCCGAAGGCATTCTTAGCCGAAAAGTGTATGTGTTTTTTGTTATTCAAGCTGAATGCATTCTTAGCCGAAACGTCGTCTATTTATGTCTAGTTTCTCACCTACGTAAAGCTGTTACCATACCACATTTTTCTTCTTATTTTAAATTGTACTATTGGAAAGAGAGATCTTGACCGACAACGAGAGAAAATACTGGATAGTTTGGTGTCAGAGGATGGAAAACAGTCAACAACAGAACTGATTCGATGAACTGTGGATAGAAGATTGTGGAAGGACATAATCACCTATGCCAACCGGTATGGCACAAGATGATGACTATTAGAAGTCCCAACCATTCAACCCTAACAGTGTAATGTTTACAAGGCGCGTCTGTACTGCGAAACTTAAACGTTTCGTTCCAGCACATCCCATTTCAGGAATCTACTTTACATGTTGACAGCGCCAGCCTCAAGACACTACCCAACCGACACCATCGTGATATGCCTGGGGTTGTATTGAAGCAATTTGTTTCTAAAACTCACAAATGGACTTCACCTGCTTCAGCTTTATAATCAGTCTAGAGTCATGAATCCCAACTTTGTCTTAACTAATATGAATACTGAAGCGTAGTAATGCGATCTGCTACATCACTCTCCAGGTTCGACACAAAGCGTCCTTTTAATGCTAATTTCGTTATAGACTGGTGTTTGTCCTTTTAATACTTATTTCTTTACAGACGGGACTTTGCATTTTAATACTTATTTCTTTACAGACGGGACGTTGCATTTTAATACTTATTTCTTTACAGACGGGACTTTGCATTATTTAATACTTATTTCGCTACGGATGGGACTTGGTCCTTTGCCCGTGAATATACGATAATTAAGCTACTGTGCTATGTATAGTGCGAAGAACAAGCTTTATCTTCCTTGTTACCGCGTTTTGATTTAAGTATTTATTGAACGGATAGTCTACGGTAGGAAACAAAAATGTGACAGTAGATCCTTCCTCCAAAAACAGTGAACACAAAATAATGAAAATGCGGAAAATCAATACAGACAACTTAACAATGAAAAGACACAAAGTCTCAAGAGATCAATGTTAAAATATGTGGCTCATGTCTTTATTTATTAATTTTTTTACGTTTCTTCTACTTTCCTGCCAGTGACCACTCGCTTAACTTGAATTTTAACTTCAGAGTGGAAACAATCTAGGAATTTCCATGGTTCACTTGTCAAAACGAATACTGACTCTCACAGCGCTTGTTGTGTATTATTGTGATGGTTAATGACATCATTTTTTCTATTTTATCCATGGAATATGTTCATTACAATCGGGAATTGTCAATAAGCGTTCCACTCATGTCACAGTATCTCCTTTAGCGCGTCGGTAAATTCTATTGACAAGGTCGACATCCGTGCACGCCTTATTTGGCTGCACGGGTGATATTTCCAAATAACTTTCGTCGAGAAAGAGTATTTTCAGAGTCATTTCTTCACTCCAGTTCCCTGGGAAAAAAAAATATTGAAAAAAAAAACAAAGCAAGCGAATCGGTTGTCGGTTATGTCTTTAGCAAAGTTTAACTCGGAGCAAGCCTTATGAGGCTGCAAACGCGACGATTTCAAACGACATCACTAACAAGAGTGTATCTACAGTAACTACCTTACTCCCGTGCACGCAGAGCGAAAAAATAGCACTCCAATACGATTAAACAATGGAAAAACTGCATTAAGTGCGTTTGTAAATGTTTCCTGATGTTTGAACATTTTTATCACAGGCATGGTGAAATAGAAATAGTTGAAAACACAAGTTTCTATTTATGTCCAAGTGGAACATTTTTAAAGCAGTTAAATGAATTTAAATACTTGGGAACTTTCTTAACCTCAGACAGAAGATATACAAAAGAGGTGAGATGCAGAATGACTCTGGCAAAAGCAGTTTTCCAAAAAATGAGGAAGATACAATGCAATCCATTTGTGACAATATAAACCAGAAAAAGAGTACTTAAATGTTATGTAGAGCCAGTCTTAACATATGGATGTGAATTATGGACAGTAGGACAACAGACAAGGAAATCACTGGAGTCTGTAGAACTGTGGTTTTACAAAAGAATGTTGAGAATACCATGGACAGCTAAGAAGAGTAATGAAAATGCTCTGAAAGAGGTCAAAGCAAAAAGAGAGCTAAAATTTCCAATATTAGGAAGAAACAATCATCATTTTTGGCCATGTAATGAGAAGAGAACCACTGGAATATATTGTAACAACTGGAAAAATTGAGGGACGAAGAGATAGAGAGAAGCAAAGTGGAAAGATACCAGACAGTTTAAAAGAATGGCTTGGCAGAGGGTCACCAACAGAAATGATAAATAACTGTCGAGACTGAAAGTTGTGGACAGACATGATCATCTACGCCAGCAAGCCCGGTATTTGATGATGATATATATGTCTCGCCTACTCTATGTCACGTTTTTCCCCAACCCATCAGATAATTAGAAAATATTTTTTTTAAATTCGAGATATAGAAATATATCATAATCTTCGCTTGGTTATGAGTTTTACAGACCATAAGGTGGTAGGAATCACCCAACCGTTCAAAATTAGCATTTTATGTTTCTTACAAGAAAATAGTGAAAGAACTTGTTCATAATGAAGGTAAATTTTCAGCGCGCCAAAATATGGTCCGTAAATCTCATAAGTAGTAACAAAGCGAGGATTACGATTTATTTGTATGCCTCGAAGAAGTAAAAACGTTTCCTAATTACCTGACAGGTGGTAAAGAATTGTGTCATAAGGTTGACGGTGATATAAATATAAATATGTAATGTTATCAAATGTAAATTCACCAGTGCTGAGATATGAATCTTTAAACAGCAAACATTTGTAACGCACTATAGTAATTGCACATGTTAATAATGATTCCAAGAATATTGGCACCAATTTTTCGGTAATCTATAATCACAAACCAGTAATTTGATTTCTTTTCTTAACAATAAGTGGAGAATAAATATCTCCATCTAATTTGTTTTTATAATAATATTTGAACAATGGCCCATCTGATTTTTATTTTTACAACAATATTTGAATAATGTCTCCGTCTGATCGATTTTATAACAATATTTGAAAAATAACTTCATTTATTTGTTTTTACAACAATATTTGAATAGTAAATTCTTTTATATGTGTTTACAATAATATTTGAACAATAACTTCATTTATTTACTTTTACAACAATATTTGAACAATAACTTTATTTATTTGTGTTTTCAACAATATTTGAACAATAACTTCACTTATTTCCTTTTACAATAATATTTGAACAATAACTTCACTTATTTCCTTTTACAATAATATTTGAACAATAACTTTATTTATTTGTGTTTACAATCATATTTGAACAATAACTTTATTTATTTACTTTTACAACAATATTTGAGCAATAACTTTATTTATTTACTTTTACAACAATATTTGAGCAATAACTTTACTTATTTGCTTTTACAGCAATATTTGAAAAATAACTTTATTTATTTACTTTTACAACAATATTTGAACAATAACTTTATTTATTTGCTTTTACAACAATATTTGAACAATAACTTTATTTATTTGCTTTTACAACAATATTTGAGCAATAACTTTATTTATTTGTTTTTACAACAATATTTGAGCAATAACTTTATTTATTTACTTTTACAACAATATTTGAGCAATAACTTTACTTATTTGCTTTTACAGCAATATTTGAACAATAACTTTATTTATTTACTTTTACAACAATATTTGAACAATAACTTTATTTATTTGCTTTTACAACAATATTTGAACAATTACTTCTTTTATTTGCTTTTGCAACAATATTTGAGCAATAACTTTATTTATTTGTGTTTACAATAATATTTGTACAATAACTGCAACAACATCATGTATCTACTCTCAATGTGAAGAGATCAGTACCGATTAATTCATCAGACTTCCATCTGATTGGACACAGTCTGGGCGCACATATCGCCGGATATGCAGGCGAGAGAGTTCCTGCCCTTGGACGGATAACTGGTAATTTGGCAACGTTACGTCATCATGTTCAACATCATCATGTTCTTTTCTTGGCAAACTTGCAATATAAAACGAACTATTATTTTATAGGACCAGCTGTACTTGTGCACTTACAGTAGTTAAACGAAAAAAAAAAAGTCACGTTACTCCTCGTGACATATATGCAATATGTTTTAAGATATAATATCTTTTTAATCATTATCATAATTATCAAGTGCCGTGCCTGCTGGCATAGGTGATCATGTCTCTACACAACATTCGATCTCGACAGTTATTTATCATTTCTGTTGTTGACCTTCTGCCAAGCCATTCTCTTAAGCTTAATGGTATCGTTTCTATTTCTTTCCCTCTATTTCTTCGTCCCTCAATTTTCCCAGTTGTTACAATATATTTCAGCTGTTCCCTTCTCATTACATGGCCAAAAAATGATGATTGTTTCTTCCTAATATTGGAAATTATATCTCTTTTTTTTATTTGGCCTCTTTCAGAACATTTTCATTACTCTTCTTAGCTGTCCATGGAATTCTCAACATTTTTCTGTATGACCACATTTCAACAGCCTCCAGTGATTTTCTTGTCTGTTGTCCTATTGTTGATGATACACATCTATATGTTAAGACTGGCTCTATATAACATTTAAGAACTATTTTTTGCATCTCTATTGTCAAAAATGGACTGCACAGTATCTTCCTCATTTTTTGGAACGCTGCTTTTGCCAGAGCCATTCTGCATCTCACCTCTGTTGTACATCTTATTAATTATGTAGATTTATGAAAGTACTGAACAATATTTTCAGCTCGATCATATTGAATCTCGTTAACGTCATAGTCCATAGAACACTGTCCATTCATTCAACTCTAATAGTTTATTAGAAATGTTTATTCTTACCATATTCATTTCCTACAGAAAACCGTATATTTTCATGACTCAAATATTTTACTAGCGATATTCAGTAATACTATATCCACATTCTACAATTAATTGTCTATTATTAAGACTCCAACATTTTACTAAAAATATCTAGCCTCAATTACTTTATACGGGAGCCGCGATATCTCAGTGGTTAGTGAACTGGACTACAAAGGACATGAGGTAGGGTTCGATCCCAACCGACGACTTCCAGGTTCACCCAGTCTTAAGTGGGTACCGGAATTTTTTCTTGGAAAGTAAAGCAGCACGGCGTAATACCGACCACATTACCTCAAAAATCATGTACCGAAGGTCTGTAAAATTTATGGTCACTAACACCATATTCCCTATACGCCACTTTGCGTGACGGGGGTACTTTACTTTTTTTTTCTTTTAACTACTCTACAGAGAAAAAAAAAAATCTATTCTCATGATAAATTTAACTGTAAACAAACCGACGGAAAGCAATAGAAAAACCACCGTGTAATTTCTTTGTACAGTCATGAATCGCAACAATAATAGAATTCACGACAAACTTTTAAGAGGGATTCCAATGGAATACCCTCGTTTGCTAGGAGATATCATGTGCTAAAGGTGATACCCGATCGTCATCAAGATACTGTAAGTAAGATAAAGATAGCAGTCGAGATCGAAAGTTGTCGTGAGATATGACCACCTATGCCAGCAGACACGGTACTTGATGATGATGATGATGATGATGATGATGATGATGATGATGATGATGATGATGACTATCTAATTTAACGATCATCTTAATCTACACCAATTGTCTATTCTGAAGACCTATATAATTTACGAGACATTTACGACAGTTGTTCAATCTCATGGCTCTCATATTTTACAAAAGCTATAAAGCTTAAAGACCATGTTATTTAATAAAAATTGTCTCACCCAACAACTTCGTATTTCTTGTTTACATCATCACCAGGCCACATGCCATTAACAGAACATTGCATTTATCACAGTCCGTCTGAAAGAATCTGTCTCTAGCCAGATCTGCCACAGAACATTACATTTACCACAGCCCGTCTGAAAGAATCTGTCTCTAGCCAGATCTGCCACAGAACATTACATTTACCACAGCCCGTCTGAAAGAATCTGTCTCTAGCCAGATCTGCCACAGAACATTACATTTACCACAGCCCGTCTGAAAGAATCTGTCTCTAGCCAGATCTGGCACAGAACATTACATTTACACAGACCGTCTGAAAGAATCTGTCTCTAGCCAGATCTGCCACAGAACATTACATTTACTACAGCCCATCTGAAAGAATCTGTCTCTAGCTAGGTCTGACACAGAACATTGCATTTACCACAGCCCGTCTGAAAGAATTTATCTGTAGTCAGATCTGCCACAGAACATTGCATTTACCACAGCCCGTCTGAAAGAATATCTGTCTCTAGCCAGATCTCCCACAGAACATTGCATTTACCTCAGTCCGTCTGAAAGAATATCTGTCTCTAGCCAGATCTCCCACAGAACATTGCATTTACCTCAGTCCGTCTGAAAAACCTCTGTCTCTAGCTAGATCTCCCACAGAACAT
Source organism: Megaustenia siamemsis (assembly GCA_032433765.1). NCBI lineage: Eukaryota > Metazoa > Mollusca > Gastropoda > Stylommatophora > Ariophantidae > Megaustenia > Megaustenia siamemsis. The sequence continues at coordinate 89,879,102 of JAVIAB010000139.1, read as the reverse complement.
TGCATTTACCACAGTCCTTTTGAAAGAATTTGTATCTAGCCAGGCCTACCACATAACGTTGCATTTACCACAGTCCGTCTGAAAGAATATCTGTCTCTAGCCAGATCTCCCACAGAACATTGCATTTACCTCTGTCCGTCTGAAAGAATATCTGTCTCTAGCCAGATCTCCCACAGAACATTGCATTTACCTCAGTCCGTCTGAAAAACCTCTGTCTCTAGCTAGATCTCCCACAGAACATTGCATTTACCTCTGTCCGTCTGAAAGAATATCTGTCTCTAGCCAGATCTCCCACAGAACATTGCATTTACCTCAGTCCGTCTGAAAAACCTCTGTCTCTAGCTAGATCTCCCACAGAACATTGCATTTATCACAGTCCTTTTGAAAGAATATGTCTCTAGCCAGGCCTACCACATAACGTTGCATTTACCACAGTCCGCCTGAAAGAAACTCTGTCTCTAGCCAGATCTACCACAGAACATTGCATTTACCTCAGTCCGTCTGAAAAACCTCTGTCTCTAGCCAGATCTCCCACAGAACATTGCATTTACCACAGTCCGTCTGAAAGAATATCTGTCTCTAGCCAGATCTCCCACAGAACATTGCATTTACCACAGTCCGCCTGAAAGAAACTCTGTCTCTAGCCAGATCTACCACAGAACGTTGCATTTACCACAGTCCGTCTGAAAAACCTCTGTCTCTAGCCAGATCTCCCACAGAACATTGCATTTACCACAGTCCGTCTGAAAGAATATCTGTCTCTAGCCAGATCTCCCACAGAACATTGCATTTACCACAGTCCGCCTGAAAGAAACTCTGTCTCTAGCCAGATCTACCACAGAACGTTGCATTTACCACAGTCCGCCTGAAAGAAAACTCTGTCTCTAGCCAGATCTACCACAGAACGTTGCATTTACCACAGTCCGCCTGAAAGAAACTCTGTCTCTAGCCAGATCTCTCACAGAACGTTGCATTTACCACAGTCCGCCTGAAAGAAACTCTGCCTCTAGCCAGATCTGCCACAGAACGTTGCATTTACCACAGTCCGCCTGAAAGAAACTCTGTCTCTAGCCAGATCTCTCACAGAACAGAAAAATTTTTCCGGCTTGCTGCCGGAGCTACTGAGTAGCTATGCACACCGTGAGCTGTGTGTTTCATCCAGACAGTGTTTCTATATTCAGATTTCTTACAATTAATGATGATATCGTGTGACGAAGGACAGTTCAGATGCGTTCACTGTCGGTGCTATAAATCGCCTTATGTCTTTTGACGTGTGCTGTAGCTGCTACGATGAGGATCGCAACTGCCTTTCTTTGTTTGGATATTCGATGAGTTGTTAATTCGTATGATTCAGCTGGCACGGGCGGTTGAGCAATAAGGATTTCCATTCGTTTGTAGTAATACTGGGGCCTTCGACTAACAATAACGCATTGTCTTCTGCCTGTACACTTATTTAATGTGAATTTTATTTTTGAGATTAACTGATCTAATGTGATTTAACAATCGACCCAGGTCTTGACCCAGCCGGTCCCTACTTTGAAAACACCGATAAACGAGTGAGACTGGACCAGACTGACGCCATATTTGTGGACGTCATTCATTCGGACCTACAGAACCAGTTACAATTGGGTAAATATTTTATTTATCACATTATGTATTATACATTGTTTATTCTGGTCTGTTCTACCACAATAAAAATGAAGAAAATATCCTACATTGTGTGATACAATTTATAATCTCTCATTACAGAATACATTGTCTTCGCTTTATACATAAGAAATGAGCAATGACGAACCATCTTGCGATATCAATTTGTCCTGAACGACTGATTTATTTAAAACTCATAGTTAATCATTGGTATCTTGCACCAGAGAATAAATAATTTATAATCCCTTTCTCTAAATTATATCCTTTATCATCCGACACTATATGTTAAATTGTTTATCAGCTTCATCTGTTACACTATGTATCAGCTTCAGTCATGTTACACCATTTATCAGCTTCAGTCATGTTACACAATTTATCAGCTTCAGTCATGTTACATCAGTTATAAGCTTCAGTTTTATTACACCATTTATAAGCTTCAGTCATGTTACACCATTTATAAGCTTCAATCATGTTACACCAATTATAAGCTTCAATCATGTTACACCATTGATAAGCTTCAATCATGTTACACCATTGATAAGCTTCAATCATGTTACACCAATTATAAGCTTCAGTCATGTTACACAATTATAAGCTTCAGTCATGTTACACCAATTATAAGCTTCAGTCATGTTACACCATTTATAAGCTTCAATCATGTTACACCAATTATAAGCTTCAGTCATGTTACACCATTGATAAGCTTCAATCATGTTACACCATTGATAAGCTTCAATCATGTTACACCAATTATAAGCTTCAGTCATGTTACACCAATTATAAGCTTCAGTCATGTTACACCACTTATAAGCTTCAGTCATGTTACACCAATTATAAGCTTCAGTCATGTTACACCAATTATAAGCTTCAGTCATGTTACACCAATTATAAGCTTCAGTCATGTTACACCAATTATAAGCTTCAATCATGTTGCACCAATTATAAGCTTCAGTCATGTTACACCAATTATAAGCTTCAAACATGTTACACCAATTATAAGCTTCAGTCATGTTACACCAATTATAAGCTTCAGTCATGTTACACCAATCATAAGCTTCAGTCATGTGCACCAATTATAAGCTTCAGTCATGTTACACCAATTATAATCTTCATCATGTTACACCATTTATTAGCTTCAGTCATGTTACACCATTTATAAGCTTCAGTCATGTTACACCAATTATAAGCTTCAGTCATGTTACACCAATTATAATCTTCATCATGTTACACCATTTATTAGCTTCAATCATGTTACACCAATTATAAGCTTCAGTCATGTTACAACGCATATAATCTTCATCATGTTACACCAATTATAAGCTTCAGTCATGTTACAACACATATAATCGTCATCATGTTACACCAATTATAAGCTTCAGTCATGTTACAACACATATAATCTTCATCATGTTACACCATTTATTAGCTTCAATCATGTTACACCAATTATAATCTTCATCATGTTACACCATTTATTAGCTTCAATCATGTTACACCAATTATAATCTTCATCATGTTACACCATTTATTAGCTTCAATCATGTTACACCAATTATAATCTTCATCATGTTACACCAATTATAATCTTCATCATGCTACACCATTTATAATCTTCAGTCATGTTACAACACATATAATCTTCATCATGTTACACCAATTATAATCTTCATCATGTTACACCATTTATTAGCTTCAGTCATGTTACACCATTTATTAGCTTCAGTCATGTTACACCATTTATTAGCTTCAGTCATGTTACACCATTTATTAGCTTCAGTCATGTTACACCAATTATAATCTTCATCATGTTACACCATTTATTAGCTTCAATCATGTACACCATTTATAAGCTTCAGTCATGTTACACCAATTATAATCTTCATCATGTTACCCCATTTATAATCTTCAGTCATGTTACAACACATATAATCTTCATCATGTTACACCAATTATAATCTTCATCATGTTACACCAATTATAATCTTCATCATGTTACACCAATTATAATCTTCATCATGTTACACCAATTATAATCTTCATCATGTTACACCATTTATTAACGTCAGTCCTATTACACTACTTTTCATCTCCACCAAACGTTAATCCTTTCTCGAGGACTCTAGACATAAACCACAATACAACTGAAGGCAGTCAATGACATATTACTGCCTTCTGTCATCATAATTAACCAATCAGAAGCGATTCAAGACTTTACTTTGGTTTTCCCGTATGACCTCAGAAACAAACCTCTTGCTCTGACTAGGTGGATCCAGATAGAAGTAGGAAAGCAAAACCGGTGCTAAAATAATAAATGACGTGTTGAAGTTTTTCGAGCCAAAATGAGTTAATTTTTTAACTTGTAAATCACAACAGTGATTGTCTTAATGGCTAAGGATGAAAATGAATTACAAGAAATGCTAGACATTATTACGAAGGAAATAAAAAATAAAGGACTCAGCCTTAATACAAAAAAGACAGAAGTAATGATAACAACAAAGAAAAAAATCGTCACTGCAATGCACAGTAAAGACAAGTGGAGCAATATTAAAACAGGTAAATGAATTTAAATGTCTTGGAACATTGTTAACCTCAGATAGTACATGTACAACAGAGGTGATGCAGAATGGCCCAGGCAACAGCAGCTTTCCAAAAAATGAGGAAGGTACGATGCAATCAATTTTTGACAATATAAACCAGAAAAAATAGTTCTTAAATGTTGTGTAGAGCCAGTCTTAACATATGGATGTGAATCATGGACAATAGGACAACAGACAAGAAAATCACTGGAGTCTATAGAAATGTGGTTTTACAGAAGAATGTTGTGAAAACCATGAACAGCTAAGAAGAGTAATGAAAATGTTCTGAAAGAGGTCAAAGCAAAAAAGTAAAACTTCGATATTAAGAAGAAACAATACTTATTTTCTTGAGCATGTAGTGAGAAGAGAACCGCTGGAATATATTTTAACAACTGGGAAAATTGAGGAAAGCCTCAAGAGATAGAGGAAAGGGAAGAGAAAAGATAACAGACAGCTTAAGAGAATGGCTTGGCAGAAGGTTAACAACAGAAATGATAGATAACTGTCCAGATCGAAAGTTGTGGAGAGACATGATCACCTACGCCAGCAGGCTTGGTACTTGATGATGATGATGATGAAATCATAACATAGCGTTAATTACTCTTTTTTGCGTTCTTACTTATTGTGCAGGGAGGGGGGACAGCACCGGCAAATAATTGCAGTGCTGCGGTAAAGCTGGTAGCAAGGAGCCAATAGTGAGGTGTAACGTACACTGCTATAAGGTATGGTGACAGCTCAACAGAAAAAAACACAACAAAATATTGACGTTTCGGCCTGCAAGCCGCCTTCTTTTTAAAACGAGAACAACGAAAATTAACGGTGTGGCAGAGATAACTATCACTACATCTAGGGTGATTAAGTTAAGGAGAAGTGGACAACGGAAAAGAGGGGATGATGAGATGAGAAAGATGTGTGTTACATGTTAAAGGACAGGTGAAGTATAGAAATATTTTTTTTTTACGTTCGTAGCTTTAACCTCTGACGAAATCCTTAGAGACTAGGAACTGAATTTTGAACATTTATCCCTAGTAGCCGTGTGCACAGGGGGTCCCTCGCCACACAGGCAGATAACTCCGACTTCAGAGGTGCTCATATATTTCCGTCCATGAGTAATTGACGTTTCAAGCCGGGCCTCGCTGCTGAGACTAGGGGTGGTTGCCGCAGAGAGAAATCATAAATAAAAATCCACATCGGTGTAGCCGGGATATGAAACCACAACCTCTCCGTCTCGAGACCTGCGTTTTGCCTCGAGACCAACCAGTCCCCGTGTAGAAATATGAAAATATAAGTATAGAGAAATAATTGTAAATAAAAATTACAATTAGTTGATGGCAGTCTGTCTGGTCGCGGTGGAAGGTGGCTATCGAATGACGGGGAAAGGAGGACCAAATGGATAATCAGTCACATAGTTAGATTAGAGGTCCGAGTTATTGAATTATTAGCGGGTCATTATCATTGCACTCCGAACATGTCCATGGGTGCTCAGATCCCCTCCTCAGCAAGTCTCGAAGTGTCCAGCGACTACGACTCCAGTTCTGTGTTGGTTGATTAGTCTTCTTACACGCCAACTCAGTTTTTCGTTTCTGGCTGTGCCCATCTTAACTCCCATCTCTTTCATCCGAATGAGTGACGTGGACTCATGGTTGTCGAAGCCCTGTGTCCTTCCCAATTCCCGGAGGTCCGGGTAATAAGGCAGTCATGCGTCGGGTAATGAGGCAGTCATGCGTCGGGTAATGAGGCAGTCATGCGTCGGGTAATGAGGCAGTCATGCGTTGTGGCAGTTATAGAAAAAATAAGAAAATAAAAAGTCAAGTAAAGAGTGGGTGTCCTGAGTGCTGAGATTCATTCAGAGGCAATAAATTAAATGGTTGATCATTTAACAAAGTGAACAGCATTCCACAACAAACATTAACAATATGATACAACATAAAACATAGGTAGAGGAAATCACCCAAGTGATGGACAAGACAATTATCTGACGTCACAGAATGAGTCGCGAGGTAAACAAATAGGGCAGTCAAGAACACTCCACTTTCCTACGACGTTGAAAGGCAAAAGAGGAAAGAGAACAAGAACGCTGTCATTCAGTAATGTTTGTGTCATTTAGTAATGGTTGTATGAATAAGTAATGTTTGTGTCATTTAGTAATGGTTGTATGAATAAGTAATGTTTGTTTCATTTAGTAATGGTTGTATGAATAAGTAATGTTTGTGTCATTTAGTAATGGTTGTATGAATAAATGTTTGTTTCATTTAGTAATGGTTGTATGAATAAGTAATGTTTGTGTCATTTAGTAATGGTTGTATGAATAAGTAATGTTTGTTTCATTTAGTAATGGTTGTATGAATAAGTAATGTTTGTGTCATTTAGTAATGGTTGTATGAATAAGTAATGTTTGTTTCATTTAGTAATGGTTGTATGAATAAGTAATGTTTGTGTCATTTAGTAATGGTTGTATGAATAAATGTTTGTTTCATTTAGTAATGGTTGTATGAATAAGTAATGTTTGTGTCATTTAGTAATGGTTGTATGAATAAGTAATGTTTGTGTCATTTAGTAATGGTTGCATGAATAAGTAATGTTTGTTTCATTTGGTAATGGTTGTATGAATAAGTAATGTTTGTTTCATTTGGTAATGGTTGTATGAATAAGTAATGTTTGTGTCATTTAGTAATGGTTGTATGAATAAGTAATGTTTGTGTCCTTTAGTAATGGTTGTATGAATAAGTAATGTTTGTGTCATTTAGTAATGGTTGTATGAATAAGTAATGTTTGTGTCATTTAGTAATGGTTGTATGAATAAGTAATGTTTGTGTCATTAACTAATGGCAACAGTGCTAATTAACAAGCTTTCTGTCACCTTGTCTCAGTTACCTTTTTTCTGTTACCTTGTCTCAGTTACCTTTATTTCTGTCACATTGTTTCAGTTACATTTATTTCTGTCACCTCATTTCAGTTACCTTTATTTCTGTTACCTTGTCTCAGTTACATTTTTTCTGTCACCTTGTCTCAGTTGCCTTTGTTTCAGTCACCATGTCACAACTACCTTTATTTCAGTCACCTTGTCTCAACTACCTTTATTTCTGTCACCTTGTCTCAACTACATTTTTTTATCTCACCTTGTCTCAGTTATCATTTTCTGTCAATTTGTCTCAGTTACCTTTCTTTCAGTCACCATGTCTCAGCTACTTTTTTTTAAGTCACCTTGTCTCAGTTACCTTTTTTCTGTCACCTTGTCTCAGTTACATTATTTCTGTCACTTTGTCTTTGTCTCAGTTACATTATTTCTGTCACCTTGTCTCAGTTACTTTTATTTATGTCACCTTGTCTCAGTTACATTTATTCTGTCACCTTGTCTCAGTTACCTTTATTTTTGTCACCTTGTCTCAGTTACCTTTATTTCTGTCACCTTGTCTCAGTTACCTTTATTTCTTTCACCTTGTCTCATTTACCTTTATTTTTGTCACCTTGTCTCAGTTACCTTTATTTCTGTCACCTTGTCTCAGTTACCTTTATTTCTTTCACCTTGTCTCATTTACCTTATTTTTGTCACCTTGTCTCAGTTACATTATTTATGTCACTTTGTCTTTGTCTCAGTTACATTATTTCTGTCACCTTGTCTCAGTTACCTTTATTTCTGTCACCTTGTCTCATTTACCTTATTTGTGTCACCTTGTCTCAGTTAACATTTTTTTAAAATTGTCAGTCTTCTTTCTACCTTCTGTGAAAGATGTCCGGTCGTTTAAATTATAGAAAATCATTAACTTTGGTGCCATTCACTTGGATGTTAATTGACTTTTGTCATCTTTTAGTCAATTTTGTCCGGACTTGCGTCACAGCAGTCGGAACTTCCCCATATCCAGTCTGTTACCCTTTCCAGAAATAATGTAAGTGTTCCTCTACAGGTTGCTCCTATCCTTGATTGATTAAACGTGTTACGTTTTTTTGTATCGCGGAGTGTGTTTATTTTTTTACTTTCGCCCTTTGTGGGTTCGCTTCCCACCATTTCCTTCACATGTGGATTACTGTCCACTTCGATGTCACCCTCCTGTGAAAAGTGGTTTCTGAAAGCCCTAAAAATATCATGTATCTATTTTTGAGATCCCAGTTTGGTAACCTACAAATATATTCTTTAATTTTTGATTTGGTAATCTACGTGTTATATCTTTCGCACACGTAATGGAATGCAGCTGTGTTGTGTTGTGATTCATTTATTTATTTAGTGCCCTCTCCTCATCAACGGTTGGCTACCACGGAGCTCCATTCCGCTTTGTCTCTTGCTTTAATGGTGCAGGTTGTCATAGGCTATCTTCTCCATCTTTTGATGTTACTCCTCCATGTTAATGTTGGACTGCATCTGCCTTTTTTAACTTGTATTTTCCCTTTCAAGATTACTTTTAGTAGGCTGCTGTGTCTTTTAACGTGCCCCCAAAATCTCATTTGTCTTGTTTGAATTGTGTTTAGTAGTTCTCTTTTTACCTTTAAGGTTTAACCTATTTCAGTTTTGTTGTGATTAACAATAGAAACAGAAATTAATTTTCATTGCAGGTTTAGGAACGAGAACAGTAAGTGGCCACTTAGATTTCTTCCCCAACCTTGGACACGATCAGCCAGGCTGCGCGCCCAACCCTATTCACGATTTTCTGCAGTATAATGTTATAGAAGGTAAGTGAGTGAATCACAATCAAAACTTTGTTGCAGTTTAACCTTATAGAAGTTGAATGAACCCAACCCCATTCAATTTTTGCTGCATTTTGGTCTGATAGAAATTAAGTGAACCCAACCCTATCTTTGACTTGATAGAAATTGAGTGAACCCAACCCCATCTTTGGTCTGATAGAAATTGAGTGAACCCAACCCCATCTTTGTTCTGATAGAAATTGGGTGAACCCAATCCCATCTTTGGTCTGATAGAAATTGAGTGAACCCAACCACATCTTTGATCTGATAGAAATTGACTGAACCCAACCCCAATTGTGGTCTGATAGAAATTGAGTTAACCCAACCCCATCTTTGGTCTGATAGAAATTGAGTGAACCCAACCCCATCTTTGGTCTGATAGAAATTGAGTGAACCCAACCCCATCTTTGGTTTGATAGAAATTGAGTGAACCCAACCCCATCCAAAATTTTCCTCTGTGATTCACATCCTCCCAATAAGCCTTGATCAGCTACCCATAAACTACACATGCTCGCAGTACTTGACATGATACAGTTGACGAAAGATCACGAAAGACAGCTAAGCACACACCAATGCAAATTGTATAATAATAATATTGATCGTGTGAAGTATGTGTCAGTGAAAAAAAAAAACTCATATGGACGAATCTCTATAACAAGATAACGGACTAGACGCTTTCGAGAACAAATAACATAGTGGAATGCTAAAACATCAGTTGGTCATATTTCAAGCCAAATACAGAAATAAGACAGGAAACTAAACAGGGCTGCGTATCCATCTACATTAGAAAACGACGCTTGATATACCTTGGCCGTGTTCACAGACTAGACGAAGGCTACTTCATCAGGCCCTTATATGGAGATCACAAGGTAAGAGAAAATGAGGAAGACCGAAAGAAATCAAGGGTAGAATCATCGTCAAAGAGAGCGCAGCTATGGGTCTCAGAAACAAGCAAGAAATAAAACAGGTAAGTGTATATCTGTGTAGGTGATATCTCATATCGTTGTGTGTGCATGTCTGTGTTAGTGATATCTCATATCTTTGTGTGTGCATGTCTGTGTTAGTGGTATCTCATATCTTTGTGTGTGCATGTCTGTGTTAGTGATATCTCATATCTTTGTGTGTGTATGTTTATGTTAGTGATATCTCATATCTTTGTGTGTGCATGTCTGTGTTAGTGATATCTCATATCTTTCTGTGTGCATGTCTGTGTTAGTGATATCTCATATCTTTCTGTGTGCATGTCTGTGTTAGTGATATCTCATATCTTTGTGTGTGCATGTCTGTGTTAGTGATATCTCATATCTTTGTGTGTGTATGTCTGTGTTAGTGATATCTCATATCTTGATGTGTGTCAGTGTTAGTCATGCCCCGTATCGCTGTGTGCTTATCTGTGTTAGTCACATCTCATATCTTTGTGTGTGCATGTCTGTGTTAGTCACCTCTAGTGACTCGGGCAGATGGTCCTCGTAAACATGGGAGGGCAGACCATCTTAGGGCAGAATCCCCCTACAGAAAAGACAATCTGCTGCCTTGCAGGAAGATTGGGGACAATCAAAGGCTAAGGAAAGCAAACTTGAATAAAATGCTGGCTGAAATCGGATGAACTTTGCCACTGGCTCAGAACACAATGCAACGTTTTAACGGGTGTTAAATCAGAGTGGATCTGGCAGACTAATTGTGATGTTCTGTCTGTGGGGGCGATCAACACACTTAACCTGACAGCTGACTTCATGTGAGAGTCTGGAATCCTACTCTGATTGAGTCCTGATCGCAGAGAAAGAGAGAGAGAGAGAGAACCAGGTTGCCGCTGATCGTCAATCATGGAAAACTATGACTTCAACTCCATACACCGTATTCTGCACAAAGAATAATCAACCAATCCAAAACTATAACGCTCTTAACTCCGAATCTATTTTACAGCTTTACAAGAGACACTCATGTGCAGTCATATCAGAGCGGTGCGGTTTTTCAATGAAAGCATTAACTCCCTTTGTCCATTTCTGGCACACCCTTGCGCCAGTGCGCAAGACTTTGAGGTAAGTTGCAGTGTTGGTTGTGATAAAGAAGAAATGATTGTAAAAGAATGAAAAGAAACAGTCACGATACGAACTTGGTCAAATTTCAATTAGAGACAAATAATAAATGAGTATTATTATAGAGAGAGACTTCCGAGGCGATAGTTTAGCGAATCATAGGAGGAAGAGGTATGTTTTACAGCACTCTGAAAAAATGACAATTAAACAATAGAGAAAAAACAAAGAACAATACATGGTCCGAAACAGGATCGAACCCGTACTCCTTGGCACTGCGCCTTGCCACGAGAAGCCGAACGTTAGGGAACACTGCCACTCTGCTAACCAAAAATGAAGTTTCAATTATATGTTTTCATAAAATTTATTGAAATAAAATATAAGCAGCATAAATATTGGTCATTCTAGATGATTCATATTTATGTTCAATGTCACAAACCTGAACCACTCCAACAAAATATTAATCTCAAGAGTAAGTAGAATGTTGTTTCTTCAGGAAATCTTCATTTAAATGTGTATATTTAATGTTATGATTATAACTCAAATACTGCATTGATATAAAATCAAACAGATGTCACCAGATCTATAATCCCAATCTTTCGTTCACACCAGCAATCAAGAACCTTCGTTCACACCAGCCATCAAGAAGCATCACTCATACCAACCTTCAAGAACCTTCGTTCACACCAGCCATCAAGAAGAATCAATTCATACCAACCTTCAAGAATCTTCGCTCACACCAGCCATCAAGAACCATCACTCATACCAACCTTCAAGAATCTTCGCTCACACCAGCCATCAAGAACCATCACTCATACCAACCTTCAAGAACCTTCGCTCACACCAGCCATCAAGAACCATCATTCATACCAACCATCAAGAACCTTCGTTCACACCAGCCATCAAGAAGCATCAATTCATACCAACCATCAAGAACCTTCGTTCACACCAGCCATCAAGAAGCATCAATTCATACCAACCATCAAGAACCTTCGCTCACACCAGCCATCAAGAAGCATCAATTCATACCAACCATCAAGAACCTTCGTTTACACCAGTCATCAAGAAGCATCAATTCATACCAACCTTCAAGAACCTTCGTTCACACCAGTCATCAAGAAGCATCAATTCATACCAACCTTCAAGAACCTTCGCTCACACCAGCCATCAAGAACCATCACTCATACCAACCATCAAGAACCTTCGTTCACACCAGCCATCAAGAAGCATCAATTTATACCAACCTTCAAGAACCTTCGCTCACACCAGCCATCAAGAACCATCATTCAAACCAGCCATCAAGAACCATCACTCATACCAACCATCAAGAACATTCGTTCACACCAGCCATCAAGAAGCATCAATTCATACCAACCTTCAACAACCTTCGCTCACACCAGCCATCAAGAACCTTCGTTCATACCAGCCATCAAGAACCATCACTCACACCAGCCATCAAGAACATTCGTTCACACCAGTCATCAAGAAGCATCAATTCATACCAACCTTCAAGAACCTTCGCTCACACCAGCCATCAAGAACCATCACTCACACCAGCCATCAAGAACATTCGTTTACACCAGTCATCAAGAAGCATCAATTCACACCAACCTTCAAGAACCTTCGCTCACACCAGCCATCAAGAACCATCACTCATACCAACCATCAAGAACCTTCGTTCACACCAGCCATCAAGAAGCATCAATTCATACCAACCTTCAAGAACCTTCGCTCACACCAGCCATCAAGAACCATCACTCATACCAACCATCAAGAACCTTCGTTCACACCAGCCATCAAGAAGCATCAATTCATACCAACCTTCAAGAACCTTCGCTCACACCAACCATCAAGAACCTTAGTTCACACAAACTATCAAGAACCATCGTTCATACCATTCATCAAGAAACATCATTCATACCAACCATCAGGAACCTTCGTTCATACCAGCCATCAAGAACCATCATTCACACCAACCATCAAGAACCTTCGTTCACACCAGCCATCAAGAACCATCACCCATATCAACCTTTAAGAACCTTCGTTCACACCAGCCATCAAGAACCATCACTCATACCAACCATCAAGAACCTTCGCTCACACCAGCCATCAAGAAGCATCAATTCATAACAACCTTCAAGAACCTTCGCTCACACCAGCCATCAAGAACCATCATTCAAACCAGCCATCAAGAACCATCATTCATACCAACCATCAAGAACCATCATTCATACCAACCATCAAGAACCATCATTCATACCAACCATCAAGAACCTTAGTTCACACCAACTATCAAGAACCTTCGTTCACACCAACCATCAAGAACCGTCGTTCCCACCAACCATCAAGAACCGTCGTTCACACCAACCATCAAGAACCGTCGTTCACACCAACCATCAAGAACCGTCGTTCACACCAACCATCAAGAACCTTCGTTCACACAAACCATCAAGAACCTTCGTTCACACAAACTATCAAGAACCTTCGTTCACACAAACCATCAAGAACCTTCGTTCACACAAACTATCAAGAACCTTCGTTCACACAAACCATCAAGAACTTTCAACCTAACTCTGTGTATCTCTCAATTACCCTCCACCCCACCAATTACTGACATAGTTTAACTCTTGTCAGCTTTCCTTGTTTTAGTAATTCTAGAGTTAATGCCCCTCTCTCTCAAAATGTAACACATCGTTACGTTAATAGTCCTTCAACGACGTGGATAATGACAATCTACAAGTAGTTGTTTTGGGCAAACTCTTGTCGGCTTCCTCATATTAACACCACTTTACAAAAATGGTATCACAGAATCCCAAAGTACTTTCCCAAACCTACTTTCCAAAATCTCAAGAAGCTTCAGCTAAGATGATGAGACCATATGTCAATCGGCCTTCAACCCTGAAAAATAAAACAAACACTATAATAAAGAGAAGTGTTAGAATGTGAAAAAAATGGCAGTCAGAACGAAGCTGAAGTTACAACAGAAAGGACGAGACAGGCCTCGATTTTGTCAGCATAGAGACGGCAACGAGTGACAGTAAAATTGGATAACAATGGTTACGTCCCTTGATTGTTCTCTAACTGACATCATCAATGCCCTCCGAGATGTGGGAAGAGCACAGGACTTCGACAGACACAGATCAACGTCACTTCTTCGGATGATGGAAATGGGAGTTAAGATGGACACAGCCAGAAATGAGAAACTTGGTGGCCGTGTAAGAAGACTTATCAACCAACATAGAACTGGAGTCGTCAGTCGCTGGACACTGAGGGAATTGCTGAGGAGGGGATCTGAGCACCTATGGACATGTTCGGAGTGCAATGATGATGACCCGCAAATAACTAAATAACTCAATCTCTAACTGTCTAATAGTCTTGGTTAGATAAAAGCAAAATTAAAGTAACAAAATAAACAGACTTTGTTGTATACAAAATTATAGATAAGATGTATATAGGAGACACACTTAATTGAATATATACAATGTTAGCATTCGCGTGTGTTGCCGAAGCCTCATTATGAGAGAAGTAAAAAAAATAGTGACACTGTGACCTTCCAGACATATCATAAGAGGCGACTAAGAAGTTTAATCAATGGCTTGACAAGCTGTCATTGTAAAAAGTATTGTTATGGAAACAGCGCCATAGATTTTAGAAGCAGTGATCTCTGCAATATGTGCCATTATGGCACGCAAGGTTTCTGTTTTTGAGTTTGTGGCTCTGCCCTATGTGCCGTCTTCAGCACAAAAGGACAACAGATAGAAAGAAGAAATATTAGCATCTTAAAAGTTACATCTACAGAAAAGATATGCTGATTGATGTACGATCATCAGTGTACGATCGTGACATTGTTTTGTTTTAAGTTAGTAGAGTTTAAATGTATCATTTTGCAATTAACAAACTAAATCCCATTATCAAAACGAGCCAATAAAATGTATTAAAATGTATGAGTTTTAGATATGTGATTTCATGAAGACCAAATTATATACATCTAAATAATGATGACATGAAATATAGCACAGAATAATAAACATTGTTAAAGTAGAGATATTGCCATTTTGCCTGTCATACTCTTATAATATAAACGTCACAATTACCTTAAAAGATAACAATGGAGTTCTTGGAAGACGGGAAAGTAGCTCAAGATAAGACAGTAAAGAGTTCTTATGACATACTCAATGAGACAGGAAACATTGCTAAACAATGAGACAGGAAACATTGCTAAACAATGAGACAGGAAACTGCTAAACAATGAGACGGGGAACATTGCTAAACAATGAGACAGGAAACATTGCTAAACAATGAGACATGGAACATTGCTAAACAATGAGACAGGGAACATTGCTAAACAATGCGACAGGGAACATTGCTAAACAATGAGACAGGAAACATTGCTAAACAATGAGACAGGGAACATTGATAAACAATGAGACAGGAAACATTGCTAAACAATGAGACAGGGAACATTGCTAAACAATGCGACAGGGAACATTGCTGAACAATGAGACAGGAAACATTGCTAAACAATGAGACAGGAAACATTGCTAAACAATGAGATGCATTCAGATTTTCAGTTAAAGCAGCGACATCATCGAGTGGACTGGCTACCTGGTGATGAACATGGCATATTTGGTTTGTTTTTTAATAGGATCATCGTCACTGCAGACCGAACGATCTCATAGGTGCTCCAATATTCCTCGAGAATCTCGAGAAAATCAGAGGAGAGCCCTGGCCACGTACTCGAGCTCCATAGCACGCAATGGCTCCACAGATAGGGTAGGTTTTTTCTGGCAATTTTGCTCGGGCGGCGCCCATATTTATGGCCTACACCTGTAGATTTTTACTGTCCAGGGAATCCTAAACGTGCACGAGTGCACACTGGGACTCCTGTTTATTGCCGTTATCTGAGAGGGCTAGTCATCGGCTTTTACTGCCCAAGAAATGACATGTTTAAAAATATCTAGTGAAATATTGATAATAGTTTTAGTGAAATAGTGATGATAGTTTTAATGAAATTGTGAGAAATATTCTCTGTGATTTTAACATTTTCAGAACAATCGTTGTCACTCCTGCGGTAAATGGGGATGTCAAAAGATGGGTTTCCACGCCAAGAAGATTGAACCATCACCCGGTTATCCAATCAAATATTACCTCACAACCGGAGACAGCCTACCAACGTTTTGTCGTGAGATATTTTATCAGCTTTATGTTACATGTCAGTTGGTAGAAATGTCCATTATAATTCATGACTTAAAATCCCCAGTGTTGTCCACAATTTCTAATGTATATATTGTTTTGGTTTGTGAAATATGTGATAGTTTCCTCCTATATTGTTTTATTTTATTTCTTTGTATGTATGGTCTTTGGCGTCTTGGCAGCAAGCAAACATGATAAATCAGTAGTTTGGTAAAAATGTTTATGTCTTATGCTGGATGCTGCTTTGCTGAACAGCTTCTCACGTGGCTGCCAATATTGGATAGACAGATCCGGTCACAGAAGGAACAATGTGTATTTGTGGTGCCTGGCCTCGTCTCCGATCTCCTGCGCCTTTTGTCTTCTGAATTTGACATCAGCACTGTCTAGAAAGGGAGCCACGATAGCTCAGTGGTTAGTGAACTGGACTACAAAGGACAAGGGGTAGGGTTCGATCCCAACCGACGGCTTCCGGGTTTCACCAGCCTTAAATGGGTACCGGATTTTTTTGGGGAAAGTAAAGCAGCACGGGCGTAATACCGACCACATTACCCCAAAAATCATGTGCTGAAGGTCTGTAAAATATAGGGTCACTAAAACCATATTTCCCTATACGCCACTTGTCGTGACGGGGGTACTTTATTTTTTTTTACATTACTATCCCCATATTGGTGTTTGGAAAGGTATGTTCATCCTATATACAGCTTGTCTATAAAGTCTGGACACCTAGGCAAAAATACAACCAGATTAGCTGAATGATAATTTCTTTAACTGAATTGGAATACTTAGTCATGTGGAGTGGTCTCCTGGTTCGCCTTAGCCTACTTGACTTTTTGTGTGTGTGGTAGGCTAATGGAGAAGGTTGAACTCAATGAAAATCACAAGACGTGACACACTTGATTCAACGCATAAAGATTGAATGTAATGAAATTAACGGCAATGTGGATCTGTTACATCGAGTCCCCATCGCAAGTGATTCAAATTATATTGAAGATTTATTTTTAATATTCCAATTGAATAAAATGTTAATAAATTTAATTTCTTGAAAATACGTATGTTTGCCTAATGTCCAGAATTTAGGGAAATTTTTAGTTTGTCCAGTGTTTTTTTATACGTGTTCACCTCGTGAGTCTTTTTAAATCTGCTGATAGTACTAGGTATCTACTGACTAACTATGAAACGAGATCAATGATCAAAAATTAATTGTTGCACTTTTGTTGCCCTTTCTTGCATAGTGCGCTGATGAAAACAAATCAAAACGTTCTGTTCTTTTCAGTTTTTCACCCGTAGAGCTGTACCATACGCCATGATTGTTATTATTTTTGCTTTTCGGTTTAGTTATGCTTGAGTGTGTGTAGACTTTCTGTCCAATCAGGTCTAAGACAAGGAAGAAAATTTTTAAACCAATGCGAGATAAGCATATAGCACAAACGTGGTGCAAATTACTTCCCTTTGTTCAGTTCCGTCCCTCCTGTGCAGTTCTGGTTCCGCCTCAGTCACTGATTTCTTCAGTATATTAATGAACAAGACAAATATGTGTACAGCACGGCTTCTTGCTTAAACTCTAACTGGTATTTCAGTTATAATTTTAATAACATATATTGCAACATTAATGAATGAAGATATCACGAGAGAACTTACATTTCACTCATTCTTGAGATTAATATGTTAATGAAGTGGTTCATAATTTCGATAAAGAAACAAAAATAGATTCTAAAGTAGTTCATATTTGTGCTAATGATACTTTAATCCAAGAACGCGTGTGAGAACAAATATTTTAAAATTTCACAAATGTAATGTTTTGATGTCAGATAATTATATTTTAATAAAAATGTTAAAATACAAAAATGTAAGCTATAGTAACTCTTATGATCATTTTTAATGTATTATTGCACATTTATACTCAGGTCATAATTTAGAACTGAGAAAATTTACCAAAATAATAAATATCATCAACAAACAGTTGTGACAGTCCTATGGGTCTGGGTAGTCTAGAGGTATCATGTCGGCGTTCAGGACAGAAGGACTTGGGTTCAAACCCCAACAAAAGCGGTTGAGATTTTCAAAAAAAAAATTTTCAAAAAAATAAATAAAGTTACTACCTTGATCTCTTGGTTAGTGAGATCTAGCCATCTCGGATACGGCAATACACAGGAGATACTCGTGCACGTTAAAGAAACCTTGACAGTTAAAAGCGAAAAGAGTGCGTCATAAATATGGCCACCGCCCAAGCAAACTTGTCAACAGAAACCTACCCACACCGTGGATCCCAGGTCGTGTTACGGAGTTCGTGCACTTGGACCAGGATTTTCTCGAGATCCTCGAGGTGGATATCGGAGCACCTATAGATTCCTCAGGGAGCCGCGATAGCTCAGTGGTCAAGAGGTAGGGTTCGATCCCAACCGACGGCTTCCGGGTTTCACCCAGCCTTTTAATGGTACCGGGTTTTTTTTTTCTGGGAAAGTAAAGCGGCACGGGCGTAATACCGACCACATTACCCCAAAAACCATGCGCCGAAGGTCTGTAAAATGTCTGGTCACTAACACCATACACGCCACTTGGCGTGACGGGGTACTTTACTTTTTATTTAATGGATTAGTCCCAGTGTGCAGTGATCCTAAAAAAGCAGATAAAAAATAACATTTATGAAGCTTTACCATAGATTGGGGTCATTCTGATTAGTCAAAGAAAGGCCACCAGATGTAGGTCACGTTAGCAGTATTAATTCCAATAATATTGCTTCATTAGATTCAATATATCATATGTATTTGTTTGTCTTTCTTTTCTGTCTCTCTAGGATACCACTGTATTGTGACTTGCAAATTTTCTGCTCGGTTTGGGACAGAGCTGCCCGGCTCACTCAGTCTCGTTGTCAATGGAGATATCTCAATCCATTCATTCTAAACAGGTTAATCATATTTATCTATTGCAATATCTGATAGTTTAACCAGTTCACATTAAACACATAAGTATATGATTATCTATTGTGATATCTACAAGTTTAACCAGTTCACCTAAACCAGATTTACCTGATTATCCATTGCAATATCTACAAGTTAACCAGTTCACCTAAACCAGATTTACCTGATTATCTATTGCAATATCTACAAGTTTAACCAGTTCACCCTAAACCAGATTTACCTGATTATCTATTGTGATATGTAAAAAGATAGCGCAATAGATAACCATGAACCGCAGGGGCGGTTGTGGTTAAAATGACGAAAGATGTTTATAGCCTGTATATCTTAAGAAGTCATAAACTTGGGGTGATTCCTAGATTCCCTTTTCAGCCTGCAAGCCTTAATAAAACTGCAGCTGGTTGTGGGATTTTTTTTATGTAAACTGATTTATGCAGCTAATTTACTGAGTTAAAAGGTAGGTAGATATAAAGTTGTGATTTGTCATGATTAGTCTAGGCAATATATAAGAAGGTAGCTTTGCCATTCCTTTCCTTCTTGGCAGTGATTGTACTAGTCGGAGATCGCAGCCATTGTCTCTATACATGAGATCCTCTGCCTGCCATCGCGGTGTGGGGACCATAACCGGCACTACTTGTCGGCTGCTCCACAACACCATCCACCACCTGCTCCAATGGCTTCACATAACCCTGATAGGGGGGCTACACGGGAGCTCCACCTTGCCCAGGGGTGTCCCGAAGACTAGCGGAGGAAGGAAACGTCCTACTCCTCCTTTGGTAGGGCAGAACTCTACCCTGCTCACGTATTCTGACCTATGGAAGCGAATCATGGGCAGTAGACAAACAAATGAAAAGACGAATAGAGGCCACAGAGATGGGATTTCTCAGAAGAATGTTTGAAATTTCCCTGGACAGCTAAAATGACCATTGAGGAAGTTCTCAAAGACACAAAAAGGCAGCTCCTAAAAAACATCAGAAAGAAAGAAACAATCAACATTTTTTGGGCACATCATGAGAAGAATGACAGTTGGAATACTTGGTTACAACTGGCAAAATAAAAAGGAAAGAGAGATCGCGGACGACAAAGAGAGAAAATACTGGATAGCTTGGTGTCATGGCATGGAAAGCAGTCAACAACAGAACTGATACGATGCACTGTTGATAGAAGATTGTGGAGGGACATGATCGTCTACGCCAACCGGTACGGCACATGATGATGAAATGATGGTATTTTCATTATCATTACTAAAGAAAATATCTTAGAAGGAAAGGTACAAGGTAGACTAGGCAGAGGCAGACCAAGACTAAAGGGGCTGTTAGCTTTAAAAAATAGACAGATGAACATATAACAAAGTGCACTATGAAGCAAGAGACAGAGTAAAA